>OZ018333.1:90442206-90977206 GCA_963969495.1 Ceratothoa steindachneri
AATAACTATAAAATTGTAAGCTACTCACTTTATTTAAAAGTTAATTTTTTATGTTATTTTTTTTCAATTTTATCTAAATTTTAAAATAGCTTCTTTTAGTATGCACAATCAGCTAGCAAAGATGTTCTATCATATTGGCTTACATTGTATTTGCGAGTGCAACATTGTTTTGGATGGCAGATCTAGTGTTGGCGTAGGCCTACCTCTTTTAATAATAGTTTCTCTTTCATTATAAGTCTGTAGGGGTGCGAAAATGTATCAGAGAAATTCCTTCCCACTCGATAATATAAATGGCCGATAAATTTACCAACCCAGGACGGACTAAAGCCCGTCGTGATGCTAGAGTATTGGCATTCAAATCCAACGGTACCGCGTTCGAAACTCAATAGTCCAAAAACTTTTATGAAGAAATCTCGAGAAAGAAAACGGAAGAAAACGGCTTGAAGGACTACTCAATAAGAATCAAGAAGAAATCAGCAACTCAAGAAAACGAAAAAAATGAAGATGCATCAAGAAAGAAAAAAGAAGATTAACAACCAACCCAGCCAACCAGAATACTGAAGTCAAGAAAAAGTGAAGACAAATGTTTCATCACAAGAAGAAGAAAATTCGATGACGCTGCATCGACATAATCAAATGAAAAAGCAAGAAGAAAATGCGAGGAAACCAAGTGAAAAGCAAGAATAATATTGACAAATAAACAAAAAGGGGGTAAAAAGGATATTCCCTCCCCCCTATAAGTCATCGCAATGAATTTCATTTTCAATATTTTTTTTAATAATGCAACCACATTTTTTTCCTATCTTCATTTACATCCATTTTGTTTAAAATGAGATCATCACTTAAAAAAATGAATAAACAATAGGCCACACTTATCTAAGCACTGACTCAGGGCTACAGATCTCAAAGATACCAAGGGTGACTAAGAGTTTTTGCTCTTTAGCTACGTTCTTTCGTATAAATATAACAAAAAATTGTTTAAACTTCAGAGGATAATAATAGTTACGTCAATGTGTCTTAGATATTTTGTTGATTTTTCCTAGGTTATGGCAACTCGGCAGGGTTGCCAGATGCAAGCTGATGACTACAAAGAAGAATTTGCTTCCTTTTCCGTAAACAAATAGGTTATTTTTTTCTTAATTCTAACACGGTGTTTAAATATCTAGATAGAAATCATAAACTCTAATGACTGTATATTATTGCTAAGAGAAGCCAAAGATCTTTTAAAGTATTCGTTCCAAAGCACCAAAAAGCAGAACTGTTAAAGAAATTAAGAGCGAGACAAAAAAAGAGTAGAAATCTCAACGAAAAGGATGAATTTTTTCAATTGCAGTCGAGCTCATCAGGGTATAACGCCAATTCGATTGAAAGTGAACGGTACAGTATGGCGGATACAAGGATAGGCAAGTATAAATGTGAGAATAAAATTGACCTGCTGTCATATTAATTGTTGGGGTGTACCTTTGACTATTTGTCGCCACGCCTCTGCTCCCAAAGCTTCTACAGCGCCGGAAGTTTTGGATTCGACCTTTTTGGAGCACACTTCGTGTCACGCTGGAGCCATGCCAGTGTATAAAGATGGCTCCAACTCCTAGGACGAGGTCGGTTTCCAGGCCGTATCTCCTCTGTTTGAAGTCAATAGGCTCTGCCAGGCGCTGCGTCTGTCTTCACGGTGAAGCTGATAGAAATACACGTCACGGGAAAAAACCGAGTCGTGCCAGGTTCGGCGACCGATTGTGATCCATACCGATCCACAAAGCGTCCTGAATACTTCTGGGGCATTGGAATCTCCACATCCCTGGATTGTGGTATCCGTGATACCACAGTTCCCTCTAGCCGGGTGGAGTTCGAGATTATCTTCTGCTGGGTTCCTGGACATGTAGGAATTGCGGGGAATCAGCACGCCGATAAGGTCGCCAAAGAGTCCGCGAGGACTGGGCAACCAGACCAGCGTATTCCTTTTCCTCACACCGATTAAATGGCGAGAATACGGGCTGCCCTCCGGGTGGCTTGGTAAAGAAGATGGGAGACGGTCGAGTGGAACCTTAAAGTTACGTGCCAGTACGCCGCGATTGTCCCCATGGACCTACTACCCCAATGCGGCAACGGCTTCAGGTTGCTTTCTGTCTTCTCCGAATTGGACACACTCGCTGGACGCACCGCCATATGATGGAACGCTCGACCCCGGGTTATTGCGTTCACTGCGTTGTCCCCTAGACTGTTCAGCATATTGTTTTTAATGTTTCAGTATAGGTGATCTTCTCGCACGTTACTGGTCTCGGTACATGGGCAAGCGGGGTCGCTGCCGCTTTTCCCTTGTACACGGGACAAGTTCGTTCACACAGAAATGTGTATTATACGACACTTTGGAGGATGTTGGCCTCTTCTATTTTATATGGCTGTTTTTGGTGGGGGGAGGGGGTGTAGGTCATATGTTCATGCGCTGAAGGGAGTCAGTCAGTCTATTCTTGACACTGGAGCCCGCTTTCTTGTTATATTAAATTTGTTGTTAAATATTTAAAGCTTGTTTCTTAGTTTTCTTATTTGTTTTTACATGTGTTTTTAATCTAGTTAATCGTTAAGTTATAGCATGATTACGGCGACTTTTGCCCTAGTAGGCACCAGCAGGGCACTTAAATTTTTAAAAAATATATAGACCTTCTCGATTACTGTGAATGATATGGCTGATGCTGGTTCGATGGACTAGGGGCCTCTTCCAGGGATTTTTAGAAGCGGGCTAACCCTTCCCACTTTCCTCTCCTAAAAAGGGAAAGAGCAAGAGGACTGGGGGTTCTTCTCTCTCCCCGGGGCATCTGGAGACGGACTGGTCCGCCGGTGTTACTGCAAGCGACCCGGTTAAAAACGACACGTCCGGACTGGGAGACCTAAAATAAGATGGGTGAAGGTGACGTCGTACTCCACACTGAATTTCGTAAAAGGTCGGTCGTTATGGGAAAGAACTCGTGAAATACTCCTTGGAAGATATCACTGAAGAGCTTTTCCGATTAAGGCGCGGTCAATGTCAAACATGTGATGGGAAAACTGCACGTGCCGCTTGGTATGGATACCCTCTCAAGCCTTCGTGCCACTACCGCAGAGATGCTACATTTATAGCCACTTCGGTCATACGAATTGTTCGTGTATGTGTGTAAACTGTAAAGTCAGGTTTACCTGAAGTCTGTGTAAGTTGCTCAAAAGCCGTACACGTAAATTTTCTGTCGTGTATAACAAGTGTGTCGATTGCGGAGAGCCGTACCCCGCTTCTTCGAAGCATTGGGGTGCATATTTTCTGGTGGAGGAAATCCGGGCCATTCAGGATGCGGATCGTCTCTCATTATGGGACGCTAAGGACTTGGCCATGGCGCGCCCAGCGCTGCCTGGGAATCCGGACTAACTGGTAATAGCAGCTGAGTCTTTTCCTCCCGTTCGCTATCTCTTTGCAGGAGACCATACTAGGCGCGTTACCCCAGGGCAAGTTTAAGGAGCTGTGGGGCCCGTAGTACAAGGAAAAGTGGGGCCCCCACCTATATATATATATATATATATATATATATATATATATATATATATATATATATATATATATATATATATATGAGAAATATTATTACAGTAACGCAATTATAATTATGAGGTTAAAAGGCTACTTACTTTTGGCAAGCACAGTCTTCCTCAAAGCTCTCGGAAGGAGCTCTTCTCACATACACGAGAAGGTAACACAAAAAATAAGCTTTTTCTCAGGCAGCCAAAAACCTATCTTTCGATTGGCCTTTTTAAATCTCACCCCTGCTTATCGAAGAGAATGGAAAATTTGTTTTCTCCATTTTCGCCACTCCTTATAAATTGAGAACAAAACATTGCAGTAACGCAATCATAATTATGCGGTTAAAAGGCTATTTTTGGCAAACACAGTCTGGTATCTCACCCTTTTCCTTTGCATAGAGGAAAAAAGTTATCTGAGGAATTTAAAAGAAGTTGAGTCCAAAGTAGAAGCCGTCTTTTCAGGGTCCCCAAACCAGATGGTATATGCGGGTGCTCTATGATATATCCGCTCCTACTACGGACTTGACCCAGCCTAGCTTTAAGCTAGCGAACATTGCCGAGGTCCCCCGGAATAAGAGACCGGGGGACATGGCAACAAAGATCGACTTGGAAAAGTGATTTCCTTTCCTACGAAGGCAAGGCATCAGTTTAGGGCGAATATTGGGGACAAGAGCTGTCGATTCAAAAACCTGCCTATGGGCTTTCCGAGGGCCCCTGTCTTGATGAAGACCTTCTTGGGAAGCATCGCTAACCACTGGGACAGCTCTAACAATAAACACACACACATCCTTTTGACCACTTGCTATCATTCGCTCGGTTATCCTCCATCAACACTCAACTCGCAATCTGCCACAGGCACATACAACCGAGGGCAATAACATACATATTCCCCTTTACTTCAAGCTTCTCATTGCTCGCATGTACCCCCGCCTCACCAACCCACCGTGAGCCAGGATGGCTATACCCATTTGAAGAATAAAGGGTACCGCTGCAGGAAATATATATTTATAGGTTTAGGTGTGGTTTGAGGAGTTCGCGTAGCAGCTCTCGACAGTGCCATAGATACAAGAACCCGAATCCTGTTTTCAGGGGGCGTTGCATACTGACCCCCACCCTCCGTGCCACTCATCAATTGGGGGATGGGGGATGTTTGTTGTCTCCTCCCCGATTTCTCTCCTGCCTGTGCTCATTCTAACTCCTCACTTTGATGAGAGAAGAGCCCCCGGGCCTCTAAGAGGGCAGCTAATAAAGAGGCGGGTCTCCAGCTATTTCACGAGTCGAGGTCTTCATAATTAGTTACTCTCCTTCCACGACGCGCAACTCGCATTACGCTTGTGCCATTTGTGTTCCCCTATTATAGAAGTGAAATAGTGTGAAAGAGAGAAGATTCAATTGTGAAAATGCGTAGAATCCTCACCCAGTCTAAATTGATTGCTTTTGTTTTGTTTTAGGTGTTTCATGAGAGCTTCAATTCTGCTTGAGAACCACCTTCGCCCCCAATTGGTCACCACCTCTTTGTCTCATCCTCACCCTTGGCACTTCAACCTCGTCCTTGAAGAGAAAATGACAAGGAACATTGTAGATTTCCCTGATTTGATCATGTAAGGAATCTTTTCCTTGTTAGAAGCTTCCTTCTTAGTTAATGATGTCCAATTTGTTAACAATCGCTGGAATTACCTGATTCGAGGCTTTTTTGTCTGGAACTTGATCAGGTACGTCCGTCTGGAGGACGAGGCTATGGGTAGCCCCTTCATCCAAAAGGTCCTTGAGAAGTGTCGCAATTTGGAACATTTGGTGATTATTTTCTCATATCTGGAGGCAATTTTGCAGTCAAGTATTAACCTTGCTTCACTAGAGGGATTTGGTCGCCATGTGAGACGTTGTGGTCGTATACGAGTACTTAAGCTTTCTCTTCCAAAGTTCGATTCATCTCTTCTTATTAGCGACCTTTCAAATTACCTTCTGAGATCGACCTACCTTGAGTTGGACCGTTATTCTGGATTTGATTCTAATTTTGCGGAGAATTTCATCAAGTCACGCCCTAATTACAAAGGCGATGAATATATTAAATTTGATCTCGCACAGAATGAAAGGATCAACCTCTATGAAAGAGACCTCAAATGTCCCCATTTGAGCCCAGTCCTAGTAGTTTATTTAGTTTAAGGAAAAAAACAGGTGGCAGCTGCCCAATCCTAATGGATTCTTAATAGCAGCACTGTTAAAACGGGGTCGCCGAACAAAGTCAGAAGAGGCGTGGGAGACACTCAATAAAAATGAAGAAAAGCAAAGGATTAGAAAAAGCAGTACAACACACTTAAATTACGGCATACAGCACTCATTCTAAAAACAAGAGCGGCTGGGGCAATAAACAAATGACATGTGCCAGCGGCAGGGGATGGCACAGTATAAAAGATCAAACAATAAACCTAAACATAAAGATGGAAAGAGTTTATAAAAGCGATAAAACGCCACTTCCTGATAGAAATGTAAGGAGAAAGGACAACTGAAGGGAGTCCTCTAATAAAATAAAGCGAAGTCGAGCAGGGAAGGCTATGCCAGAAAGGGTAGGGTAGCACGAATTTCGAAGAGAAGCAAGGTGGGGACAAACTACTAAAGTGTGAGCCGCATACACTTATAGTGTATGGTTATCAATGTGATTTATCTTCGGTTAATAAATTAGCCTAGATAGCGTTTCGAAAACCATACCCATAAATTTTGTTTGATTGAAGATGTCTGCCGTTAGTTTTAGGCCTAATGCGACAGCGAAGTAAATTTTGGAATAATGACTTGGGCTTTAAGAAAGACAATTACACAAATATAAATATATGTTGAATAATATGGTGAAACAATATAGAGTGAATAATATAATAGAGTAAATAATAATATAGTAATATAGAGTATAATAGAGTATCTTTGATATGATCAATAATATTGAGTTGTAAGTAATATAGTGTAGTAATTTAGAGTATTTTAACGTATCTATAATGGACTGTGAATTGGGGGCTGCAATGAGAATCAAATATAATTAGGACTTACTCTCGTATTGTCGTTTGCAAAGAATGTGAGAGTGGAATTAACTCAGTATGATTTATTTGGAGGTAAATGAATAATTGTAAAAGGAATAGTTACAGACCTTTAGACAACGAGAGCGGCGAGTCAAATGGACAGGTTCGCGTGCTGATTTGGTCGATCTGGGAACGTGTGTATGTTTGTGTGTGAATTGAGGATGGTTAATTTGGCCGCTCAGCCGTTGCCAGAATTCTCGGTGGAGCGTTGCAGGAGAATATGTTTATGCGCACCTTATCACGCATGGGTGGGGTTTGGGCGGTTGAGTCGCGGTCAAGATTTAGGCTGACCCCGAGTTTTTCGGTACTGGAGGTTAGTGTAAATATGGATTTAGCGCCGTTCACTTGTAAGGAGTTGCGAAAGAAACAGCCTAATGTTTCGAGTAGGCCATTCAAATCGCATACCAGAAGAGCATCGTATAGGTAAGTAAAAGCCTGTATATTGTTAGAGGTTGTCTAGTGGTTAGCGATAATTTCCAAGCAGTTCTGCATCAATAAGTGGGTCCTCGAAAACACCATGGATTGTCTCTCGAATTGCCACCACTTGTCCCCGATCTTCATACCTAAACTGATGCCTTGTCTTCGTAGGTAAGGGCAAATGTTAGAAACCACATTTCCAAGTCGATCTTTGTTGTCATGTCCCCCGGTCTCTTATTCCGGGGGACCTCGGCAATGTTCGCTAGCTTGAAGCTAGCCTGGGTTAAGTCCGTAGTAGGAGCGGATAAATCATAGAGCACCCGCATATACCCATCTGGCTTGGGAACCCCGAAAAGACGGTTTCTACTGGGGACTCAACTCGTTTCTTCTAATATATCTTTCTTGGTAAGCAGTTCGACTGCCTCCACCATTTGCGCGGCCGTCGATTGGAAGTGTCAAAAAACTCCCTGGCAGGAAAATCTTAATTCCTTTTACCTGGGCGCATTTAACGATATTATTTGCGCCTGTGGTATTGGATAACTCGCCAGGCTTTGTAATTTCCAATTTGCCACACCATTTGGTGATCTTTGCATGAAGAGGATCGGCAAACGGGCTCAATTGACCCTGTATGCCGTCGTTTTCGTATTTCTATGGTTGTCATTGCTGTTGCCATTGCCGCTATTGTTCTGATTTTTATCGTTGGTTCTGGCGTTTTTACTTCCTATTACCCCCACCCCCCGATAATGGGGGCCCCCTTAGGAAGTTCCTCATTGGACTCTTGGTACTAGAATCGTTATCGTCACTAGAGCCCATTGGTTCGTTGATATTAATGACCGTGGGAACGGCAAGGCCTGGTTGGAATCTCTGTTTGATGAGTTCTGGTTGTGTCACGCGGTGTATTGGGGAGAGCACTGTATCCACAATATGTAGTCTCCCAAGGTAGTGGCCATAGACTCGAAGTAGGCCTAAAGAGGGAGGAAAGCGAAATTTCTTGGGATATCGTAGAGTGGGGGTGGGCGCACAGAGGATTTGGATATATTGAGATAGACCTTAATTCGTCCCGGTTGACATCGATGACTTCCTGAATACTCCACCTGGGAGGTGGCCACGTGGCTTAATCCCATTCCGCCCGAAATAAAATCTATCTCGCCTGAACGACCTAATTGGCGGGCTGGTGGGAGCCTACTTGAGCATAAGTAGCCGTGCACAACACAACCTACGACTAGGTTATATTAAAAAACAAATAACGCTCGAAAAGGTCAAAGGATTAATAAAGGGAAAAAAAAGCAAAAAGGCAGGAATGAAGCGTGCTCCTGCGCCAGGCGGGAGGCGGGCCTTTCCCCGTCGCAGGAACATGCGACCTACAAAAAGAATTCACCGAAGAGTCTGAGAGACAACGCAGTCGTAACAATAAGACGCAGGCGAGCGGTCCATCAGTGCAGCGAGTGTGTCTGATTCGGAGACGACAGAAGGCAAACTCAATCCGTCGCGGAATTAGGGGGTTCGTCCATGGTAACAGTCTATGGAATGTAACTTTATGTTCCCCTCGACCGTCTCCCATCTTCTTTGCTAAGTCACCCGGAGGGCAACCCGTATTCCTGCAATGTAGTAGGTGTTAGGAAGAGCGAAACACTGGTCCTCCTGGACTGTTTGGTGCCCTCATTCCCCGCAACTCATACATGGCCAGGAACCCAGCAGAAGATAATATCGACATCCGACGGCTCGCCAAAACAGTCTGCGAACGGGGCACGTCGCGTTATCTCGCGTACCGAGTGTTGTATTGCCGCCAGCTTGGCCATGAAGACAGACGCAGCACCTGGCAGAGACCTGATTTCAAACAGAGAGGATACAGCGAGGAAACCGACCGCCTCATGGGACCATGAGCCATCCGTATACACTAACACGATTCCAGCGTGACATAAAGTGTACTTCAAAAAGGACGAACGCAATACTCCCGGTGATGTAGAAGATTTGGAAAAAGAGGCGTGGTGACATAGTGTCAAAGGTGGTACTCTGCAGATGGCGTCCTGGATAGAATCAGGGACGCCACCGGTTCGAGAGCTATATTTACGTAGGTCTTAAATGAATTTCCTAGCCCTAAACACAAAGGGCTTAGGGTATGAGTGGCGTTTTGCGGAGTTATAGGCACCGTCGAAATCAGCTGCGGATACATTGAGAGCTGTTGGCGACTGAGGGAGGCGCCGGGCTCGCGCGTACAGGAAAATAATACACGGCGCATTGTGTGTGGCATCTCCCCAGCATCGAAGGGAAGGCTCTCAATAGAGGAAGTGCGGAAGGCACTAGACGACAGGCGAAAGCCTGTGTGGTGGATCGAGTCTATCTTCCTTTGTGCACGTTCTGCTGAAGATGCATAAAACTCGCATCCGTAGTCGAGCATCGAACGAACAAAGTAGCGATAAAAAGTAAGGCAGTAGCCCTATTAGCGCCCCAAGCGCTTAACGTCACTGAGCGAACGATATACAAGGCGCGGGTACAATAGATCCTAGGGCAGCGAATATGAGACCTACAGGTAAGCCGTCGGTAAGATACATGAACAAGGAAACGGTGCGAGTCCACCACTTCCAGGAAAACCAGATTTAGGAACAAGTCTCGGTGAGGGAGGAGCCTTGGATGACGAAAGAAGTACACTAACTTAGTCTTGGCCAAAAGAGATCGAAAGGTCGTCCACGTATTACGTAGCGAGAACATCTTCCGGCAGCACCCAGGTGATGCTGTTGATGATAAGGGCAAAGTATGTGACACTGTGGACATTTCCTTGCGGTACACCCTCTTTCTGAGCCATTTGGTGGGAGAGGGCTTTCCCCCCAACCATACGCGGAATCGACGATCTCGCAGAAATTCCGATATAAAGATTGGAAGGCGTTCCTCGTTTCCATTCTGTGGAGTGTCCATGATACCGTATCATTGGCCTCCAGAAAGTTAAACACCGTGGCGTAGTGCTGTTTACGAAGAAAGGCCTCGAAAACGGCATTTTCATGTCAGAGCAGAGCATCCGATGTGGAGTGTAACTTGAAGAAGCCGCACTGTGCAGAAGCCAAATGGCCTCCGCTGTCTAGAAAAAAGGCTACTCTAATATTTACCAATTTCTGAATCAATAGAACACGCAGGTGGTAAGAGAGATTGGGCCTAAACCCTCCGGGGTAGATTATTCTTTCCCCGGGTTGCAAAAAGCGACCACAGTCATGGATGGATGGGAGACTACCCTCTACAGGGATCCGGTTTCGAAGCATGGCGTAGGGGGCATCTTCCGGTCCAAGGGTGGGGTCCGCGCACGAAGCGAGAACGGAACGCAACTTACTCAATATAAACCTGTCGTCAAAGGGTTCTCCGCCTCTGGAGGTAAAGTCCAGTCCGCGGCCTTCGCGACATCACGAGGGACATTGAATGCTGGTGGAACAGCATTTCGGCTAGTGAATGCCGAGAAAGCGGTCGCGAAGGATTCCGCCACTGACGCGGGGTCCGAGATTTCAACCCAATTCTCCTGGAGAACTGTTTGGGGGAGGGTCCTTCCTGCGAGAACTTGCCCCGAATCCCTTCGACTTGCTTCCACACATCTGCTAGAGGGGTATTCCCGCGTTAAGTGAAGACACGTATACCCACCAAGAAGAGCGGCGGGCGTGCTTCGAAATATACCGGAACCTGCCCTCACTCGACCAAATTCACCGGCAGTGAAGTCGTTCGGGCGATGCTTATAGCGCATGTAGGCAGAATGCTTATGTTTGATGGCCACCTCACACTCGGCTGACCACCGTGGGAGTAGTCGGCGTGCAAAATGGCCTGTCGTTCTAGGAATATTACTTATGCCCACGGCGATGAGGTTGCCGGAAAACTCATCTACCGACCTAAACTCCTCGACTGAGATAGAGAAATGTCATTTTCTGAAATGCAGACCACCACTCTCGCGCCAAGCACAACCGTGGCGGGCTCTCGGGCGGCAGCGGCCCAGAAAATAATATTTGAATGGCAAAGTGATAACTACCAAGGAGGTCATCGACCACCCACTAACCAAAATCAGGCTGTGCATCCGGATAGCACAAAGATAGATCGAAGCAGGAAAATGAAGCGATTCTCGGGCAGTGATGCGTAAACTCATCCACAATTAGGACACCCATCTCCAGCTCACCGATCAGCTCGGCAAGGACTTCACCCCTGGTATTAATCGAGTAGACTTCCTAGAGAGGGTGTCTCCCGTTCAGATCTCCGAGCAAGAAAAAGTGCTTTGACAACCGTGCCACAACTCAGCGGAAGTCCCCTGTGTCAAAGATGGCGGACAGTGGAATGTACGCATAAATAATACTATAACTCCTATCCAGGTGCAGCTGCACAGCCACTGCCTGTGAGGAGGTTCTAAATCAAAGAGAAGAACGGATTCATCATGCTGGGTATAAATGGCGAATCCTCCTGCCCGGATCCCACCCCGTGGTGGTGGGGCCGTACGCTTCCGGGCGGCAGAACTCCGGTACCTATGGGCCGGAAAATGTGCTGTCGCCTTCGAGGATTTCCCGGGGGAGGTTGGGCTTGTTATGCGAGTCTTTTTCTCCCTCCGCCTCGATACCTTAGGGAAGCGGAGCGGCTTCTGAGCTGGGGATCCCTCGTTTGGAGGATCCACCTTCTCCGAGTGAGCCAGAGTAGCAGTGGGTGTGTGCGAAGGAGCAGAATCTCCTTTAGTGTTGTCCTCCTTTTGTGGGGAAGATTTAGGAACCCCGGAAGATTGCCTCACGGCCACTAGAGTGGTGTTGCCTCCAGTTAGTCTAACGCCTCAGTGGAAGCGCGCGGCCGTTTCGCCTTACGCAAAACGGTCACGCTGTGGTAAGGGAGGGGGGGGGGCTCGTTTTATCTATGGATGGGTCTGAATCCTTTGTGCCGCTAGCTTAACCAGACGAGGTCCCAGAGTGTGTAGAACCCGCATAAGGGTACCAAATAGACGCAGAAACGACCGTGCTCGTAGGCTTGGAGCCGAGGGGGTCTTTCTTAATATTGAGGCATAGGACGTCTCAGGAAGCGCCGGACCCAGTAGGACCAAGTGAAATGAGAGACGATCCTGGGCCTGAACGGCCAGGTTTTCCTTCTCAGAGAGATACACACCATATTGCTTCGATGACCCGGAGTGTGGCTATCCGCAATTGAAACAATTGGCCACAAATCACTTGGACTTATCGTGGGCGTGGGCGACTTTGGAGCAACTTACATAAACTCCGGGAAACCCCGAATTTGTGCATCTATAGGAGCGATTATTAAGGCCGAAGCGGTGACCGTAGTAGAACCTCTGCGGCCATTGCAAGAATGCCTTCCCGCAGTCGCGATACAATCAGGCACGCACCGACTCATGGAGCTTGTCACAATCAAACGTGACTAAGAGTAGAGTGGTGAGTCTCGAGGCCCCTCCTTGTTTTCTCATCACACGCTCGACCTTGACCGCCCCATGGTCAGCCAGCTCTAAGGTAATCTCATTTATCTTGTAGTCTACGACTTCCTTCGCATAAACTACTATTTGACGAAGTTCATGGTAGAGTGCGGCGTCACACTCACAGGCGTGCCATCAAGTGTCCGACGGGCACTAATCATGGCTTTCTCTGAGGGGTTCGACGCATTACAAAGAGGCTTCCGTCCGAGAAACGGGTCACCTTAGGCTCTCTACCAATCACGTTAGCTAGAGTTCTCCTCTGATGGATCATGTTGCCCTTAGCTAGCATGCTGCCATTAGTAGAGCGAATAACAAGGAAGTGTTTGAAGCCAGCGGGCTAAAAATCGCCAGGTAGCCTCTGAATGAGGGGCCCCGAAGTAATCGAGCCTCCTCTCTTCGCAGTTCTGATCTTCGTCTCGGACTCCCCGCCCGGGGGAGCAAAGGGGCCAGACGTGCCGTTCTTGTCTTGGTTGCTTACCGGACCGGCAGAAGACCCATCCGCCCCTGCGGTTCCAGCCCAGCGGAAGGTGAGGAGCCCCGAGTCTTTCTTTTTAGGAGGGAAGGTCAAAGAATGAACAAGCTTCTCTCCTCCGCCGGAAGGAGTCCCTAGGCCAGATGGACCGGCCTCAACAAGATCTTTCTCTCAAATGGAGAAGGTTTTGCCTGTCTCAGAGGCACCAGCCGTGGTAAGAGGTCCCTCCTCTCCTTGTGAGGCCTCGGGGACCCGAGCCGTCTTAGAAGGCTCTTGCAGAGGGGCGGACACGGGTTCTGTGCTTGGCACCGAGCCCAAGTTCGAACCCATGGAAGATCCTTTTGTCTGAGGCTGGGTCACCTCAAGGAACATGTGTATCACAAGGGGTCCTCCATCTGGCCATCCACCCCCAAGACATCACTGATCCTACTTGAGGAACCTCTTTTCTAGTCTTTCTGCTCGCGCACTCACGCAGGACATAAGGGTGCAGGGGCCGACGGGCCCTGCGGTCCCTTGCTCCCTTAAGAGGGTTGTCCCTATCAAGCCATGGTCCGCCTTCCTTGGCAGTCCTCTGAGAAAGTAAAGTGGGGCCTGCCGCTGGAGAAATGAAGTCGCAAAGGGGGAGGGTGGAACGGGAGTCCCTTAAACTCGTAGTCATAGGAGAGGAGTAAGCCTCATGTGGGTTGAGAGAAGTTTGGAGGGTCTCCGGTGAAAGCACAGGGCGGAGGGGGACCTCCATTTATTTATAGAGCTACCCGAGAGCGGCCGTGTTGAAGGTCCAGGGGAAGGTATAGGGAGTTTTAATTTTTTTTTATTTTTATGATCGGTTATGGTGACCCGATTAATAATAAAGGATGCAAACGCTAATGTACCCTCGCAGTAGCCCGCTCTGCGCTGGGTGATACAGGGCCGGCAGAACCAGCTGCTGCCATTTGAGGCCAGTTCTCTCGCCTAGTGACCTGGCAGCCCATCGGCATGCGGCTCCACCTTAGGCTCGGCTTAAAGTGGATAGTCATTGAAAGAATAAAAAAGGGGATGTAAGGAAGGTGTGGACGGGGGTAAAGCAGGTTGAGATAAACCTACCACCCCAAACTGGAGCTCAGGAGTGAGGTGTCGTTGTACCTTTCCAACTCAGCCCCGATCCGGGTTGGTTGGAGGAAGGGGGGGAAGCTGGTCGGCGTCTACCCTGTGAAATTAGAGACGGACAAGAGAAGAAGAATGGTACAAAACAGACGGGTGCTGCGTGGGCGAGCTCGCAGCCATTTCCAGAATGAGAGGATTCATTAAAATTTCAAATGTTCTTTAAAAACATAGACTATGGTTAAAAATCTCAAAAAAAGGAAGAGGAAGTAAAAACGTATAAAATAAGTGCCTCTAAGAATACTGTAAAATTAATGTAAAATCATAGGACACGAAACGTCTATTTGTTTCTAAAAATGATAAAACATTAAATTTCTTTTAAGAGATTTGTCTCTGATAAAAATTTAAACACTCGGCTCATGTTAAAGGTGCACTCATGTTCGGAAAGGAAGCTCCTCAGGACCTGCTGAGGACACATCCCTTGGCAAATAAAAGGAAAAAGCCTTTGCCTCGGAGTATGGAAACGTAGGCATTTAGCAAATAGGTGGAGTACAGACATAGGTGGAGAGCACAATGGAGACTGCTGAAGGCCTTCCATCAGAAAGCCATGTATCAGATGACAATGCCCAATTCTCAGACGGCATAGAAAAACATCCTGAGTACCAGTCCTAGTAGTGCGTGGCCAGGGGCGGACTGACTATTTGATGGCATGCAGTTTAGTTGGGGGGAGTTCATCCCAAGTCCTCTGCCATTGGCCGACCACGTACTCACGGATGTATGGCACGGCATCACGGAAAGGAAGAGGAGCAGAGGTGGAGATTCCTAGAGATGCAGCTGCCTTGCCAACAGTATCTGCTCTCTCATTTCCTTTTATACCTATGTGGCTAGGTACCCAACAGAATAAAACTTCGTGGATGAGGATAAATAAAAAAGCCACTTTTGGATCTTTAAAACCAGCGGGTGATCTGGAAACAAAAAGAATAAAACCTCCAAGAGCTGAGGGAATCAGAGAATATTGTATAAGATCCCGGTGATGAAGAAGCGATTGTATAGTTTTTTCTTTTTTTTTAAATTTTAAGAGCCTATCTGGCGACTATCCACTTGGGCACAAGTCGCTGCACTAACGACAGCCTAGTACTAGGCTACTTTAAAATAAGAATATGAAAAAAAGAACAACAATAAAAAGGGAAAATGGCAACAAGGATGAAGCAAGCACCGGCGTCGGGTGGAGGTCTGCCTCATCCACGGCGCAGGAATGTGCGACCTACAAAGTAAACAACAACAAAAAACCTAGTTAAATAAAGGGGAGAAGGCCGGCCTCTCCCCAAAAGTCTATAAGTCCATCAGTCAATGTCACTAACTCGTCCCGAGTACAATGGAGAGGCGGTAGCGACCCCGCTAATCCCGGTACCTGGACAGGTAACGTGCGAGAAGATCGCCCAGACTGGGACATTCAACAAGAATGTGCCGAACAGTCTGGGGGACAACGCAGTCTTCACCGTAGGGCGCTGGCACGCGCTCCATCAGAGGGCGGTGCGTCCAGTGAGTGTGTCCGATTCGGAGACGCAAGAAAGCAACCTGAAGCCTCCGCGGCATTGGGGGGTTGGTCCATGAAAACAGTCGAGGCACAATGGCACGCAACTTTAAGTTCCCTTCGACCGTCTGCCATCTTAATGGCCAAGCAGCCCAAATTCCTACCATGTAGTCGGTGTGAGGGAGAGCGAAACGCTTGTTCGGTCGCCGAGTCCTCGCGGACTCTTTAAATCCCTCATCGGCCCGCTCATTCCCCGAAATTCCTACATGTAAAGGAACCCAGCGGAAGATAATTTCGATATCCGCCCGGCTTGATAAAACCATGGCGTCAAGGATATCGCGAACAAGGGGATGCAGAGATTCTAATGCCCCGAGAGCACTCAGGGCGCTTTGTGAGTCGCTATAGATCACAATTCGGTCTCCAAACCGGGCACGTCGCGTAATCTCCCGCACCGAGTGGTGAATTGCCACCAGCTCAGCCGTGAAGACAGACGCAGCGCCTGGCAGAGCCCCGCTGACTTCAAACAGAAGCAATACGGCGTGGAAGCCGACCCACTCTTAAGACTTGGAACCATCCGTATACACTTACACGGCTCCAGCGTGACACGAGATGCGCTCCAAAAATGTCAACCGCAATACTCCCGGCGCTGTACAAGCTTTGGGAGCAGAGGCGTGGCGACAAATAGTCAAAGGTGGTACCTTCCAGGCTGGCATCTTGGGCAGAACCAGGAGAGCCACCTGCCAGAGAGCTATACCTAGCTCTTGAAAGAGTTTCCTAGCCCTAAACCCAAAGGGCTTAGGGTATGACTGGCGTCTATCGACGGTGCATAGGCACCGTCGACATCAGCTGCGGATGCAGTGAGAGCTGTTGGCGACTGAAGAAGGCATTGGGCTCACGCGTTCATGCAAATAATGCACTGTACACGGCGTAGAGCGAGTAGCATCTCTCCAGCATCGACTAGTAGACCCTCAATGGGGGAAGTGAGGAAGGCACCGATCGCTAGGCGAAAGCCGGTGTGTTGGATCGAGTCCACCTTCCGTAATACACGCTAAGCTGTGGATGCATAAAACTCGCATGCGTAGTCGAGCTTCGAATGAACAAAAGATCGACGTGGATTAGAACTTGGGAAGCCGCACTGGGCAGGAGATAATGGCCTCCGCTGTCCAGAAAAAAAAGGTTAATCTAACATTTACCAATTTCTCCATCAACGCAAGAGGTTAGAGAGATTAGGCCGAAACCGGCCGGAGTAGAGTGATCTCTCCCCGGTTTGCGAAAGGCGAGCACAGGAGTGATTCGCCAGGAATCCGGGAGGAGACCCTCCACTCAGATCCTGTTGAACAAATCTAACAGAAAGGCCATGCCTCGCTCACCCAGGTGTCAAAGTATGGCGTACCGGACATCGTCTGGACCATGGGCGGTGTCCGCGCACGAAGCAAGAGCGGAACGCAACTCACTAAGAGTAGATCTGTCGTTGAAGGGTTCTCCGCCTCTGGAGGTAAAGTCCAGCCGGCGGCCTTCCGCGACATCACGACGTGCATTGAATGCTGGCGGAGCAGCATCACGGCTAGAGAATGCGGAAAAGCGGTCGCTAAGGATTCCGCCACGAACGCGGGGTCCGAGATCTAGGAGTAGTAATAGATAAGTCATTAAGGTTTTCTAAGCAGTGTATTGAAGCAAGAAATAGGGGAAATAGAGTGCTGGGTTTTATTAAGAGAAATGTCAGTTACAAAAGTAAGGAGGTTATTCTTAAACTCTATAACTCTTATGTTAGGCCACATCTAGAGTACTGTATACAGGCATGGTCCCTACATTTTAGACACGATATTAACCTTCTCGAGTCAGTGCAACGGAGGGCAACAAAGATTATTCCTTCCCTGAGGCACCTTGAATATATAGATAGACTGAGGGTATTAAATATGTTCTCGTTCGAAAGGAGGTGTGTGAGAGGGGATATGATTGAGCTCTTTAAAAATTTTTCCGGGATAGATAAATTGGATGTTAGCAAGTTTTTTGAATTAGATGATGGAAATCGGACTAGAGGTCACCACTTAAAAATTAAAAAGCAAGGGTGTAGGTTGGATTTAAGAAAATATTTTTTCACCAATAGATTGGTAGACTTCTGGAACAAATTGCCGCAGAGGGTAGTAGGTAGTCCAAATCTAAATGTATTTAAGAGTAGTTTGGATGAGTTTATGGGAAGGGAAGGTTGTGATGGTTCCTAAGTTTTGTATATATTAATATTGTTTGTATATATCTATAGCTGCATGATTTAGTTCTTGACAAGCCTTGATTGGTGATACCCTTGTTTCTGATGCAATCCTCTGGATGTAGTTTTCCTGGGAGTTTAGGTGCCTTAAAAAAGAGGCTGTTTGACTTGGATGACCTATTATGAGCCCTTGTGGCTTTTGGCATCTGTTATATTATATTGTGGGGACTTTGATTTTGTCTTCCCCTGGTAATGGTGCTTTTTGTGGGTGGGTTTTGACGGAGGCGGATGACCTTTGATAGGCCCTTGTGGCTTATGTCATCTGTGTAATTATGTTATCTTATGTTATGTCCCTCTTATCTCCACATACCGTTCCCTTCCAGTTAAAAATGCCTTAATCCAATGTAAAATTTTACCTCTTATCCCATATGCCTCCAACTTACTTAATAGTCTCTCATGTGGCACTGTATCGAACGCTTTCCTACAGTCAAGATTGTTTACATCAACTGGTATTTGATTATCCAGTGCTACTCTCAAGGTCTCCATATATGTCAGTAAATTTGTAAGTGTGCTTCTCTTTGCTATAAACCCATGTTGACTATCATAAATCAATTCATTATCTTCTAGATGCTTAACTACAACTTTTCTTACCAGTTTTTTACACATTTTACAAAGTACACAGGTTAGGGATATTGGTTTGTAATTTAGAGAGTCAAGTTTATCACCCTTTTTATAGATTGGACACAAAGATCCAAGAATCCAAAGAGCCGGTACTATCCCTAAATCAAGTGATTTCTTGATAATAATTAAAACTGGTAAGGCAAGTTCATTGTGACATTCGCTCAAGAGCTTCGGATGAATTCCATCTGGACCCTTTGTTTTATTACCATTACCTTTTTTCAGTAGTTCCTTAATCTCATACATATCCACATCAATGTCTTCAATTAATGGCCCATAATATCCAATATCAAATGCTGGTATATTCAATACATCCTCCTGTATGAACACACCTTGAAATGCTATATTCATTTCATTAACAGTTTCTAAGTCTGTTTCGGTTATTTCACCATTTTGATTCCTCACTTTAAGTACATTTTCTTTTTGGTGGTTTGACTCCTCACAAAACTCCAGAAATGCTTAGGGTTTACTTTTATCTCCTCACATAATTTCTTTATAAAAGATTTCTTTGCCTCTCTAAATTCTTTCTAAATTCTGCAGCTCTCCTTGGTGTCTTCCTAGCTTTAAGCCGTATCCATGCCCTTTCTTTCTCCTTAATTTGGTTTAACACTTCTTTTGTCATCCACTGGTTTTTCTTTTTCCAACCTTACATAATATCTTTGGCACATCTTATCTATAAGATCACATAATATCCTGACTAATAATTTATACATTTCTTCAACTTCCTTTTCTCTAAAGAGTTTAATCCAGTTAATTCCTGCTAACTCTCTTTTCATTCCAATATAATTAGCTTTGTGAAAATTATATCTAGGATGCTGGCTACTATCCACCTCTTCATTACCCGTGTCCAGTAAGAGATCACATGCAATCATAGCATGATGACTTTTCCCTAAGGGGGGAAGCAATTCTAAACCTGTAATGTCATGAGAATCCCTGGTAAAAATGAGATCAAGCCTTGATGAATTGTTTTCTTCTAAATTTTGAGTGACTTCCAAAACATGTTGTTGTAAGAACACATCATTAACACTATCAAGAAAATTTCTTAAATCCAGAATCTGGCCAACACTAGATATTTCATGGTTTTCCCAGTTTATCTCCTTAAAATTAAAATCACAAATAAACACCTGAGATTCATTGTTATAATCACCACTTAGCCTTATAAAGTCACAGAGAAGGTTATTCTTCTCTCTTATTGAAGCTGGGGGTCTGTATATTGTCCCAACTAACATGCCCATATTCTCCACAAAAACTAGTTCCTTTAAATGTTCTAGCTAAGTATATTCAAATGTATAAAAAAGGTAATAAAAATAGTAAAATGGGGACAAATATATTGACAAATAAAAATGACTCCAAATGAGGATAATAAAAAGATATTAAGTGAAAAACAAAATACAAATTCAATTCATTCATTTCTGACGTCAGATCCCACCCCAACCCCCATTATAATTCGCAAAATGATTAAAGTCGTAGGAATGATTTGGTTAAATCATTCACTTCTGTAAATGTTAGAACATTATTCTATAAACAATTATGATTATATACAGGGGGGCTGTGCCCCCCCTAATTGATCGAAACTCAGGATTATCGTATGGGGGGGCCCCTGCAGTGTTTAAATCCACCACGAGCAGTCCCCTTAAATTTACTGCAAAAATGTGAAACATATTAGAATACGTATGAAATAGTTTATGTCCCATCGTTTGTGCCGCCAATCTACATGTTTACCGTTATTTGAGTTATGAGGTAGTCACCAATTAAAATTAAAAAACATATTAAAAAAGATATTAAGTGAAAAACAAAATACAAATTCAATTCATTCATTTCTGACGTCAGACCCCACCCCAACCCCCATTATAATTCGCAAAATGATTAAAGTCGCAGGAATGATTTGGTTAAATCATTCACTTCTGTAAATGTTAGAACATTATTCTATAAACAATTATGATTATATACAGGGGGGCTGTGCCCCTCCCAATTGATCGAAACTCAGGATTATCGTATGGGGGGGGGGGGGCCTGCAGTGTTTAAATCCATCACGAGCAGTCCCCTTAAATTTACTGTAAAAATGTGAAACATATTGGAATACGTATGAAATAGTTTATGTCCCATCATTTGTGCCGCCAATCTACATGTTTACCGTTATTTGAGTTATGAGGTAGTCACCAATTAAAATTAAAAAACAGAGGTGCAGGTTGGATGTTAGAAAATATTTTTCACCAATAGAGTGGTAGATTACTGAAATAGTTTCCCATCTGAGATGGTAGACATTCCAAACTTGAATATATTCAAACACAAATTAGATGATTATATGGAGAAGGAGGGTTAACTTTGGGGGGTATTCTGGACTCATTCCTGTGGATGCAGTTTTTTTTATTATTGTATATTATAATTGATTTGGATTTTGATGGGTCTTGATGATGATGCTTTTTGTTTTTTGACACATTCCTGTGTATGGTTCGAATTGTAGATGCATGATCTGACACAATCCTCTGGATTGTTTAAATTGTATATTGTAGATGCATGATCTGACACAATCTTCTGGATTGTTTAAATTGTATATTGTAGATGCATGATCTGACACAATCCTATGGATGCATTTTGTGGGTGGGTTTTGACAGATGCGGATGACCTTTGATAGGCCCTTGTGGCTTTTGTCATCCATGAAATTATGTTATGTTATGAAGCTGTTTTTTATTGTTGCATGTTATGGGTGATTGGATTTTGATGAGCATTGATGATGATGCTTTTTGTTTTTGATGTATTCCTGTGGATATTACATGCATGATCTGACACATTCCTATGTATGGCTTTAATTGTAAATATATTGTAGATTCTTGATCTGACACAATCTTATGGATGAATTTTGTGGGCGGGTTTTGACAGATGCGATGATCTTTGATATGCCCTTGTAGCTTTTGTCATCCGTGAAATCATGTTATTTTATAATAATTAAAATATCTGATTGATAGATAAATTTGGGGGTTTGTCTTAGAAATGCTGACTCATGAATTATCTTCTCATGACTGAGAAGATCTTCCAAGAACTTGATAAAGAGCTTAGTTAATAACATTGCCTTTTTATCCATATATAAGAACATAAGAACATAAGAAAAGAAGGAGACTGCAAAAGACCATTCATGGCCTACACTTGGCAGCTCCTGTTCCATTCAACACACAAAAGATTTCTTACCAGAGAAAAGTCATCAACATTGTCACCCTTTACAGGAGTTCATCAGATCTAATCTACAATATACATAAAATGCATCCAGAGGATTATGTCCATTCATGCAACCGCAAAATATAATCTTCCCACTCCTTAGAAAAATATATACATATGTACATAAAAAAAAGTCAGTCCCATCTAGCAGCTTCATCCATATATTTATCTAATCTATTCTTAAAACTACCCAGAGAGGAGGCTTCTATCACATGCCTAGTGAGCCTATTCCATTCATCTACCACACGATTTGTAAACCAATTCCTCCCAATCTCCTTCCTAAACCTATACTTATCAAGCTTAAACCCATTGCTTCGTGTTCTGTCATGTTCACTAAGTATAAGAACCTTACCCAGATCCCCTTTATTATATCCTTTTACCCATTTGAAGACTTCAATCAATTCCCCTCTGACTCTTCTCCTTTCCAATGTATGTAGATTTAGTTTTCAGAGCCTTTCACCATAAGGTAAGTTCCTTAGCCCACCAATCATCTTTGTCATCCTTCTCTGCACAGACTCAAGCAAATCAATATCCTTCCTATAATATGGTGACCAAAATTGTACTGCATAGTCTAGATGAGGCCTAACTAGCGCCAGATACAGTTTTAGAATGACTTCAGCACTCTTATTGCTTACACTCCTCCTAATGAATCCCAATATCCTATTAGCTTTATTCTTAGCATTTAGACATTGCTTTCTAGGACGAAGGTCTGAACTTACCAAAATACCCAAGTCTCTCTCACAATCAGTCCTCCCTAAAATTCTGCCATTTAATTTATAACTATTCAATGAATTATTTCTACCTATACTAAGTACACTACATTTGTCTAGGTTAAACTTCATTTGCCATTTCTCGGCCCAATTGGACAGAATGGTCAATTCCTCCTGCATTACAACAGCATCAGAATCAGCCCTAATGGCCCTACCTAGCTTAGTATCATCAGCAAATTTACTCAGGTCACTACTTATACCTATGTCAAGATCATTAATATAAATTAAGAATAGCAAGGGACCCAAAACAGATCCTTGAGGAACTCCACTGCTAACACACCCCCACTCAGATTTAACTCCATCTATACTAACTCTTTGCTGTCTGTCACCAAGCCATGACTGAATCCACCTAAATATACTGCCATCGATCCTGTGTTCTTTAACTTTGCTCAGAAGTCGTAAGTGTGGCACTCGATCAAAAGCCTTACTAAAGTCCAAGTATAAAATATCATAGTTTTCATCATTATCTGCTGCTTCATACACCTTACTATAAAAAGACAGCAAATTAGTCAGACAGGATTTACCCTTACTAAAGCCATGCTGTGATTCTTTTATCAACTTATGCTTATCCAAGTGATCTCTAATATTCCTTGCTATAATAGATTCCATCATTTTCCCTACCACTGAAGTCAAACTTACTGGTCTGTAATTAGACATATTTGTTTTATCTTCTTTCTTAAATATAGGTATCACATTGGCTTTCTTCCATGCCACTGGCACAATGCCACTCTCCAATGATTTTCTAAAGATGCATGCTAGGGGCTCACTTAACACATCCTTACATTCTTTCAAAATTCTAGGAAAGAGCTCATCAGGACCGGGTGCCTTACTACTTTTGATTTTATCAATTTCCTTTGTCACTATCTCCTTTGTGATCAAGATATCCTTTAATTTCTCTTCATCATTACCCCGAAAGATCATTGACACCTCAGGTATATTTAGAGTATCCTCCTGTGTAAATACTGAGAGAAAAAAGTCATTTAGCATTCCAGCCATTGAGTCCCTATCACTCACTAATTCTCCATTGGAATCTATAAGTGGGCCTATTTTATCTCTAACCTTAGTTTTGTATAATTGATAAAAACTTTTAGGATCTTCCTTTGCCCTATTTGCCACTTTAATTTCATAATTTCTCCTTGCTACTCTAACTAACTTTTTAACATCTCTTGCTAGTTCATTATATCTCTGCCTTAAGTGCTCCTCTCCATTTTTTATTTTCCTATAAATGCCCTTTTTAATGCCAATATAATGCTTAATTTTATCTGTCATCCATTTTGGGTCATTATTTTTAGTCCTAATCTCCTTATATGGAATGTTAATCATCTGACCTGTAATTAATTGCTCAATTATTCTTTCATACTCCTCTTCAATTGTAATCTCTTCCTCCTGGTGATTATTGTCTCCACTAACTGATATCATTGAATCTATTCCTGAATTGATTTCATTGCCTGGTTTCTGTACAACTGCCTCCAGGTAAGTCCTGAGCCCATTATAATTTGCTCTTCTAAAGTCAGGAATTTTAACATTGTTCATGCTACTATCAATACCATTCCATTTCATCTTGAATCTAATTTCACAATGGTCACTATTACCCAAATTTCCTCCAATCTCAGTATCCTTAATAACTTCTTTCCTATTTGTCAGAACTAAATCCAGTATATTATTACCTCTAGTGGGTTCGTTAATAATCTGCCTCAGAAAATTATCTTGGACAACATTCAAAAATTCCTCAGCCTCCTGATCACCCACAAGAGCTTCCCAGTCTATATTTCTGTAATTAAAATCGCCCATTATACACACATGCTTACTTCTACATGCCCGTTCAATCTCCTGCCACAGAAGATTTGAAGCTTCCTTACTAAGATTTGGTGGTCTGTATAATAATCCTATGACAAGCTTGTTTTTACCTTCCTTTACATTTAGCCATAATGACTCTGTGTTATCATCTAATTTAATTGTACTGTTTACACAACACTGGAGATTATCTTTAATATAAATAATAACCCCTCCTCCTCTCTTCCTATTCCTATCTGTATGGAACATGTTAAAGCCCTCAATCTCAACCTCAGGTTTAAAGTGATTACCTGCCAAATCAAGCCATGACTCTGTTATCGCAATTATATCAAAATTTTCTTCACTCGCTAACGCTCTTAAGAGATCTATCTTATTCCTTATACTCCGACCATTTGTGTAGTATATTTTTAAGTTTTTTTTATTATTCCCATCTTCATTGCATTGTGCTTTTTTATTCCTAGTTATCTGCTCATTCACTTGTGCATTAGTCCCCCTATAACGCATCAGTATGCCCTCTCCCCTAGCTATTCCTCTATCACTGCATCCCTTCCATTTCCTACACCTGCCCTCTATTCCTGTTATTCCCTTACCTCTAACAGCTTCTAGTTTCCCACCCGTAAGGACCTAATCACACTATCCAGCTCCCCCCATAGAACCTCAACACCTGCCCGACTAAGATGGAGCCCATCCATCGCATACAACCTCCTATTCCCGTAAAACCCTCCCCAGACATCTACAAACACCAATCCTAGCTCCTCACACAGTCCTTTCACAAATTCATTCAAACCAATTGCACGCGACAACCATTCTACCCCCACATCCAATCTCGGAAGCACACCAGAAACAACACCTTTTACCCTGCTTTTACTCATCCTTTCAACTAACCTTTTATACTGCTCACGTAACTCACATGTACCCACCTTCTTTACATCATTCACTCCCACATGCGTAATCACAACTGCATCCCTCTCACACCCAGAAACCAGCCTATCATACCTCTCACAAACATCACTTACACCAGCACCCGGCAGACAAACTCTCATTCCCTTCCACTTGCTATCACTCAACTTCCTATCTAAATACCTAATCTGAGAGTCACCCATCACTAGCACCTCAGTCATTCTCCTATTCTGCCTTGGCCTAACATTACCCTCCCTCCTGCTCTCAGTCACGCTACCACCCATCCTGCTTTCATCCACAATCACACCAGGCAAATCACTTTCACACTCTTCCTCTCTCAGGACATTGAATCTGTTAGTCAACCTAACAGGTTCTATGTCCCTCTCATTCACACACCTAACCTGTCCTAACTTATCTATCCTATCCATTTTCACCCACCATTCATCATCACTCACAACTTCCACACTGTTCCCAGTCCTAGCCCTATCTTCCACCCTCTTAGCACTAATATATATATAATATATATGGTTAATTTGGGGGTTATGCCCACCCTAAAATTTTGTGGGCTCTTTGATATAAATATTTCTTGAATCTGTTAGTCAACCTAACAGGTTCTATGTCCCTCTCATTCACACACCTAACCTGTCCTAACTTATCTATCCTATCCATTTTCACCCACCATTCATCATCACTCACAACTTCCACACTGTTCCCAGTCCTAGCCCTATCTTCCACCCTCTTAGCACTAATATATATATAATATATATGGTTAATTTGGGGGTTATGCCCACCCTAAAATTTTGTGGGCTCTTTGATATAAATATTTCTTTTTTTTTAAATATGCAAATGCTAAATAGTGTAGGTATATCATAGATTTACTCTATATAGTTTCTTCACTACTTTGTGATCAAATTTCTAATTATGATTTTATGATGAAAAATAGATTTGCCACTATTTGGGGGGACAAATTGTGAGTTGGAATAAAGTTATAGTCTATTTTATATCATTTTAAAGTGATTTTTATCTGAATTAAAATATGATATGGGCATTTCACATTACTCAATTTTAAAGAAAATATGATTGATTTAAATAGCATTTGGGGGTAAGGCTTATATGTCGGAAGTCAAGGAATGTTGTAAAAAACTAGAGGCCTAACAACACCTAATAATTGCCCTTTTCATTTGAATCTAATGTTATGGCTTTTGAATTAGGAATATTAGAAGTTTATTTAAAAATTGCTGGGGGGGATGCAATCCCTTCTATTAAGTAGAGGTAAGGAGACGAAGCACCCCATTTCAAAATTACCTTAAAATGAATGTACTGTATAATACAATATCTTGCAATTTCAATAGCCTAAAAAAAAATATTGAACCGATTAAAAACCAATTGTTTATATATATATATATATATTAGAAGTTTATTTAAAAATTGCTGGGGGGGATGCAATCCCTTCTATTAAGTAGAGGTAAGGAGACGAAGCACCCCATTTCAAAATTACCTTATATATATATATATATATATATATATATATATATATATATATATATAAACAATTGGTTTTTAATCGGTTCAATATTTTTTTTTAGGCTATTGAAATTGCAAGATTTTGTATTATACAGTACATTCATTTTAAGGTAATTTTGAAATGGGGTGCTTCGTCTCCTTACCTCTACTTAATAGAAGGGATTGCATCCCCCCCAGCAATTTTTAAATAAACTTCTAATATTCCTAATTCAAAAGCCATAACATAAGATTCAAATGAAAAAGGCAATTATTAAGTGTTGTTAGGCCTCTAACAACACATGAATTATCCAAAAATTCAGGGATAGACATGATCCCCAAATTATATATATATATATATATATATATATATATATATATATATATATATATATATATATATATATATATATATATATATATATATATATATATATATATATATATATATATATATATTGGCCCACATAACTATTTGAATGTCTCACAAAAAATATATATAATGGATCCAATCTCCTGCAAAGAAAATGTGGGAAGAGGAGACAGGCCCGCTTTTCGAGGAATTCTGTTTGGCGATCCATCAGAAGAAACTGGAATGTGTGTGCTCAAACCACAGTCCTTTTGCAGTCACCTGTAATGTTAGTCAAGGCTGACTGCTTCTGCCTCGTAAGGTCTGATGTGGCGCTGGAATAACCAGTACCAAGGAGCTGAGAAGGAGAAGCCATCTTCATTTACAGATTCACTGCCAGACTCAAAATATCATTAACACTAATATATATACACATACCCATTCACACCCTGCCATTCAGCTGGATGTCGCCGGCTCCCTCTTTGTGTTTTCTCACTATTTTAGACTTTACTTTAAAAATATCAAGTCTTCTTGTCTCTTTTATCCATGACAAACTAATTTTTAACATATTTCAAATATACTAGTGGGTTAGAGACAGATGAATGTGAAAGCACGTTAGAAGTCAATTGAATCCACTGTAGTGCCATATTGCAAGCTGAAACAGGATTGAGAATGAAGCCTCGCAGATGAGTGTCATATAGCATTGTAAACAATCCAAAGGAATCCCTTTTCACTATGCTAGTAGACGTTGATCAGAACAGGAAATTAGCTATTGACAGAATCAAGAAGATATGAGAAGTTGCTGTTTATGAGGAAGAGCTATGTGATTTGAAGCCAGTAAAAATAGATAAGATTGCTAAGAACCTAACATTTCTACTTCTCCCATTAAGAGGAGTGCAGCTTTGAGCCACCACTTACAATGCATCTATCTAATTATGACCTGCAAAGTATTGTTGAGGAGTCACTTACTATTGATATTCCATGCCATTCTCAAGGTATGGAGCAATGTGTGCGCATGCTGATTGAAACTTCTGGCAAAGTTTATGGAAAAGAAGCAAGAAGTGGCTACATTTGGGCAGTACTAAAATCTTTTGACTCCTCACTTATTTGTCATTATCAGTCAGTTTAAACTAAACTCTAATGTATTTAGAAGCACTTATAACAACAAACCAACAACTCTGATGGTGTATATCTTTCTGGCTCAAAATTTTTTTAAAATGAAACTTTGAGCTCAAAAAAGAGGAGTGCTCCAAATATTTATCAAAAAACCCTTTTCCGCCTTTGAAATATGTGTAGTCAAGTGTACAAATTATGAAATGTGCATGTTGAATTGATAAAGTTTGTTTATTGAATCTATGACCTAATAAACATCTCCAAATTAAAAGAGATAATAGAAATTTGAATTTTTTTCTCCAGCTTTTTGTATTAAATTATAAATAAATGTAA
This sequence comes from Ceratothoa steindachneri, assembly GCA_963969495.1. Taxonomy (NCBI): domain Eukaryota; kingdom Metazoa; phylum Arthropoda; class Malacostraca; order Isopoda; family Cymothoidae; genus Ceratothoa; species Ceratothoa steindachneri. The sequence goes on from OZ018333.1 coordinate 90,470,599, forward strand.
AGTAGCAAATAATCTTTTGACAGTATATTTTGCAATGAAAACTAAGTGACTTAGTTTATAAAAGAAAAATTAAACAAAAACTTCACTATTAAATATCAATAGAGAAGCCTTAAATCATTTATCTTTAGTAGTAAGAAAAATATTTTCTAAAATAAAGTTTTAGAAAAAGAGAGTAAGTTTTCTTTATTTTTTTTATATTTAAAATAAGCTAATGCATTACTTATACTTCAATTTCACCTGTGGTACATTCTAAAGATGGATTTAAAACTTATATATTTCTCAACATAATCAAAAGAACAAATGCTGTTGTAGGCCTATCAAACTTTTAGAGATTTCTGCCTTTTAGATCACTTTATCGGTCTATAATCTACAAGGGGGTGCATGTCTAGACTGTTCCTAGTGTCCTTAACAGTCATAAACTAGATTAAGACTAGCTTGGTTTATTCTTTATGTGATATCTTACCTGGATGGGTTCCACTGGAGGAGAACCCCATAAGTGCCAACACGCCAGCAGAATGAAATTTAAGAATTTGCTATTGTATTAAAACATATGAGCATCTGCTGGAAGATGTGTTGATTGCACTAAGTAATGACTAGATTATAGTAATACAACTAGGATAGTTAATTATGAATATAATATAATATAAATTCCAACACAGAATGGATATTCCCTATAATGTTTTTAATGTCATTGGTATTTGGGGTTCATGGTGGGTTTTTTTTTATCTCTTATTTCTTGATAGAAGTTTGGGTTGTGTTATGTTTTTCTTGCTAGCTGTTGAGATAAGTGTGTATTTGGCCTTGTTTATATCACAACTGGGCAACTAAGAAGCCTTGTTGGAGATTTTATTTTATCTAGTTGGTGAGCAAGACCCAGTCAAGCATTGGTTTATCGAGGGCTATTCATATAATTGGCAAGTAGTCAGATGGTAATGCAATATGGGGCTGCCAGATTCTTTCGCTTGCTAGGTCAGGTGAGCAAAGGATGGCATTTTGGGAAATGTCTTGGAAGTGAGCGTTTGAAGGGCTTGTTTGTAGTGGTAGAATGGTTGTTCAAGATGAAGAGCTGGTTTAAGTGTTTCATGATTCTACACCTCTTGTGACTCGATGAACAATCAAGATGCCTACCTAGTTGTGTTGGAAGGTAATCAAGTGCAGCTTTGTAAGCAGGATAGAGGAAGAGGTATATACAGATTTGTTAAAGTAGAGTCTTTTTCATCTATTCTTAATTGGATAATTTGTATTTGCATTACATCTTGGTTTGGGAGAGGAGTTAAGTTGAGTCCAGTGAATTGGTGCAGGGGATGTTCTCTCTAATAATGTCTGTGATTAGGTCTCTATTTCCAACATTTCTTTGACTGGTGTGCTTGTAATGTGTTATTTTTATTTTGGTTGGATGATGATTCCTGGATGGTTTAGATATATGTTGTGGTTGATAGGAATTCTTTGTTACATATACTGTCATTATTTAGTTGAAGAATTTTCTCTCTCTTAGCGATGTTTTTGATCTCATTTGTGTGTGTGGAGGGAGGAGACTGGGATACAAGTTAAGCCAGGAAAGAGAGTGGGAAGTGATTGTGCATTGCTGGATGATGGCATGTGGTGTTTATAGGGAAGGGTTAATCAAAATAATTATTATTTTGTCCTTTAATATACAACATATATTTCATTGAGGGAGATGGATGGAACAAAATCTACTACTCTGTCTCAAAGAATCCTGCTGATGGTTATCTATATCCACATACCTCAGACACAGAACAGGTCCTTCTGTCCTGAGGTGATGAAGGTTCCACCTGAATGTTGTTTGGTGTCAAAGACATACTTCCTGGCACCTCTGCCCAAAAGAGGACTGGTGTCTGGTGCCCTCAGGCCGACCAGTGATTGTCATAATGACCTTTATGTATATTTCATTATCCAGTTGGGGATCCTCCTGGATCAAGGAAGGATTGGCATTGACTACTACTTCTACTACTTTGTTGATGTCCATGGTTACTAGTAGTATCCAATCTAGTGCTTGGCTGAAGGTATCATAGTCTTTATGTCAGGTCTTTAAGAAGATTGGTTGTTGAGTAAATTGGTCTGAAACCATCTTGTGTATAAAATAAATTATAAGTCAACAAGGAACTCACTAGATCAAGGAGTTCATAATGGGTGAATGTTATGATAGTTCAATTCTTGACAGTTTCCACAGCTCGACACCAGTCTATGGCTTTACCAACAATTTTCCCATTATACCAATTTATCAATTTTAATTTCTTAAACAAAATTCCTACTGCCTTCCAAATTTTTGGAAGAATGATGCAGGCAATACTGGTCATCAAGATAAGGATTAGAGCTGGGTTCACACAACATCCTGTCCCAACCTCTGGTCGAACCGAGTAAGAAGTTGCTTCCACCCTTACACATCCAACTTAGTTTAATGAAGAACTTTGTCAAGGTAATGAACAGGGAAGGATTAGCTTTCCTCCATCAGAAGTTTCCACAAGTCAGCATGCAAAAACAGAAGGCAGGTCTATTTAGGCCTCAAATAAGGAAGCTCATCAAGGACACCAGTTTGGATGAAGGACTGAATCTTGATGAACTCTCTGCCTGGTTGTCCCTTAAGTCAGTCATTGCAAACTTCCTTGGCAACCACAGAACTCCTCAGTATTTAGATGGCAGTTGATGAGTTAATGGAGAATTTCTGCAAACTTGGTGCATGTATGTCAGTGAAAATATGCCTTTTTGGGTCCCTGGGTTCCACTTGGACTCACCCCTCATGAAGTGCACGACAATTTGCTTTCCTGGCCGCTGTGCTGATGGGACGCAGCACCTCTTCCAGTCTTGCTTAGCCTCTTCTCCTTTCTGACACCTTGTCTTCTTAACCTACCTCCTCACTTTGCCTAAACCTCTCGCACAACTTTCTCTGGTTGGCCTCTAACTTGACAGGGTACACACCGACCAGCCAACCATTGTGGTTCTGTGCTGAGGAAGAAGTGGACCATATCTCTTCATCCCTGAGATCCGGTTGAGGGTGGTGGGGTTTTAACTACCTGCTTCATACCTACCCACACCTTATTCACATTCCCTTACTCCTTTCACTGTATATCGATTTTATGCTGAGCCTAAGGTGGAGCCACCATGCTGATAGGCTGCTAGGCTACTAGGGCAGCAAGAGTGGCCTCAAATGGTGAGAGCTGGTTTTTGCTGGACCCGTGTTCACTCCTCGCAGAGCGGGCTACTGTGTGGGGTGATTAGTATGTGTGTCCCATGCTAAAAATAGGGTCCCATGCCCACTGATGAAACTTTAAAAAATATTGGCCCTCTTCCAAATTCAGAGCAGCTCCTTTTTGGAGCTGCCAAGAATTGTCTCCCCCTGTTCTTTCTCAGGGGACCTTCCAAACTTGTTTTACTGGAGAGGAAGCTTACTCCTCTCCTAAGCCTACAGGTTCAGGGGACTCCCATCACCCCCTTCATTTGAGGTGCCTTTGGGTGGCTCCATCTCTTATACACCAGCACTCCCTCCTTTTCTTTCTCAGGGGACTGCCAAGAGAGCAGGCAGGTGGCCCCAAAATTTGACCAGTTCTAGTGGGAGCAGCTTGTTGAGAACAACCCCTTATGCATCAGTGTACCTACCCCCTCTCTTCCTGACAGATTCCAGTTCACCAGCATTAGAGGGTAAAAAAAGGAATCTCGAATAGGATCTGTGATATTTGGGGAGTGGGGGATGGCCACATGGAGGCTCTTTGAGATGTACATATTCCCTGAGGTGACCCAGCCCCAGATGGTAGGATCTTGCGCGGAATTGGGTTCGGGCTCATGCCAAGCATAGAACTTATGCAAGTGGCCCCTAAGGCATCACAAGGAGAGGAGGGATCTTATCCCCCAGCTGTTGCTCCTATAACAACCAAGACCATCTTCATTTCAGAGAAGGATCTTGCCGAGGCCGGTCCATCTGGCCTAGGGGCTCCTACCAGGGAAGGAGATAAGCAGGTTCATTCCCTGTCATCCTCTCCTAACAAGTAAAAGCACAGAAAAAAGACAAAGAATATTCAGGGCTGCTCTCCTACTCCTATGCCAGACCAAGCCAAAATCTGCATGTCTGGCCCTGGTACTCTCCAGCCGAGGAGTCCCAGACAAAGATAGAAGTGTGCAGAGTGGAGCATTAATTAGGTCGTTGTACCTTAGAGGATACCTGGCATTTCTTGTGCCACTACTGCAGAGGTGCACACGCAATACCAAATCGTGTGTAGTCAAGTGTGTCAATTGCACATGGCCACGCCCAGCTTCCTCGAAACAAAATGCTGCCTAGCTCCTTGCAAAGGAAATCCTGACCATTCAGGCCCAGGATCGTCTCTCATTTCACCAGGCTAAGGACTTGGTCCTGGCTTGTGAGGAGCTGCCAAGGATGTCCTTCCTCAATGCTAAAATGACACACTCTGCTTATGGCCCATGCAGGCTTATGAGCATGATCATTTCTGTGCCTATTTGGAACCCTTCAGCAGGTTCTACCCACCACAAGCCTTTCCCTAGTAAAGCTGGCACAAAGGGTTCATACCTTGCTGCGGCTAAAATCAGGGCTCCTCACCTTCCCTCACTATGGCCATTTTCCTAAGGTGAAATAGATGCCTGCCTCCACCAAGTCGTTAGACTGCCAGGAGGCAACATCCCTGAAGTTGGTTGGGAAGCCATCTTCTGGGGTTCCTAAAGTTGCTCCTTGAAAGGACATCATTAAAGGAGCTTTGGCTCATACAATTATACTGAGTGTTAGTCTAGGTGACTCGAAGGTGGTGGATTCTCTAAAGGAGGGAACCCTTCCAGCCTAAGGGTTTGAGATGGAGGGAGTAAAAGAATCTCATGGCGAGCCAAACTTCATCTATAAGTCCTCAACCCCGTAAGGGGTGCGGCAATTTTCCTTCTTGGCTGCCAGGCTGATGGGACTCAGTGCCCCGTCTTGCCCCAGCTTAGTCTCTTCTCCTTTCAGACAGCCTGTATTTCTCCCCTACTTCATCACTTCCACTACAACCTCCTAAAATTTTCTCTGATGGCCTCTAATTTCACAGGGTAGATGCCGACCTTCTTCACAACCAACTATCCCGGATCAGGGCTGAGGGGGGAGGGGACAATGTTCCCTAACCCCTGAGCTCCAGTTTAGGATGGTAGGTTTTTAACAACCTGCTTCATCCACACCCATACCTTCCTCACATCCATTTTCCTTCTCTCTTCACACTCTATCAATTTTATGCCATGCCGAAGGGCTGCCAGGTTACCAGGTGGGAGGAGTGGCCTTGAATGGCAGCACCAGGCTCTGCCAACCCTATATGCACCCCTTTCAGGGTGGGCTACTGTGATGGGTGATGAGCATCTGCATCCCATAGAAAAATTAAGGTCCCCATGTCAGATGATACAAATATTTAAAAAAAAAACGTTTTCCTTTCCCCTTCAGATTCAACGGAGCCACCTTTGGGTAGGTCCACAGAAAAAATGTAGGTGTCCCCCATCCTGTGCTCTCATAGGGGACCCTCCAAATCTCTCTAACTGGAGAGGATTCTTACTCCTCTCATTTGCCTACAGGTGTAGGGGACTCCCCTTCATCCCCTTGTCTGGAGGTGGATTCGGGCACCTCCCTCTTTCCAGTGGCAGTTCCCCCTTTACTTTCCAAGGAGACTGCCAAGAAAGCCAGTGGCAGCCCATAGCTGATCGCTCCCCATTGAAGTGGCTCGGTAGGGCACACACCCTTAAAGGGCAGAGGGAAGCCAGGCTCAATCGGTTGCATCCCTCAAAAGACCTGCTGGCTAGAATAATAAATCTAGCGGGGATAAAGGCATGGTCCTTGAGGCAAACCAGCCGCAGATGGTAGGACCTTCCATGGGAGCAAATCTGGGCTTGGCATCAAGCACCTAACTTGAGTCCGCTACTATGCAAGGTCTTCCTCAAACGGCTATGGTTTCCAAGGCAATACAAGGAGGGAAGGGATCTCATCCTCCGACCGGTGACCCTACGACTGCCAGGACCTTGCTGAGGCTGGTCCATTTGGCCTGGGGGCTCCTGCTGCTGGATGGGAGAAGAGGGTTCATTCCCCACAATCCTCTGCGTGGATGGATGAGTCTGCTGCCACTTTGGTAAGTGGCCAAGACAAGATCGGCACATCCTGCCCCTCTACCCCCCTGGGTGCAGAGCCCCCGACTATGACCAAAAATGCTAGTGCGCAGAGCGGAGCCTTGATTACATCGGGCCCCCCTCATTCAGAGATTACCCGGCATTTTCGAGCCCGCTGGCTTCAAACGCTTCCTCGTTATTCTCTCCACTGATGGCACCATGTTGGCCGATGGCAACATGATCCATCAGATTGGTAGAGAGCCAAAGGTGACCTGTTTCTCAGACGGGAGCCTTCTGGCAAATGCGGCGGGTTCCTCCAAGGCAGCCAAGATAAGTGCTCTTCGGAAACTTGATGGCACCCCGGTGAGTGTGACGCCGCACTCAACCATGAACTTTGTAAAAGGAGTAGTTCATGTGAGGGAACTCGTGGACTACTCAATAGAAGATATCACTCTAGAGCTGGCTGACAACCGGGCGGTCAAGGTCGAGTGTGTGATGAGAAAAAAGGGAGGGACATCGAGACCCACCCCTACACTCTTCGTCACGTTCGACTGTGACTAGCTCCCTGAGTCAGTGCGTGCTGGTTGGTACCGCTACCGTGTGAAGGCATTCGTGCCACTGCCGCGGAGGTGCTATTACTTTCATTGCTTCGGTCCTACGAATCTCTTGTGTAGATTTGCAAAGTCAAGGTGGCCCGAAGTCTGTGTAAATTGCTCCAAGGCCGCACACGATAAGTTCCAAATCGTGTGTAGCCGAGTGTGTCAATTGTGGAGAGCCGCACCCCGCTTCGATGCAATGTGGTGCATATCTCCTTGAGAAAGAAATCCTGGCCATTCATACCTAGGATCGTCTCTCATTCCGCGAGGCTAAGGACTTGGTCTTGGTGTGCCCGGCTCTGCCTGTGACATCTTATGCCTCAATGGTTAGAAAGACACCCTCTGCTCCTGGCCCATCTAGGCTAACGAGCACGATTGTTTCCGCGCCTATTCGGAACCCTTCTGTCGGTTCTACTCAACCCGGGCGATCCCCTGGTAAAGCTGGCGGCACAAAGGGTTCACACCCAGCCCCTGCTATAACCAGAGCGTGACCGTTTTGTCGTAAGGCGAAACGGTCGCCAGGTCATCTTCCGGGGTTCCTAAAGCTGACCCCCGAAAGGAGGACAGCAACAAAAGACCTTCGGCTTCTTTGTCCACGCCTAGTGGTGGGCTGGGTGGCTTGGAGATGGTGGATCCTTGAAAAGAGGGGCCCCCTGCCTCCGAAGCCGCAACTCCCGCCTAAGGTTTCGAGGTGGAGGGAGGAAAAAACTCACATGGGGAGCCCAACCTCCCCCAATAAGTCCTCAGCGCATTGTCCGGCCAACAGCGCCTTCAGCGCATTTTCTGGCCAACAGTGCCTGGAGTTCTGTCTCAGGAAGTGTACGGCCATTCCTTTGAGGGTTTTCTCTTCAAAGTGGGCTACCGCGTCTCCTCCAAGCTAGGCCTGGAGGGCATATTCCTTCAATGGAATTATTGTGGACTCCAGGCCAACTGGGAGGAGCTGCGTATGCTTGGCTCCTCCCATTTCCCGTTAGCTATCTTTTTGCAGGAGACCATGCTATGTGCATGCCTCCTGCCCACCCTAGCAGGGTATAAGGGTTTTGCGACCCCACCTCCATGAGATGCGGGGCTGGCCGGGAGGATGTGCGATTTACACCCGGCATGATGTCTCCATTCTTCTCTTCACTTTAGATACCTCCTTTCAGGCAGTAGCTGTGCAGCTGCACCTGGGTAAGAGATATACTGTTATTTCCGCGTACATTCCACCATCAACCGACTTGGACGCTGGGGACTTCCGCCATGTCATGGCATGGTTCCTGAGGCCCTATATCTTGCTCGGAGATCTAAATAGTAGACACCCCCTCTGAGGAGACTACTCTATCAATCCCCGGGGTTAAGTCCTTGCTGACCTGATCGATAAGCTTGAGATGGATGTCCTAAATGTGGATGAGTTTACACATCACTGACCTAGAACCCCTTCATTTTCCTGCCTCAATCTATCTTTATGCTCCCCATAAGGGACGCAGCGATTTGCCTTCCAGGCCGCCGTGCTGACGGGACTCAAGGCCCCGTCCGCCCTAGCTTAGCCTCTTCTCCTTCTTTCAGACAGTCTGTATTTCTCCCGTACTTCCTCACTTCCCCTATAACCTCTCCCACAACTTTCTCTGGTTGGCCTCTATTTTCTCAGAGTAGATGCTGACCTTCTTCTCAACCAGCTATCCCAGATTGGGGCTGAGGGAGGAGGGCACAATGTTCCAAAACCCCGGAGCTCCAGTTTGGGATGGTGGGTTTTTAACAACCTGCTTCATTCCCATCCATACCTTCCTCACATCCCCTTTCCTTCTCACTTCACTATCTCTTTTTTTTATGCCGTGCCCAAGGTGGAGCCCCCATGCTGAAGGGCTGCTAGGTCACCAGGCAGGAAGGGGTGGCCTTGAATGATGGCACCTGGCTCTGCCAGCCCCCAATGCACCCCTTGCAGGGTGGGCTACTGTAAAGGGAGATGAGCATTTGCTTCTCATAAAAACATAGGGTCACCATGCCCATTGATGAGAAAACTAATAATCTCCCCTCAATTTTCCCTTGTCCATCGTCAGAGCCTCCCTCAGGCAGCTCCACAGAAAAAATGGAGCTCCCCCTGTGCTCTCAAAGTGGACCCTCCAATTCTCTCTAACTGGAAAGGAGGCTTACTCCTTGCCTTCACCTATGGGTGTAGGGGACTCCCCCTCACCCCCTTGTCTGGAGGTGCCTACGGGCAACTCCCTCTTTCCAGCGGCAGTCCCCACTTTACTTTCCAAGGGGACTGCCAAGAAAGCCAGCAGGCAGCCTATAGCTAATCGCTCCCCATTGAAGAGGCTTGGTAGGGCAAACTCCCTTAGCGGGGAGAGGGAAGCCAGGCCTCTTCGGTCGCTTCCCTCAAAAGACCTGCTGGCTAGATTACTAAACTTAGCGGGGGTCAAGGCATTTGCCTCCCCAAACTCGACTTGTGACATCACTGCCAATGGGACCTGTGATGTCTTGAGGTGTGGGATGGCCAACTGGAGGCCCCACCCACGAGATAGATATGGTCCTTGAGGAAACTCAGCCTCAGACAGTAGGGCTTTCAATGGAAGCGAATCTGGGCTCAGCGCCAAGCACCGAACTTGAGTCCGCCCCTATCCAAGGTCCTTCTCAAATGGTTAGGGTTTCCAAGGCAGTACAAGGAGTGGAGGAATCTCCTCCTTCGGACTTCCATCTTGGAAAAGGACCTTACCGAGGCCGGCCATCCGGCCTGGAGACTCCTCTCGGCGGAGGGGAGAAGTGGGTTCATTCTCCGCCCTCTTCTCGCAAAAAGAGATTGCGGACCCTGCAATCTCGGACCCCGCGTCCGAGGCGAAATCATTCGCGATTGCTTTCTCCGCATTCTCTAGCCAGGATGTTGCTCCGCCAGCATTGAATGCAAGTCGTGATGTCGCGGAAGGCCGCTGACTGGACTTTACCTCCAGAGGCGGAGAACCCTTCAAGACAGGTTTACTCTGAATGAGTTGCGTTCCGCTTCGTTCGCGGACACCGCCCATGGTCCGGACGATGTCCCACACGCCATGTTTCGACACCTGGGTCAGCGAGGCATGGCCTTTCTGTTAGATTTGTTCAACAGGATCTGGGTGGAGGGTTTCCCCGGAGTCCTGGCGAATCGCTACTGTGCTCGCCTTTCACAAACCTGGGAGAGACTACTCCACTCAGGCCGGTTTCCGCCAAATCTCTCTAACCTCTTGCATGTGCAAGTTGATGGAGAAATTGGTAAATGTTAGATTAGCCTTTTTTTTTCTGTACATCGGAAGCCATCTGTCTCCTTCACAGTGCGCCTTCCACAAGTTCCACTCTACGTCGGATCCTCTGCTCTGACTGAAAAATGCCGTCTGCGAGGCCTTCCTTCATAGACACCACTACGCCACGGTGTTTTTCGATCTGGAGAAGGCCTATGATACTGCATGGCGATACGGTATCATGGAGACTCTCCACAAGATGGGGGCGAGGGAAGGCCGCCCAATGTTTATATCTGAATTTTTGCGAGATCATCGATTCCGTGTACGGGTGAGGGGGAAGCCCTCTCCGGCCCAATGGCACAAGAAGATAGTGTCCGTAGGGAAGTGTCCTAAATGTCACTCTCTTTGCCCTGAGCATCAACAGCATCACCTCGGTGCTGCCGGAAGATGCTGGGGGAGATGCCACTCCTCGCTCTGCGCCGTGCACAGTGCGAGCCCGGCGCCTCCCTCAGTAGCCAACAGCTTTCACTGCATCCGCAGCTGATTTCGATGGTGCCTATGCCCCCGAGAGACGCCAGTCATATCTTAAGCCCTTTGCGTTTTGGGCTTGGAAACTCCTTCGAGAGTTAAGTATAGCTATCGGGCCAGTGGCGCCCCTGGTTTTGCCCAGGATGCCACCTTGGAGAGTACCATACTTGGCTATTTGTCGCCACGCCTCTGCTCCCAAAGCTTGTACAGCGCCGGGAGTATTGCGTTTGACCTTTTTCGAGCGCACTTCCCAAGTCCAAAGAGAGGGTCGTCTTCCACGCTGTATCCCCTCTATTTGAAGTCAGCGGCGCTCTGTCAAGCGTTGCGTCTGTCTTCACGGCCGAGCCTGGTGGCAATACACCACTCAGTACTTGAGATTACGCGACGTGTCTGGTTCGGAGACCAGATTGTGATCTATAGCGACTCACAAAGCGCCATGAGTGCTCTCAGGGCTTTGGAATCTCCGCATCCCCTGGTTCACGATATCCATGATGCCATGGTTTTGGCAAGCCAGGCGGATGTCGAGATTATCTTCTGCTGAGTTCCTGGACATTTAGGAATTGCGGAGAATGAGAGCATCAAAGAGTCCGCGAGGACTCTGCGACCGGACCAGCGTTTCGCTCTTCCTCACACCGACTACATGGCAGGAATACGGGCAGCTCTTCAGACTGCTTGGCAAAGAAGATGGGAGAGGGTCGAAGGGAACTTAAAGTTGCGTGCCATTGCGCCGCGACTGTTCCCATGGACCTATCCCCCAATGCCGCGGCGGCTTCAGGTCGCTTTCTGTCGTCTCCGAATCGGACACACTCGTGTGATGCATCGCTATTTGGTGGAGCGCTCGCCTGCGCCGTATTGCAACGACTGCGTCGTCCCCCATACTGTTCGGCACATTCTTGTTGAATGTCCCAGTCTGGGTGATCCGCATGCACGATACCTGTCCCGGTACCGGGATGGGCGGGGTTGCTACCGCCTGTCCCTTGTTCTCGGGACGAGTGCGTGCATCATGACTAGTGGACTTGTTGACTTTTGGGGGGAGGCCAACCTTCTTCCTTGTATTTAACTTGTTTTTTGTTATTGTTGTTTGTTTTTGTTTTTTTCTAGGTCGCAGGCTCCTGCCCTTGGGGAAGGGGGACCTCTCCCCGACGCAGAAGGTTGCTTCCTGATTGTTATCCCCTTTTTATTGTTGTTTCTGTTATTTTTTTTATTTTAAAGTAGCCTAGAACTGGGCTGTTTGTTTGTGGCGACTTATGCCAAGTGGGCAGTCGCCAGATAGCCCCTTAAAAAAAAAAAATTGCCTTCGCCCTATTGTGACGACTGCGTCATCCCCAAGACTGTTCAGAACATTCTTGTTGAATGTCCCAGTCTGGGTGATCCGCATGCATGTTACCTGTCCTGGCAGCGGGACGAGCGAGGTCGCTACCGCCTGTCTCTTGTACTCGGGACAGATTCGTGCACATTGACCTATGGACTTTTAGATTTTTTGGAGTTGCCTGGCTTTCTCTCCGTTATTTAATATTTGACTATGGATCGCGTTTTTCTTCGCCGGGTGAGCGCAGAGCTTCCCCGATCGACCGAGCTTGCTTTATATTTTTCCAACTTGTTTGTTTTTCTTTTGTTTTTTTCTGTTTGTATTTTTTCTTTGGCTTTTGATATAGCCTAGATTTAGGCTAGGTTGAATACGGCGACTTATGCCCTAGAAGGCAGAGGCCAGATGAGATATTAAAAAAATATATATATATATATATATATAAGTCCTCAAAAGTTAAAAAGCCTTGAGCACATTTTCTGTCCAACAGCGCCAGGAGTTCTCCCTCCGAGAAGCATATACCAATTCCTGTAAGGGTCTTCTTTTTGAAGAGCCGCCCGCCCCCCCCTCGCATCTCCCCTGAGATTTTGTCCTACAGGGAATAGTCCTCAGTGTCGCACCCCCTTTGCTTTGAGCACCAAAAGAATCACCTCAGTGTTGGTGTAAGATGTTCTCACTATGCTCTACCTGGATGACCTTTCGATCTCTTTTGGCATGGCCCAGATAACTCTGGAGTGTTGACTCCAACAGGCATTGAACCACGTCTCTCGCTATGCCGAATCACACGCTTAGGTTTTCCTTTGCCAAGACTAATGTGGTGCACTTCTGCTGCCCTACACGGCTCCACCCTGATCCAGACTTGTTTTTAAGTGGGATTCACCTGGAAGTGGGGTAGACCCCTCCGTCTTGTATTTGACCAACGCCTCACCGATGCAGCCTCTGGGTCTCTTATACATGTGACATAGATATTCTTTGTTCCATGATGTTCAGTGCCTGGAGAGCTGATATGGCAACTGCCTTAACTTTTTTATCAATCCTTTATTCGTTTGAAGCTTGACTACAGAGTTTTATGCAGCCACAACTGACTGTGTATTGCAGAAAGTGGACTTTATCCACCACCCCGGCCTTCGCCTGGCGACTGGTGCCTTCATTATGTCTTCCAATGAGATCCTACTTCCCTGTATGCTTGAGCTCAGTGCCTCCATCAGTCGGCAACAGCTCACACTGCATCTCGCAGCTGATCTTGTAGTGCGTATGCCACCAAGGGACACCAGTCATACCCTACACCCTTTGGGCTAGGTAACTCCTTCGAGAGCTCAATATGGCTCTTAGGCCAGTTGCTTCCTTGGTTTTGCCCTGGAAGGTACCACATTTGACAATTTGTCAATACACCTCGGCTCCCAAAGCTTCTACAGTGCTTTCCGCTTTTTTAGAGCACTCCTCATGTCGCGCTGGAACCCTGCCAGTATATACGGATGGCTCCAATTCCCAAGTGTGGGTCGGTTTCCCTGCCTTATCCCCTCTTTTTCAAGCCGGTGGGGCTGTGCCTGGTGCTACGCCTGTTTTCATGGCCAAGCCGGTTGCACCACAGCACTCGCTACAGGAGAAAATGCGACGTCCCTGGTTCAGAGACTGGATTTATAGAGACTTGCAATGCACCCTGAGTGCTGTCTGAGCATGAAATCGCTTAATGCCCTCACTCGCGATATCTGTGATGGCACGTTTATGGCAAGCCAGGTGGATGTTAAGATTATCTTCTACTGGTTCCTGGACATGTAGGAATTGCAGGGAATGAGGGCGCCAAAGTGTCTGCGAGGACTGGGCAACCACTCCAGTATTTCGCTCTTCCTCTCTCTGATTACATGGCAGAATACAGATAGTTCTCTGGCCTTCTTGGCAAAGGAAATTGGAGATGGTCAAGGGGAACTTAAGTTGCATGCCATTGTGCTGCATCTCTTCCCTTGGACCTACCCCCCCAATGCCGCCATGGCATCTCTGTATTGGACACACTCGTGGGATACACCGCCATTTGATGGGACGCTCGCCTGTACCTCATTGTGATGACTGCTTGGTCTCCCAGAGTGTTCGGCTCATAGTGTTGAATGTTTCAGTCCTGGGGATCTTCATGCCACAAGCGGTGTCGCTGCTGCTTGTCCCTTGTACTCGGGACTGATTTGTTCACACAGACATGCAGATTATATGACATTTTGGAGCAAGCTGGCCTCCTCCACTATTTTGACTGTTTGTTGTAGGGCGCATGTTCTTGCGTGGGGTGGAGGCCTAGCCTCAGTCCCAGAGCACACTTCCTTCTTCCTACCTTTTTTTATGTTTATTGTAGCCTTTGACCTTGTTCTATCATTATTTATTTACATATTGTTATATTTTTTTAATATAGCTAGGCATAGGCTGTGCTGAGTACAGCGAACTTTGCCCTAGTAGGTAGGCGACAGATGGGCTCTTAAAATGACAAAAAAAGAGACTAATTTCCCAAGAAGTGTGGAGACTTAAGTGAAGAGCAGGGTTAGCATCTCACCAAGATATCCGTGTGATGGAGGAACACTTCCAAGGGCGTTGAAATATCAACTTATTGGCTTACTACTGCTGGTGTCTGCTAGGCACAATTGGAAGTCCCTGAAGATATTCATCCATGAGTAGCGTTTTTTGTATGTTTTGCTCTTCTTGGTATCAATTCAAACATTCTCAAATGATGGGAAATAAAGTCCACTTCTGGCAGCAAAGGAGACAGATACGCAACCTCTACCTTATCTACTAAATTTATTTTTCCCAAAGAATTTATAATGAAAATGATAATATATACAATCAATATTTACAAAATACAAAAATAAATTGAGATACAAATATATAAAATTGAGACATTACTATCAGACTATGAGAAGACAAAACTATATATTCAAGATCTAACGGCCTCATCAGCCTTACAATTGATGCTCTTAATATGGACTTCTTTAATACAAAATAAATTATCAGACCCTCCTAATTCCTGGAAGGGAGAGGAAAAGGTATCTTTTGATCCAAACTGGCTCTGGCTTCCACACAAGTGTCTTGGGTTGTCCCCCTTACACAATTGGTCGAGAATCTGGTGGAAACAAATTGACCAAAATGGTCAGCAGCAGCAGTTCTCCAATTTACAAATGAAGGTAGGCCAGCAAAATAGAACCAGGAAATCTCTTCCAAAGCCTAGGTCGCGATGCCAGATAATGATTGGCGACTGCGCATCCAAAAGGCAGGCTAACCCCTTTGCAAGAATTAATCACTTTCTTTGTTAACAATTTTAGAACATTTGCCAAGTATTTCCTGCAACAAGAGAGAAAATTTTACACAACATGCAAAAAATAATGAAACAAGTCCAGTGGCGTATAGTCAATGGAAGCAAAGGAAGCAATGCTTCTCCTATTTAAGAAGAAAAGAAAAAGAAATTATACCCCAACAATTAATATGACAGCAGAATCAATTTTATTCATTTATTTATGCTTGCCTATACTTGTATACGCCATTTGGTACCACTCACTTTCAATTGATTTGCCGTTAGACCCTGATGAGCCCAAGCTGCAATTGAAGAAATGCATACTTTTCTCTTAATTCCAATAATATTTCTGCTTTTTGGTGCTTTGGAATGAATAGTTTAAAAGATCTTTTTCTTTTCTTAGCAATAATATATGATCATTAAGTTTTATCATTTTTATCTAGATATTTCAACCATGTGTTAGAATTTAGAAAAAAAATCATATTTGTATATGGGAAAAGTAGCAAATTTGGATCTGCAGTCATCAACTTGCATTTGGCAATCCTGCTAAGTTTCCAGAATCTAGGAAAAAGCAACAAAATATCTCAGACACATTGACGTAACTATTATTATGCTCTGAAGCTTAAACAATTTTTTAGGTTATATTTAAATACTGGTTCTAGGAAAGAAAGTAGCTAAATAGCAAAAACTCTAGTATGGTTAAGCTCTTATATCTTAAGAATTTTTTTAATATTTCCTGGATTCTGGTGGCCCTACCATAGTTATTAGTCACCCTTCGTATCTTTGAGATTAGTAGCCCTGAGGCAGTGTTTAGATAATTGTGGTGTATTGTTTATTTATTTTTAAGTGATCGACCCCTTTTAAACAAAATGGATGCAAATAAAGTTGGAAGAAAATGCTATTGCATTATTGAAAAATTGTTAAAAGTGAAGTTCAGTGCAATTACTTAAAAATTATTAAAACATGTAGCCCTATGCCAAAACAGTGTGCACTCACAAATACAATGTAACACAATATGATAGAACATCTTTGCTATATGGTTGTACATACTTACAGAAACTATTTGAAAATTTAAATAATGTTTTAAAAAATAATATTAAAAATTAAAAATTTAAATAAAGTTAATAGCTTACAGTTTTATAGTTATTTTTAATGAACAACATATTTATTTGTGTAAAACTTGAAATGCTTCCTCATCTTCAAAGGTCAGTGCATGCCACTGAATAAGTCTATACTACTAATTTCTATCTACCCTAATCTATCCCAACCCTTTTCCTAACAAAACACACACACTCTTCTATCATAAACAAAGAAAAGTAGGGTAAAAAGACAGACTAAGGGCAAAGTGGTGAAAAATCCATAGTGCATAAAATGAGAGAGAGGCTCCCAAATGTACTCCCCATTCACACAGCAGCCATCCAACACAACATTAATAGTTTAAGAATGAGTTTCTTAAATATTATAACTGACTCATGACATTCAAAAGGTTCATATTTACTTTTTTGAAAAGTTCTTGGCTCAACTTCTCCATAACCACCTAAGTTAATAGATACTATTCTTCCTTTCTCATTCATGTCAATAAATATTCATTAATATTAATGTGGAAGAAATCTAAATCAATCTCATCCCAACCATCACCCTACAAGAAAACTACCTCCACCCATCCTCAAAATTAATCACAAGCCCAGTCCTAGCAATAGCTGAATAATAATGGCTTTGCTCTTCCTTCTGTAATTCATATCTTATTCAAACACATCCACTCTACCTTCTACTCAAAGACACTTAAACATCCTCCCACCAAACAAAACTAAATGAGCCACCACAAAGAATAGACCACTTAGAGAAATTACCACACATGTCAGACATAGCACTTATAGCACAACTAAGCTCCAGTCCCTCATCTATCCTCCAAAAATACACACATATTAATTAACTAACCAGGCAGTGAATTAAATTATTATTGAGATTGAACCACCTTTCTTTCATTTGTTATAGAATTTCTTCAGAGGTTACAAAAATGGAAGAAATGAAAAAGGAAGTTATTGAATATCCATTTAATTCTCATCTAAATGATAAAAATGTAAGCATATCAGGATTTTCTTATTTATATTAACATTCAACATCATTATTTAAGTCATTCAGTTAATATACTTTTACCTATCTAATGATTAACTTGTAAATCATTACTTGTGTATAGTTTGATGTAAATTACCTATTCTCGTATATTAGGATATTTATAAAGAAACCGCCATCAAGAAAATTAAGGAAGAGTTGCCTGATTTAGATCATGAAAATGAAGTAAGATTGATCACAGGTCAAGAAAGAGCAGTTTTTGATGGTTCTAATGAATTGCTGTTAAAAGAATGCTCTGTCAAAGAGGTAAGTAGTTACAATAAGTTGCTTGTTATAATATTTATCAATGTTTCACTGGTAGCTTAATCTCTCTACAACCTATTATTGGTTAAAAAAAAAACTTGAGGGTTAAATTTTATATTGTCCTTTATTGGAGCCAATTCTTGAGAATTTTTCTCCAAATGCTAGCTGAGCAGTCAAAGGCACTGCTTTAACTGAGATTAAAGTGGTGCTTGATCCTCATTATGATTGGTTCAATCATTACCTCTGTTTGGATATTTTGTAATAAGGAAAAAAATTTCCATAGAAAAAAATCCATTAGTCTTATTTCTTTATGATATGACTATTTTGTCATTCTCTCACATTTATGAGATATAAAGTATAAATATGCCATATGTTTAAATCTTTTTTGTCCATTGAGTTCCCAATTAATTTCTCCTTCATAGACTTTCCGATTAACCTGGATAGGCAAGTCCTTACTATTTGTAAGAATTTTTCTCCTCATGTGAGGCTGAGTGGTCTAAAGCATTTCATTAACGAAAATCAAATATATGCTTGCTGCCTCAGTGTGTTTGGTTTAATCCTCATCCCTGCCTTTATATTTTTTTATTAGGAAAAAAAAATTTTCAGTAGAAAAATGATTCCATTTATCTTGTTTCTTTATAGTATAACACTGTGTGAGAGGACATTAGTAGTTAAGCTCATCTGCTAGATCTTTTTATCTGATGAGGTTGTCATTCCATACCTAGTCATCTGCCATCATCACGTTTGACACCACTTTATCTGTTATCAGCATGCACACTTCTGCTAGTGGCACACACTAATCTTTACAATCTGATCCATCACTCATTATTTTCACCTGAAAGTGAACATATCTAAATCTCAAAAGTAATCCATTTAAAACCTGAATACAAATATATGAAAAGAACACAACAGTGATTTCTGAATGCTCTGTAAGGAATTAAATTTTGTACTTCTTCAAGCAGGACTTTGGGGACATTTCATTGAAGGAAGAAGTTAGTGAAGAATTCTTTCATAGAGAGATGAATTCTTCTGTTACTTTTGATCTACTGTGTGCAAAATCTGAAAATTCTCTACCAAACAAAACCAGTGAGTTTTTTCAACAAGACCTCCACCACAAAAAGGTAATCTTTGTTACTTTTAGTTTGTTGCAGGATTTATTTGTATAATGGCAAACATTATTTCATATTTTCTTCATACCAATGTTATCACTCAAGATTTCTATGTCCTAGTAGTAAATAATAATAATAGAATTTATATGTTTATCATGCTTGCTTGAATGTTCTTCTCTTGGAGTGATGTGTAAATAGTACCTCTCCCATCTATATGAGTGGGGTTCCTACTACTTGCCTCTGGTCCCTCTTGCACACCTTTCAATTGAGAACATATTTAAAGCACTCAGTCTACACAGTCAAGATGCCTCATGGAAATTTATAACTTTGTTGCCCTCCTTTGCACTAACTAGCAGGTTGATATGTCTAAAATGTGTGAACCATGCCTCTATAAAATATACTAAATATGGACTAAAATCAAAGTTATAAAGTTTATGAATAACATCCTTAAATTTGTAACTAACATTTAGAATGAAGCCAAACACACTATTTGCTTTATTTTCTGCCACAATACACTACTTTGAAAACCTCAGTGAATTATCTATTACTTCTTATAAAGTCAAACCTTTTCAGCCTCAACTGAGTTCATCCAATACCATTCATTTCATATCTCAATTCTATAATATCTCTTCCCATGTGTATAAATTGAATTTTTAAAGTTACCCTTAACTTCTCTTACTGAAGCTAACAATTTGATCTCATCTGCAAAAGTTGACTTGCTTTTATCTGCTTTGCCAAGGTCATTTATATAGATAACAAAAAATAATAGAACCAGAATTGATCCCTAAGGTACCCTACTGACAATATCCCTCCACTGTGCCTTTATTCCACTTAACACTATCCTCTGTTTCCTATCATTTAGCCATTCAACTATCCAATTCAATAGTTTCCAACACATCCAAAGTCTTTTTAATTCATTATTAATCTCCTCTGTAGAATATTGTCAATGGCTTTACTAAAATCTAAGTAAATTACTGTGGTTGCAGTCAGGAAAGCTTGGGGAGTAACAAGTCTGAGGACTAGTGGTGCAGAACATTGTTAAATAAGCCAGCCTGTCTTCCTTGCTTTGTGTGCAGGAGCAGAGTCCTGATGAAAAATGTAAGGAATTCCCATGACTACTTGGTCTATTCAAAGCTTGACTACAGCCTCTAGCACCTCAATGTAACTCTCAGCATTGACCTTGAGACCCTGTCAGAAGATGTGAGAAGCTATAATGTCCCCCTCACTCATGACCATGCCCATAAGCATCAAAGAGGTGGAAAATTTGCTGTGCATGACTGTAGACACATCTGATTTGTTTTCAGGCAGCCAGGGATCATTCTGCTGGTTTATTGCCCTGTCCTACACAAAATCTTCCTTAAAGAATAAAGGAAGAAGGCTGTTGCTATTGTACTTGATTTCAATGATGAGTGTTTGTCCTTTCACTTTATAGCTTGCCTTGGTAGCCTCTATGAGAAGTTGTCACTTCTTCAGCCCATATGAATAGTAGTCCAAGTCGTGGTACCTGCTCTGTGGTCAAATTGCTGATATCTATATCTTGTAAGCCCCTATATATATTTACTATTTTCATTGGTGTGCATATACGTATTTATTCATTTTGGGGTTATCTATATTTCTTCACTGGCCAATATATGTTATAATGCTAAATACATTTTAGTATTGTGATCTTTTTGGGATTGCCTTTTTTTGTGCATTGTTCCCCTCATTATCTTTCCCTCATACACTCAGGCGTCTCTGTTGGAATGGCACGGACTGTGATACAGGCTCCTGAAATGTGCCACCAAAGTTCATTTGCTAACATTGATGGACTGTGTGAAAGTTCTGAAAAGCTGTGACATGGGAGTGAGCAAGGACACAGTACAGAGCTACTGTGTTCTCAGCCATTGAGTGCCAAAAGTCCAGGCATTGTCCCTCAGTGGTAGTGCGGAACTGTGCCCCTCCAGTTCCTGGAAATTTGCAACTCTACTGAATCTCAAGTAATGTATGCCTAAATGCTTAGAACAAAGCGAGCCTGTCTTCCTTCCTTTATACTGGTTGATCTGTTGGCCAATTGGTTCTGATCAGATTTATTTGTATATCATCTGGACAGTTTTTTAAATTTTAAGATTGGGATATTTATGTGATTGTTTTTTTTCATGCTAGTTTTGGCGTGAACTATTTATATTTTTTGCATTGAACAAATGTGATTAACCTAAAATTGCCCTTAAAATTTGTTTAAAACACCAGCTAATGTTAGTTTGCCCTTAAAAATTTTCGTAACTATGATTGGTCAATTTTGTATCGGTTATTTTAGAGTAGAAAAAGTATATATAGTGTAGCATCCTGCAAATCATTCCATTTCTGTTCATTGCCTGAAGATGACCGACCACGGTCAAAAGACGTCTCAGAATAAAATGTCTTTTGCAGATGTTATTTCTCAATCCCAATCCAAAAACTTGTAAGAAAAATAAAGAGAACAAAAGTTAAAATTAATAACTCAGCTGTTACTTTGGACACTTAAACAGTGCATGTATACAACATAGCCTCATACCTAATATATATATATATATATATAAAATTTGCTTTTGGTATTTCTTTAAAAAATAAAGTTCAAATTGGATCCCGTCTCATTGTCCCTTCAAGCACCCAGGCGGCTCTACCTGACACAGCAGGCAGTGTGACTACGGTCAATCCAGAGCTTGCTACCACAAGATGATTCCAGAGGTGTCTCATCCCAGATGGGATGGTAGGTGTGTGGGGGTCGAACTAAGTAAAACATTCAAATGAAAAATTTAAACAGTTCACACATTGAATTTTATAAATGGGAAGACAAACTTCCCAGTTTGTATTATTTCTCTTTCATAAATGGGAAGATGGACTTCCCACTTTGTATTTATCTCTTTCATAAATAGGAAGATGAACTTCCTGCTTAGTATTATCTTTTGTAAATAGGAAGATAAACTTCCCAGTATGAAGAATTTTCTCCTTTGTAAATGGAGGAACAAAATTCCCAGTGCACCCGGTCAGTGAAGTAGCTTTCAGAAACCGTTGCCTCCTGTGCCAGTTAGTGAGGTAAAGAAGCAATGTGATGGACCTTTTTGGAGCACAAATTCGGGCTATTCACAGAGAGTGACATTGTTGAGTCGATGCTGCTTGGGACCTTCTGTTATTCTCCTTGTAATAAGACCTCTTAGGGAAGAGGCATGCCATCGATTTCGCTTCCCCAAAACTTTTGCCGTGCTGACGGGATCCAGCGCTCCGTCCGGCCCCAGCTTAGCCTCTCTTACTTCCTTTAGATAGCCTGTATTTCTTCCCTACTTCGTCGCTTTTCATACAACCTCTCCCACAACTTTCTCTGGTCAGCCTCTAATTTCACAGGGTAGATGCTGACCTTCTTCTCAGCCAACTGTCCCGGATCAGGGATGAGGGGGAAGGGGACAACGTTCCCTAACTCCTGAGTTCCGGTTCGAGATGTGTTTTTTTTTAACAACCTGCTTTATCCCGACCCATACCTTCCTCGCATCCCTTTTCCTTTGCTCTTCACACTCTATAAATTTTACGCTGTGTTCAAGGTGGAGCCGACATGCCGATGGACTGCCAGGCCATCAAGTGAGAGGGGTGGTCCTGAATGGCGGCACCTGGCTCTGCCAGGCCTGTAAGCACCTCTTGCAGTGCGGGCAACTGTGAGAGGTGATGAGCTATTGCTTCCCGTGAAAAAAATAGGGTCACCATGCCCATGTATGAACAAGCAAAAAACCCAAACCCTCAACTTACCCTTTTCCATTGACGGAGCCGCCCTCGGGCAGCTCCACGAAAAAAATGGAGGCACCCTCCCTGTGCTTGCGCAGGGGACTCTCCATATTTCTTTAACCGGAGAGGAGGCTTACTCCTCTCTTACTCCTACGGGTGTAGGGGACTCCCCCTCACCCCCTTCTCTGGAGGTGCTTTTGGGCACCTCCCTGCTTCCACCAGCAGTCCCTCCTTTTCTTTCTAAGGGGGCTGCCAAGAAAGCCAGCAGGCAGCCCATAGCCAACCGCTCCCCATTGAAGCGGCTCGGTAGGGCAAACCCCCTTAGAGGGAAGAGGAAAGCCAGGCCCCTTCGGTCGCTTCCCTCAAAAGACCTGCTCGCAATAATATTAAACCTTGCCGGGGTCAAGGCCTGTGCCTCCCCACACAAGACTGGTGATGCTGCCAAGGGGCCTGTGATGTCCTGGGAGGGGATGGCTAACTGGAGGCCCCTCCTATGATAGACATGGTCCTTGAGGAAACGCAGCCTCAGACGGTAGGGCCTTCTATGGGGTGGAATCCTGGCTCGGCGCCAAGCACCGAACAAAAAATCTGCCACTATGCATGGTCCTCCTTAAACGGCTGGGGTCTCCGAGGCAGTACAAGGAGGGAAGGGATCTCCTCCAACCGGTGCCCCTGCGACCACCAGGACCTTCTCCATTTCGGAGAAGGACCTGGCAGAGGCCGGTCCATCTGGCCTAGGGGCTTCTTCCGGCGGAAGTGAGAAGCCGGTTCATTCCCCGCCCTCCTCTCCTAAAAAGAAGAAGAAGAAAAAGACAAAAAAGACTCGGGGCTCCTCTCCATCCGCGGGGCCTGAAGGGACGGATGGGTCTGCTGCCACTTTGGTAGGCGACCAAGCCAAGATCGGCACATTCCGCCCCTCGGCCCCAAAGGGTCCGGAGCTCCTGACTAAGACCAAAAGTGGCAGGCCGGAGCCTCGATAACGTCGGGGCCCCTCATTCAGAGGTTTTCTGGCGTTTTCGAGCCCGCTGGCTTCAAACTCTTCATCGTTATTCGCTCCACTGATGGCAGAATGTTGGCCAAGGGCAACATGATCCATCAGAGGAGAGGATTAGCTAGTGCAATTGTTAAAGAGCCGAAGGTGACCCGTTTCTCGGACGGGAGCCTTCTCGCGAATGCGGTGAATCCCGCCGAGGCGGCCAAGATAATTGCGCTTCGGACACTTCATGACACTCCGGTGAGTGTGACGCCGTACTCTACCATGAACTTTGTGAAAGGAGTAGATAATGCGAGGGAACTCGTTGAGTACTCCATTGAGGACATCATCTTAGGGCTGGCTGACCATGGAGAGGTCAAGGTCGAACATGTGATGAGAAAACAGGGAGGGGCCTCGAGACATACCCCTACACTCTTCGTCACGTTCGACTGTGACAAGCTCCCTTGGTTGGTGCGTGCCGGCTGCTACCGCTGCTGCGTGAAGGCATTCGTGCCACTGCCGCGGTGCTGCTATTACTGTCACCGCTTCGGCCATACGAATCATTCTTGTAGCTGTGCAAAGTCGGGGACACCCAAAGTCTGTAAATTGCTCCAAGGCCGCACACGATAAGTCTAAATCGTGTGTAGATAGGTGTGTCAATTGCGGAGAGCCGCACTCCGCTTCTTCGAAGCAATGTGGTGCATATCTCCTTGAGAAAGAAATCTTGGCCGTTCAGGCCCAGGATCGACACTAATTCCGCGAGGCTAAGGACTTGATCCTGGCGCGCCCGGCTCTGCCTGGGACGTCATATGCCTCAATAGCTAAAAAGGCACCCTCTGCTCCTGGCCCATCCAGGCCAGAGAGCACTGTTGTTTCCGCGCCCATTTGGAGTCCTTCCGCGGGCCGTACTCAACCCGGGCGCTCCCCTGGTAAAGCTGGCAGCAAAAAGGGTTCATACCCAGCCCTAGCTAAAACCAGGGCTCCCCCCTCTTCCCCCAGCTTGACCGTTTCCTGTAAGGCTAAAGGGCCACGCGCCTCCACCGAGTCGTTAGACTCACAGGAAGCAACACCCATGAAGTTGGTCGCCAGGCCATCTTCCGGAGTTCCTAAAGCTGTCCCCCGAAAGGAGGACAGCAACAAAGGAGCTTATGCTCCTTCACCCACGCCTAGTGGTGGACCGAGTGGCTCGGAGACGGTGGTTCCTCGAAAAGAGGGCCCCGCCGCCTCTTAAGCCCCAACGCCCGCCTAAGGCTTTGAGGCGGAGCGAGGAAAAGACTCGCATGGCGAGCCCAACCTCAAAGGCGACAGCGCCTTCAGCACTTTGTCCGGCCAACAGCGCCCGGGCTTCTGCCTCCGGGAAGCGTACCGCCATTCCCGTGAGGGTCTTCTGTTCGAGGAGGGCCCCCGCGTCTCCTAAGAGCTAGGCCTGGAGGACATATTCCTTCATTGGAATTGCTGTGGACTCCCGGCCAACTGGGAGGAGCTGTGGAGGCTCGTCTCGTCCCGTTCTCCGTTAGCTATTTTTCTGCAGGAGACCATGCCTAGGCGCGTGCCCCCTGCCCGCCCTCCCGGGTTATAAGGGTCTTGCGACCCTACCCCCACAGGATGGTGGGGCTGGGGGATGCACGGTTTACACCCGGCATGATGTCTCCGTTCTTCCTTTCTCTTTAGATACCTTCTTTCAGGCAGTGGCTGTGCAGCTGCACCTGGATAGGAGGTATACTATCATTTCTGCCTACATTCCACCGTTAGCTGCCTTCGACGCGGGGGACTTCTACCGCGTAGTTGCACGGTTGCCGAGCCCCTTTCTCTTGCTTGGAGATCTGAATGGCAGGCATCCTCTCTTGGGAGATTACTCAATAAATCCCTGGGGACAAGTCCTTGCCGATCTGATCGAAGAGCTTGAGATGGGTGTCCTAAACGTGGATGAGTTTACGCATCATTGTCTGAGAACCGCTTCATTTTCTTGCCTTGACCTATCTTTGTGCTCTTCGGATGCACAGCCTGATTTTGATTCGGTGGTGGTCGATGACCTCTATGGTAGTGATCACTTTCCCACTCAAATATCATTTTCAGGTCAACTGCTGCCTCAGAACCCACCTCGGTGGTTCTTGGCGCGGAAATGACTCAATTTTCTATCTCAGTCGAGGAGTTTAGGTCGGTAGATGAGGCCGTTGAGTTCTTCTCCGACAACCTCATCGCCGCGGGCTTGACTACTATACCTAGAACATCTGGCCATTTTGCACGCCGACCACTCCCATGGTGGTCGGCCGAGTGTGAGACAGCCCTCAAACAGAAGCGTTATGCCTATATGCGCTATAAGCGCCTCCCAAACCATTTCACTGTCGCTGAATTTCGTCGGGCTAGGTTCCAGTATATTTCGAAGCACGCCCGCCGCTCTTCTTGGTGGGCATACGTGTCTTCACTTAACGGGAAGAACCCTTTAGCAGAGGTGTGTAAGCGAGTCAAAAGGATTCGAGGCAAGTTCTCGCAGGACCCCCCTCCCGTTGTCCAGGAGAATTGGACCGCAATCTCGGACACCGCGTCCATGGCGGAATCCTTCGCGTCTGCCTTTTCCGCATTCTCTAGCCGGGATGCTGCTCCGCCAGCATTCAATGCACGTCGTGATGTGGCGGAAGGCCGCTAGCTGGACTTTACCTCCAGAGGCGGAGAACCTTTCAATGACAGGTTTACTCTGAGTGAGTTGCGCTCCGCTCTTGTTTCGTGCGCGGACACCGGCCATGGTCCGGACGATGCCCCGTACGCCATGCTTCGATACCTGGGTCAGCGAGGCATGGCCATTCTGTTAGATTTGTTCAACAGGATCTGGGTGGAGGGTCTTGTCCTAGATTCCTGGCGAATCGCTAATGTGCTCGCCTTTCGCAAACCGGAGAGAGATCACTCTACTCTGACCGGTTTCCGCCCAATCTCTCTAACCTCTTGCGTGTGCAAGTTGATGGAGAAATTGGTAAATGTTAGATTAGCCTTTTTTCTGGACAGCGGAGGCCATCTGTCTTCTGCACAGTGCGGCACCGCAAGTTCCACTCCACGTCGGATGCTCTGCTCCGACTCGAAAATGCCATCTGCGAGGCTTTCCTTCGTAGACCGCACTACGCTACGGCTTTTTTTCGATCTGAAGAAGGCCTATGATACCGCATGGCGATACGGTATCATGGAGACTCTCCACACGATGGCGAAGGAACGCCTCCCAATGTTTATATCTGAATTTTTGCGAGATCGTCGATTCCGCGTACGGGTGGGGGGAGCCCTCTCCGTCCCAAAGGAGCAGAAAGAGGGTGTCCCGCAAAGAAGTGTCCTTAGTTTCACACGCTTTGCCCTGAGCATCAACGGCATCACCTCGGTACTGCCGGAAGATGTTCTCGCTACGCTCTACGTGGACGACCTTTCGATCTCTTTTGGCGCGGCCCAGATGCCTACTCTGGAGCGTCGACTCCCACAGGCATTGAACCGCGTCTCTCGCTATGCCGAAACGCACAGGTTCCAGTTTTCTTTGGCTAAGACTAAGGTGGTGCACTTCTGCCTCCATCCACGTCTACACCCCGACCCAGATTTGTTTCTTAATGGGGTGCGCCTGGATGTGGTTGAATCGCAACGTTTCCTTCGTCTTGTATTCGACCGACGCCTCACCTGGGAGGCTCATATTCGCAGCCTTAGGATCTCTTATACCCGCTTTGGATATTCTACGTTCCGTGACGTTCAGCTCTGGGCGCTGATAGGGCTATTGCCCTACTTTTTATCGATCCTTGGTTCGTTCGAAGCTCGACTACTGTTGCGAGTTTTATGCATCCGCAGCCGAGCGTTTATTGCGGAAGGTGGATTCGATCCACCACACCGGCCTTTGCCTTGCGATGTGCCTTCCGCACTTCCCCCATTGAGAGCCTGTTGGTCGATGCTGGGGAGATGCCACTCGCTCTGCGCCGCGTGCAGTGCATCGCTCGCCTGTACGCGCGAGCACGGCGCCTCCCTCAGTCGCCAACAGCTCTCACTGCATCCGCAGCTGATGTCGACGGTGCCTATGCCGCAGAGAGACGCCAGTCTCACCCTAAGCCCTTTGGGTTTAGGGCCAGGAAACTCCTTCGAGAGCTAGATATAGCTCTCGGGCCGGTGGCACCCATGGTTCTGCCCTGGACGCCACCCTAGAGGGTACCACATTTGGCTA
Source organism: Ceratothoa steindachneri (assembly GCA_963969495.1). Taxonomy (NCBI): domain Eukaryota; kingdom Metazoa; phylum Arthropoda; class Malacostraca; order Isopoda; family Cymothoidae; genus Ceratothoa; species Ceratothoa steindachneri. The sequence goes on from OZ018333.1 coordinate 90,497,924, forward strand.
TTTTTCGCCACGCCTCTGCTCCCAAAGCTTGTTCGGCGCAGGGAGTATTGCATTTGACCTTTTTGGAGCACACCTCCTGTCACACTGGAACCGAGCCCGTGTATACGGATGGCTCCAAGTCCCAAGAGGGGGTCGGCTTCCACGCCGTGTCCCCTCTGTTTAAGGTCAGCGGGGCTCTGCCAGGTGCTGCGTCTGTCTTCACGGACGTACTGGTTGCAATACACCACTCGGTACGGGAGATTACGCGACGTGCCCGGTTCGGAGACCGGATTGTGATCTATAGCGACTGAGTGCTCTCGGGGCATTGTTATCTCTGCATCCCCTGGTTCGCGATATCCGTGACTGACGGTTTTGGAGAGCCGGGCGGATGTCGAGATTATCTTCTGCTGAGTTCCTGGACATGTTGGACTTGCGGGGAATGAGCGCGCCAAAGAGTCCGCGAGGACTCTGCGACCGGACCAGCCTTTCGCTCTTCCTCACACAGACTACATGGCAGGAATCCGGGCAGCTCCTCGGACTGCCTGGCAAAGAAGATGGGAGACGGTCGAAGGGAACGTAAAGTTGCGTGCCATTGCGCCGCGACTGTTCGTATGGACCTATGCCCCAATTCCGCGACGGCTTCATGTCGCTTTCTGTCGTCTCCGAATCGGACACACTCGTGTGACGCATCGCCCTTTGATGGAGCGCTCAACTGCGCCCTATTGTGACGACTGCTTCATTCCCCAGACTGTTTGGCACATTCTTGTTGAATGTCCCAGTCTGGGTGATCTTCATGCACGTTATATTTCCCGGTCCCGGGATGGGCAGGGTCGCTACCGCCTGTCCCTTGTACTTGGGACGAGTTCGTGCACATTGACTTGTGGACTTGTTGACTTTTGGCGGAAGGCTAGGCTTTTCTCTTTTATTTAAGTAGGTTCTATTTTTTTTGTGTCTTTCTCGTGCACCGGGGTGAGGGGGACCTCGCCCTCGACGCCGGAGATTGCTTCCCAATTGTTAAGTTTTTCCCAATTTTTATCATTGTTAGGTTTTCATATTCTTATTTTAAAGTAGCATAGTTCTAGGCTGTCATATTTCTGGCAACTTATGCCCAAGTGGGCAGTCACCAGATTGGCTCTTAAAAAAAAAAAAACCCTGAAAACTTTACCTCTTTTACTGAGAATACATCTTCGGTAGCGTATGCTTGATCCGAGCTTTGATTGAGCACTTAAAAATTCAGAAAATGGATTTCAGTCATGTTTACATGCAAACGGTTTGAGCGGTAACTTTATAAATCTATTGTGCTTATGTCTAAAAGCTGATTGGTGAATTTGTTAATGCTAAGGTCTGTTATTCCAAAAATGAACATAAGTATGACAATTAAATGTATCTCAATACTGATTGGTTGAATTTTGTAGAATTATGAGTAGATAGAATGACTATTTATATAGATGTATTTTTGTGGAAAAAGGGAGTTAGCAATCATTATTATTCAAGATGAAAGAAGTTGTCATATCGTTCACCATTTTGAGGCTTGTTCCAGCTCTATACCAAGGAATAAAGATTCCAGCTATATATTTTCTTTTATCCTAAGGAAGCGTTTTATCACATAATCCAACTACCAAATAATGAGAGAGAAATCGTTATCAAGCCCCTATAGGTGCTTCCTTGGTATAAACTTTGGCACACTGCCAACACTGAAGCTAAATCCACCCCTGTGCACATTTCTCTTGAGCTGACACTGTTGATTAAGGGACCTCTTCTCCCACCCTCTGCCCCCTTTCAGGACTTGAGCGAAATGTGTTTCTCCCCACCCTCCGCTCTGAAAAAGAAAAAGAGTAAGAAGGCAAAGTAGAATATGGTTTCCTCTCTTTCTCCACTACTACTCCAGGGCTTGTTCGGTCCGCTGCTGTTTTGGCAAGCGGCACGTTCGGCCATGAGGCAACATCATTCAGGAAGACTCAAGAAGAATAACGTTACTGGTTTTTTTAGCGGAGCTTCGAACATTGAGAGGCCATGTGGCTGATAAACCTGCTGGCTTCAAATGATTTTGAGTTATTTGGTCCACTGATTGCATTGTGTTGGCCAAAGACCAGATCTTCCATCAGAGGATAACATTAGTTAAACTGACTAGTAGAGAGCCAAAGATCACCCAGTTATCAGAAGGGACCTTCTGGCAAACGCGGCAGACCCTTCCCAGGCAGCCATTATTAGTGCCCTATGGACCTTCATTAGCTCAACTGTGCAGTTAGAAGTGAGCACTATCATTAATTATGAAAAAGATTGCTTTAAGCTGGAGAACTCATGGATTACTCCTTAGAAGATCTAATCGAGGAGCTGATAAGCCATCATGTTTGACCATAATAGGCACACGTGCTGCTATCACTACTGGCATCCAAGTCATCTACCAAGCCTGGCAGGTGTGCACAAATATTGTCTATGATTTCACCATTAAACGGGCAGATTGTTTTCTGTAATATATTTATGCATACCTGGTAAAAATGCTTATGCATCTATTCCATGAAGAGGACCCTCTTTACCCAAGCTTTACTATGCCTCCTTCACATTAGAGGCAGTTTTACCTGCATTACATTATATTTCTTAAACACTCGCAGATTTTATGAGTGATACACAAGAATGGGTTTCATTTTAAAATCTCTGCTCACTTGCCACACAACAAAAGAGTAAGCCTCTCCTTTATTGGCTTGTGCCCCACCATTGCTTTCTCAGCTCTATAGGTCCTCTTTGGCATCTTTCTTCAAAATAGCCCAGTCTCATCACAATTCAAAACTTGATGAGTATAAACCTCATCTTCAATAAATTTAGAAAACTCTTCCACAAAGGCATCAACAGCATATTTGTTAGCTTCCTCATATCCCATCACACTATAACTGCCACTTCTCTTTTAAACTTGCTGAACTACCCTACTCACTCTAAATTTCTTAATATTATTGTCATGTACTCAGTTTTCTTTAGTAAATCACTGTATAAATGCCTTGCTTCTTCACATAATAAAGCTTCATGGACACTATCACCAGCAAGTTGCTTCTCATTTACCCAAACTAACAATAATTTCTCCACATCTTTGCTGATGGGACTCAGTGTCCCATCTGGCCCTAGCTTAGCCTCTTCTCCTTTCTGAGAACCTGTCTTTTTGCCCTACTTCCCCTATTCCCTACAACCTCTCCCACAACTATCTCTGGTCTCTAATTTCATAGTGTTGACACCAACCAGCTACCTCTCACCCACCCATCCTGGATTAGGGCTTAAGGGGCCAGGGACAATGCCCCATCACGCCTGAGCTCCATTTTTGGGTTGTGGGCATTTAACAACCTGCCTTACCCTCACCATCACCTTTCTCAAATACCCTTTCTTGTTTCATGCTCTATCAATTTTACGCCATACCAAAGGGCTGCCTGGCCACTGAGGGGGAGGAATGGTTTCAACCTGTTTTACTGACCATATATTCACCCCTCACAGAGCGGGCTACTGCGTAGGGTTGTGAGCGTTTGCATCCTAAGATACTAATAGGGTCCCGATGCCTATATATGATAATTCTGAACTTAATAATCCTGCTTTACCTTCCCTTCTACCATCGCCGGAGCCGCTCTCGGGCAGCTCCACAACAAAAAAGAGGGTCCACAAGCCTACCCCCTCTGTGCTTTCTCAGGGGACCATCAAAACCTCCCTGACTGCAGAGGAGGGTTACTCCACTCCCAAACCTACAGGTGCAGGGTACTCACCCTCACCCCCTTCCCCCTGTAAAGGGCGCAGCTATTTTCCATCCTGGCCACCATGCTGACTGGACTCAGCACCCCATCCAACCCCAGCTTAGCCTCTTCTCCTTGCTTCAGACACTTGTGTTCCCCCCCCCCCCTGTTTCCTCACTTTTCATACAACCTCTCACAACTTTCTCTGGTCAGCCTCTAATTTCATAGGGTAGATGCTGACCCTCTCAGCCAACTATCCTGGATGGGGGCTGAGGGGGGAGGGGACAATGATCCCTCACCCCTGAGCTCCATTTTGGGATGGTGGGTTTTTAATAACCTGCTTTATCCCCACCCGCATCCTCCTCGCCTCCTCTTCCTATTTTCAAACACTATCCATTTTATGCTGTGTCGAAGGTGGAGCCGTCATGCTGAGGGACTGCCAGGCCACCAGGTGGGAAGGGTGGTCTGAAATGGCGGCACCTGGCTCTGCCAGGCCTGTGCTCACCCTTTGCAGAGCGGGCCACTGTGGGGGATGATTAGAGTTTGCATGCTGTAAAAAAAGGGTCACCATGCCCAATGATGAAAACTTCCAAACAAAATCTCTCCCCATTTCCCCTTTAAGAATGATGGAGCCACCCTCATGGAGCTCCACACATAAAATGGAAGTCCCCCCCTGTGGTTTCACAGGGGACCCTCCATAACTGTTCAACTGGAGAGGAGGCTTACTCCTCTCCAGTGCCTACAGGTGCAGGGGGCTCCCCCTCACCTCCTTTCTTGGAGTTACCCCGTGAATCCAGATCAAATCTGGCAGTCCCGCCTTTGCTTTCACAGGGGACTGCCAGGAAAGCCAGCAGGCAGCCCATAACTGGCCACTCCACGTTGAAGCAGCTCAGTAGGGCAAACACCCTTAGGAGGGAGAGGGACTTCCCTCTAAAGACCTGCAGGCCCAGATATTAAATCTAGGGGGGGTGAAGGCCTATGCCCCCCAAAGAGCATGGACGAGACTGACATGACCTGTGATGTCGTGGGGAAGGGGGGGAGATGGCCAAATAGAGGGCCTCCCTGAGATAGACATGCTCCCTGAAGCAGCCCAGCCTCAGAAGGTAGGGCCTTCTATGGGGGAAAATTCGGGCTCAGCATCAAAAATCAAGCCCAAGTCTGCTCCTGTGCGGGGCCCTCGATAGAAGGGTCGGGCTGCTAAGAGAGCACAAGGAGGGAAGGGAACTTCTCCTCCGGCCGGTGACCCCACGACTGCCTGGACCTTCAACATCTCGGGGAAGGACCTTGCACGACCTGCCATCTAGACTGGGGCTCCTGCTGGGGGAAGGGCGAAGCGGGTCCATTCCCCGCCCTCCTCTCGTAAAAAGAAATATGACATAAAAAAGACTTGGGTTCTTCTCCCTCCACGGGGGCCGCGGGAAGGGACGAGGCCGCTATCATCGATGAATGCGACGAAGCCAAGATCGGCACGTCCGGCTCCGGTAGTCGCCTGGGCGGGGAATCCCTAAATAAGACCAAAAGTGCGCAGAGCAGAGCGTCGATTACATCGGGGTCCCAAATTCAGAGATTACCTGGCGTTTTCAAGCCCGCTGGCTTCAAACACTTCATCGTTATTCGCTCCACTGATGGCAACATGTTGGCTAAAGGAAACATTATCCATCAGAGGAGAGCTTTAGCTAGTGTGATTGGTAGAGAGCCGAAGGTGACCCGTTTCTCGGACGGGAGCTTTCTGGCGAATGCGGCGAATCCCGCCGAGGCGGCCAAGATAAGTGCTCTTCGGACACTTGATGGTACCCCGGTGAGTGTGACGCCGTACTCTACTATGAACTTTGTTAAAGGAGTAGTTTATGCGAGGAAACTCGTGGACTACTCCATAGAAGATATCACTCTAGAGCTGGCCGACCACGGGGCGCTTAAGGTCAAGCGTGTGATGAGAAAACAGAGACGGGCCTCGAGACCCACCCCTACATTCTTCGTCACGTTCGACTGTGACAAGCTCCTTGAGTCGGTGTGTGCTGGTTGCTACCGCTACCGCGTGAAGGCATTCGTGCCACTGCCGTGGAGGTGTTATTACTGTCACAGCTTCGGCCATATGAATCGCTCATGTAGACCTTCAAAGTCAAGGTCACCCGAAGTCTGTGTAAATTGCTCCAAGGCCGCACGCCATAAGTCCAAATCGTGTGTGGCCAAGTATGTCAATTGCGGAGAGCCGCACCCCGATTCTTCGAAGCAATGTGGTGTATATCTTCTTGAGAAAGAAATCCTGGCCGTTCAAGTCCAGGATCGACTCTCATTCCGCGAGGCTAAGGACTTTGTTCTGGCTCGTTCTGCTCTGCCTGGGACGTCTTACGCTTCAATGCTAAGTAAGACACGCCCATCGGGACCCCTTCTGCGGGTTCTACTCAACCCGGGCGCTCCTCTGGTAAAGTTGGTAGCACAAAGAGTTCACACCCAACCCCAGCTAAAACCAGGGCTTTCCTCCATTCCCCCAGCGTGACCGTTTCCCGTAAGGCGAAACAGCCACGCGCCTCCACCGAGTCGTTAGACTCACAGGAGGCATCACCCCTGAAGTTGCTTGCAAGGCGATCTTCCGGGGTTCCTAAAGCTGCCCCCCGAAAGGAGGACAGCAGCAAAGGTGCTTCGGCTCCTTCGCCCACGCCTAGTGGTGGGCTGGGTAGCTCGGAGACGGTGGATCCTCGAAAAGAGGCCTCCCCGCCTCCGAAGTCGCAACGCCCGCCTAGGGTTTCGAGGCGAAGGGAGGAAAAGACGCATGGCGAGCCCAACCTCCCCCAATAAGTCCTCGAAGGCGACAGCGCCTTCAGCGCATTGTCCGGCCAACAGCGCCCGGAGTTCTGCTTCCGGGAAGCGTACGGCCATTCACGTGAGGGTCTTATCTTCGAAGAGGGCCCCCGTGTCTCCTCCGAGCTAGGCCTTGAGGGCATATTGCTTCAATGGAATTGCCGTGGACTCCGGGCCAACTGGGAGGAGTGCGAAGGCTCGTCTCCTTCCCTTGCCCGTTAGCTATCTTTTTACATCACTGCCCGAGAACCGCTTCATTTACCTGCCTCGATATATTTTTGTGTTCTCCGGATTCACAGCCCGATTTTGTTTGCGGAGTGGTCGATGACCTCAATGGTAGTGATCACTTTCCCATTCAAATATCCTTTTCTGGGCTGCTCCCGCCCGAGAGCCCGCCCATGATGGTGCTTGGCGCAGGCGCGTTGGCCTTCATTTCAGAAAATGACTGAATTTTCTATCTCAGTCAAAGAGTTTAGGTCGGTAGATGAAGCCGTTGAGTTATTCTCCGGCAACCTCATTGCCTGGGGTCTGACTACTATTCTCAGAACGTCTGGCCGTTTTGCACGCCGACCACTCCCGTGGTGGTCAGCCGAGTGTGAGACGGCCGACTGGACTTTACCTCCAGATACGGAGAACCTTTCAACAGCAGGTTTACTCTGAGTGAGTTGCGTTCTGCTCTTGCTTCGTGCGCGGACACCGCTCATGGTCCACACGATGTCCCCTACGCCTTGCTTCGAAACATCGGTGAGCAAGGTATGGCCTTTCTGTTAGATTTGATCAACGGGATCTGGGTAAAGGGTAACCTCCCAGACTCCTGTCGAATCGCTACTCTGCTAGCTTTTCGCAAACCGGGGAGAGATCATTCTACTCTGGCCAGTTTGCGCCCAATTTCTTTAACCTCGTGCGTGTGCAAGTTGATGGATAAATTGGTAAATGTTAGATTAGCCTTTTTTCTTAGACAGTTGGGCCTATTTATGTTCTGCGAAGTGTGGCTTACGCAAGTTCCACTCCACGTAGGATGCTCTGCCCCGATGGAAAATGCCGTCTGCGAGGCCTTCCTTCGTAGACAGCACTACGCTTGCTGTTCTTTGATGTGGAGAAGGTCTATGATACCGCATGGCGATACGGTATCATGGAGAATCTCCACACGATGGGGGTGAGTGGACGCTTCCCAATGTTTATATCTGAATTTTTGCGAGATCGTCGTTTGCGTGTACGGGTGGGGGAAGCCCTCCAATGGAGCAGGAAGAGGGCGTCCCGTAGGGAAGTGTCCTCAGTGTCACACTCTTTTCCCTGCGATCAACGGCATCACCTCAATGCTGCCGGAAGATGTTCTCGCTACGCTCTACGTGGACGACTTTTCGATCTATTTTGGCGTGGCCCAGAGGCCAACTCTGGAGCGTTGACTCAAACAGACATTGAACAACGTCGCTCGCTATGCTGTAGCGCACAGGTTTCGGTTTTCCTTGACCAAGACTAAGGTAGTGCACTTCTGCTGCCATCCACGTTCCACCCTGACCCAGACTTGTTTCTTAATGAGGTACGCCTGAAAGTGGTTGAATCGCACCGTTTCCTTGGTCTTTTATTTGACCGACGCCTCACCTGGAAGGCTCATATTCGAAGCCTTAGGGTCTCTTGTACCCGCGGCATGGATATTTTCCGTTCCGTGACGTTTACCGGTTGGGGCACTGATAGGGCTACTGCCTTACTTTTTTATCGATCCTATGTTCGTTCGAAGCTCGACTATGGATGCGAGTTTTTTGCGGAAGGTGGACTCGATGCACCACACCGGCCTTCGCTTGGCGACCGGTGCCTTCCGCACTTCCCCCATTAAGAGCCTACTAGTCGATGCTCTTGGGCCGGTGGCGCCCCTAGTTCTGCCCAGAACGCCACCCTGAGGGTACCGACGTTGGAAATTTGTCACACGTCTCTGCTCCCAAAGCTTGTACAGCGCCAGGAGTATTGCGTTCTGCCTTTTTTGAGCACATCTTGTGTCATGTTGGAACCGTGCCAGTGTATCCGGATGGCTAGTATTGTGAATAGGGGGTCTGTTTCCCCGCCCTATTCCCTCTGTTTGAAGTTAGCGGGGCTCTGCCAGGCGCTGCTTCTCTCTTCACCGGCGAGTTGGTGGCAATACACCACTCTTTATGGGAGATTACGCGACGTGCCCGGTTCAGAGACCGGATTGTTAACTATAACAACTCACAAAGCGTCCTAAGTGCTCTCTGGTTTGTGATATCCGCGACACCACGGTTTTGGCAAGCCGAGCGGATGTTGAGATCATCTTCCGCAGGGTTTTTGGACATGTAAGAATTGTGGGGAATGAGCGCGCCGATGAGTGGGTCAAAGAGTCCGCGAGGACTCTGCGACTGGCCCAGCACTTCACTCTTCCTCACACCGACTACATGGCAGGAATACGGGCAGCTCTTCAGACTGCTTGGCAAAGAAGATAGGAGACGGTCGAAGGGAACTTAAAGTTGCGTGCCATTGCGCCGCGACTGTTCGTATGGACCTATCCCCCAATGACGCTACGGCTTCGGGTCGCTTTCTGTTGCCTTCGAATGGGGCACACTTGTGTGATGCATCGCCATTTGATGGAGCGCGCGTCTGCTTCCTATTGTGACGACTGTGTCGTTTCCCAGACTGTTCGACACATTGTTGTCAAATGTCCCTGATCTTCGCACACGTTACCTCTCCCGGTACCGGGATGGGCGTGGTCGCTATCGCCTGTACCTTGTACTCTGGACAGATTCCTGCACACCGACCTGTGGACTTTTAGACGTTTTGGAGGAGCCTGGCCTTCTCCCTCTTATTTAATATTTGACTATGGATGGCGTTCTTCTTTGCTGGGGGAGGGTGGGCCTTCCCCCGTCGACAGAGCTTGCTTTATATTTTTTAAATTTGTTTGTTTTTCTTTTGTTTTTTCTGTTTGAATTTTTTTCTTTTTTTGATTTGTCTTGTAATATTTCCTAAATTTAGGCTAGGTTTAACACTGCGACTTATGCCCTAGAAGGCAGTCGCTAGATGGGATATTAAAAAAAAAAAATCACCCCCTTCCCTGCTCCCACTTTAATTTCACAGGGGACTGCCAAGAAAGCACACCAGCGGCCCATAACACTAGTTAACAATGATTTTGCTACTTTGGTATTAGCTTGTGATTTATACTAAATCAAGTGTGCTGATTCCGAATCTGTTCTAGCACATAAGGTTCCTGAGTTACACACATACTCTTTAGTTACACACATAGCAGTGTTACTTTGGCTACAGTAGTGAGAGGATGTGTTGTGTGTGTTTGGTTCCTGCATTACACTCCTGCTTTATCATGTTGTCATATTTAGCCATTATAGTAGTGGTGTTGAAACGGTATTTACATGCAGTGATTAATTGCATTTTTCTTCCAAATTTATCTCTCAATTAAATTGTAAATGAAATAAGATTGTACCAAAGTATATAACAGGATATATACAAACTAAGTTGAAAACATGAATTGGTGAGGATGTATAAATAGCCCAGACAACCTTTTTATATCTGTGGGAGACATAATCCAAGCAACCAGTGAAAATATTTACCTAAAATAGTGAAAACTGCATACAATTATTATTTTGGTTATTAAGTTGGTGACCAAGACAAGCCTTGGTCACCTAACAAATCTTGTAATATGTGTTATATGGGGCTCACACAGTGGTTAAATGGCAAACATAAGGCTATGCCTTTTGCTGTACTAATGGTGTGGCGTAAATCAACAAATCATGTTTTTGATTGCTACTTTTGTATGACAAATATTGCAAGATTCTCAAATAAGAAAAGTCAAAGATTGTATATCCAGATCTTAAATCAGCTATAAAACGATTTCCCCATAATTTGAGATGCCAATCCCAGTTCCTCCATCAGCTAGTGCAGTTAAATAAGATGATTCATCGCCTGAAGAGGAGGATAACAACCATGATTAAATGTATGAGGATGATTCTAAGGAAAAGTAGATCCAGTTGATAAATCAAGAAAGATTGAATGATTTGGTGAGGGGTTTGTCAATATCAAAGGAGAATGCAGAACTGTTGGGCTCAAGACTGTAGCAATGGAATCTTCTAGATGAGGTTGCAAAAATATCTACTTTCTGTAAATGCCATGAGGCCTTAGCTGCCTTCTATAAAGAATATGGTGCTTGTTTCTGTACTGATGTTAATGGCCTCATGAATCAGCTAGGAAACGAGCATTTATCTGATGAATGAAGACTATTCATCGATGCAACCACTGCTAGCCTCAAAGCTGTGTTGCTACACAATGGTAACAAAAACCATTCAATTCCTGTCAGAGTTATTGTTTGGATGATAGAGACATATGACTCAATGAAATTTATTTTGGAAGATGTTCATTACTCGCATCATAATTGGAATATCTGTGGTGATCTAAAGGTAATTTATTTACTTCTTGGCCTGAAGCTAGGATATACAAAGCATATGTGCTTCTTATGCCCATGGAACAGCCGTGATGACAGGAATCATTATTTTGTCAAAAAGTGGCCTGAAAAAGAAGAACACATAGTTGGCCGATACAATACGAGTATGAAGCACATGCCTTTGGTACATCCACAGAAGATCTACCTTCCACTACTTCATATCAAACTTGGCCTTATCACAAATTTTTTTAAAACAATGGCCCATGATTCTGATGGATTTGAGTATCAAAAAGAGAAATTTAGTGCAAAGAAAACCGATTCTAAACTTAAAGCTGGCATTTTTGTAGGGCTGGAGATCAGAGAATTGATACATGACAGGGAGTTCAGAAATAAACTAACTCCACTTAAGTTGGCAACATGAGATTCATTGGTCCATGTAGTGCAGAACTTCCTTGGTAATCATAGAGCTGAAAACTATGAAGAACTAGTGGACAACATGATAAAGGCTTATCAACGATTGAGGTGTCGGATGTCTCTTAAGATGCATTTCTTGCATTCGCATCTAGATTTCTTTCCATCTAATATGGGTGATATTAGTGACGAACATGGGAAAAGGTTCCACCGAGATATCGCAAAGATATCGCTTCAATGAAAACATGATTGGTGACTATTGTTGGTTCCTACAACGGGAGGATCCTATATCCATGTACAAGCGCAAGAGCAAGAGTCTCAAACATTTTTGAAGAAATTTATAGTTAGGTGAGTACTATCTCTTTTATATGTAATACATTTCTTGTCTGGGTCTGCAAAAGGACGTACATAATGCCAAATAGGGTGCCCCGATTCCAAATCTTTGCCAAGAAACGTCTCATTCTTCCCAAACTCGTAATAATTATATCATTAATTGATCTAAGGTGACAAAGTGAGCCATATAGCCTAGTTGCATAACTCAGGAACCTTACATGCTAGAAAAAATCTGAGCACAGATTTCAAATCAACGCACCCAAATTAGTTAGTTACAACAAAATTTACTCAAGTAGCAGAGACAAAGTTAAAATTTGTTGGCTAGTGTAATTGAACGCACTCTGTGCTAGCTGCTCGATAAGGCCAACTCGCTTTAAGGGGGGGTGGGGGCAAGGGATGACAGGGCCCGTCGACCCTTGCACTATAAAGTTCTGCCTGGCGTGCATATCAATTTTACAGGAGACCACTGTATGTGCCCTCCCTCTCTTCCCCGACGCATGATGGTTCGCCAGCCCAAGACGAGACAAAAGGTTACGCGAAGGGGATCCGTGATGTCTTGGGAGGGGGGGGAGGACGCACATGGAGGCCCTTCCCCCTGAGACTGAGATGGACATGGTTCCTGAGGTGACTCAGCCTCAGATGGTAGGATCTTCCATGAGGTCGAACCTGGGCTCAGAACCCGAGTATGCCCCTGTGAAAGCTTCTCAGACTGCTCGGGAACCCGAGGCCTTACAAGGAGAGGAGGGATCTCCTTCCCTAGCTGCTGCCCTTGTGACAGCCAAGACCTCCATTTCAGAGAAGAATCTTGCTAAGGCCAGTCCAACTGGACTAGGACCTCCTGCCAGGAGAGTAGAGAAGCGGGTTCATTCTCCGCCCTCCTCTCCTAAAAAGAAAAGAAACAGGAAAAAGACAAAATAGGCTCGAGGTTCCTCTTGCTCCGCAGAAGCCCCAGAAACTGACGTGTCCGCTGTTGCGGTAAGCTACCAAGCAAAGATCGGTGCGTCCACTCCGGTGCTTCCCCGGGTGGGGAATCCCTGACAAGACCAAAATAGCAAGTGCGCAGAGCGGAGCCTCGAGTAGTTCAGGGCACGAAGGAACTCGTGGACTACTCCATAGATGATATCACCGTACAGCTGGCGGACAATGGAGCCTTTGCCTACACCCAATGGTGAGCTGGGTGGCTCGGAGATGATGGGTCCTCTTAAAGAGGGAACCCCGCCTCCGAAGCCACCTCGCTCACCTATGGTTTTGAGGCGGAGGGAGGAAAAGACTTGCATGGCTAGCCCAACTTCCACCGATAAGTCATCCAAGGCGACAGTGCATTTCCGGCCAACAGCACCCGGAGTTCTGCCTCCGGGAAGCGTGCAGCCATTCCTGTGATGGTTTTCTCTTTGAAGAGCACCCCCGCATCTCCTCCGAGTTAGACCTGGCAGGCATATTCCTTCAATGGAATTGCCGCCGCAGACTCTGGGACAACTAGGAGGAGATGCGGAGGTTCGTCTCCTTCCGTTTTCCTTTAGCTATCTTTTTGGCAGAGAACATGCTGGGCGCATGCTGGGGTATAAGAGTTTTCAAACCCCACCACCACAGGATGGGAGCCTGGCAGGAGGATGTGGCATTTACACCAGGCATGATGTCTCCGTTCATTTCTTTGCATTAAATGCCTCCTTTCATGTAATAGCAGTGCAGCTCCACCTCTTGCTGCACTGTTATTTCTGTGTATATTCCACCGTCAGTCAACTTCGATGCCTGGGTCTTCCATTTCATTGTGGTACAGTTGCCAAGGCCTGGTTCCGGCGCAACCCAACCTTGTGTAACAACGGTAACCGAAACTGAGCTCTATCGATTTGTCAAAGAACCTTTTCTCAGGCTTGCTGAAGTTCAAGTCATTAATACGTTTTATCGATTTCCTCTGTAACCCCCTCCCCCAAAGATCTGGAAGAGGATTATCAAGATCTGGGCTCTTTATGCCAGCCATAATACTCCCACCCTCATTCTGCATTCATCATTGTGATTGACAGCTAGGTGGTCAGCGACCCTTTGGCTAACTATTTCTGTGCCATCAGCAGTGTCAACCATTACAATAAGGCTTTTCTATCTTATAAATCAAATAATTTCTTCTTGTTCTCCCAATTTTATGACGAACTCTAACATTCTGTAAAATTCCTTTTTCTCTTTCCATGAGATAAATGCTGCATTTTCCCTTTGGGTTTCTACTTCTCCTGGCCTCCACAGCAGCCATTATGATATGAGTCAGCATCTTCATCCACACTCTATTATGTTCTTAATGACTTATACAACATTATATAGCTAAAGGGTTCTTACCCATCATCATGCACTGTTGGAATTGTCCCCCTCTTTGTCAAACCAGACAGACAGGCACAGATTGGACTTACCCATGGCCATCTTGTTTTGACTGGTCCTTGAATAACCCCTTGCTGCTGTTTTTGTGGTGGTGACGAATCAGTTGCCTATCTTGTATTGGAATGTCCTTATTTTGCTATTCTTTGTTGTCATTGTGTCCCTACCCTTTCAAGTGTACCTTGCCTTTCCCTCCCTTATTTTCATCTGACACAAGAATATTTTAAACCCTCATTTTTAAAACTTTTAAACCTTAGTGTTCTTCTCTCGCTTATATAATTAATTTGCCCCTATTTGTTTGTGCTTTCATATAGAATCCACTTGGATTGGGTAGCTATCCATTTTTTTCCTTAAATCATTATTAAATGATATGGTGTACTTTTCAAAATACTCTTGCACACACCTAAAAATTCTTTCTCCTTTCAAATCAGTTTTTAAAGATTTGGCAAAATTAATAAATTTGGCCTCTATGTCATCCTCCCTCCTTTTGAATGGAAGGTGCTCAGTCAAACACTGCATCTGTCTTCACAGTTGAGCTGGTTACAATTCACTGCTCACTATTTGAGATTATGCATTTTAGCTGCTTCAGAAACAAAATTTTGATTTATATTGACTCACAGAGAGCCCTAACTGCGCTCGAGGCATTAGAATCTTGGTACTCCCTGGTTCTCAGTATCTGTGAAACCATGGCTGTCACCTATCTGAGATAAGTGAAGATTATCTTCAGTTAGGTTCCTGAACATGTAGGATTGTAGGAAATGAGGGAGCCAAAGGGTCTGCAAGGACTTGGCATACAGGCCACTATTTCACTCATACACTAATTACATAGAAGGAATCAGGTCATCCCTTTGACCTACCTGGTAAAGAAGCTCTAAAACTGGCAGCTGAAAGCTAAAGTTGCATCCTTGTCCCTGCGGTACTCCTCATGGACCTACCCCACACTAGCCCAGTGGCTTCAGTTCACTTTGTCATTTCCGAAGCAGTTGCCAGAATGGCCCCTTTTAAGGAAAACAAAAATGATCTCTGGACCAGACACACTCATGGTGCACACCCCCATTTGTGCACACCCCCATTTGATGGAGTGCTGCTCGCATGCACCTTAAAGCAATGACTGAATGGTCCCCCAAACTGTCCAGCACATTCTTTCTGAATGTCTAAGGATGAGCATGGTGGCTACTGCTAGTCCCTTGTGGTATTTGCAAAAAGGATCCCTTGACCCCCCCGCTCTACCCCGGTCTTGGTTTCTGAAACATGTCTCAATGATTATTCCTTATTTGCTTTCTTGGCCACCGTGATGATGGGACTCAGGGCCCCATCCATCCTCAGCTTAGCCTCTTCTCCTTTCTGACATCGTCTTTTTACTCTACTTCCTCACTTTCCATACAACTCTCCCAAAACTTTCGCTGCTTGGCATCTAATTTCACAGGGTAGACGCCGGCCAGCTTCCTCTCACCCAGACATCCTGGATCAGGACAAAGGGGGGGGGGGGAGACAATGCACCCTCACCTATGAGCTCCAGTTTGGGGTGGTTGATTTTTAACAACCTGCTGCACCCTCACCCTCACCTTCCTCACATACCCTTTCTCTTTTCATGAGTCTATCAATTTTACCCCCAGCCCAAGGTAGAGCCCCCATATTGATGGACTGCCTAGACACTGGGTGGGAGGAGTGGCATGTAATGGCGGCAGCTGGCCTTGCCGACCCCATATTCACCCCTCACAGAGCAGAGTACCCCTCTGGATGATTAGCCTTTGCATCCCGTGAAAATAATGGGGTCACCATCCATGCCCAATGATGAAAATGTTCAAAATCAACCTCTCTACTTCACCTATACCATCGTCAGATCTATGGCAGAAAAGGAGCCCCTCCCCCGCCACACACACACACACCCTTGTGCATTCTCAGGGGACCATCCAAACTTCTTATATGGGAGAGGACACTTACTCCTCTCCTAGGTGGCCTACGGGTGCACTGGACTCCCACTACCCCCTTCTCTCTCTTCCCAGCGGCAGTCCCTCCTTTGCTTTCCCATGGGAGTGCCAAGAAATCGCGCAGGCGGAGCAATAGTGACCGCTCCTCAGGGGGGGGGGGAGGCAAGGGTTGGCAGAGTCCGTCGGTCTGTGACGCCTATCGTCCTGCACTTCTGAGTTTACAGGGGACCAGCATACCTCCCTCCCTCCCCCTGATCTCTTCCCCGATGGATGCTGGTTTGCCAGCCCAAGACGAGAGAAAAGGTATCTTGAATGGGATCTGTGATGTCTTGGGCTGTTGGGGAATGGAACTTCCATGGGGTCGAACCCGGGCTCAGTACCAAGCACAGAACCCAAGTCTGCCCCTGTGAAAGATTTTCCTCATACGGATCGTGCCTGTGAGGACTCACAAGGAGAGGAGAGACCCCCTGCTTAGGCTGGTGTCCCTTTGACAGCCAAAACTCTCCATTTCAGAGAAGTATTTTGCTGAGGAATCTCCATCTGGCCTAAGAGCTCCTTCCGGTGTTGAAGGGAGGTAGGTTTATTCCAACTCCCCCCCCCCTCCGTAAGGGGCACGGCGATTTGCTTTCTTGTTACCCAGGCTGATGTAACTCAGTGCCCTGTCCGGCTCCAAGTTAGTCTCTTCTTTCTGACACCCTGTGATTTTACCCTACTTCGTCTTTTTCCTTACAACCTCTGTTACAACTTTTTTCTGGTCAGCCTCTAATTTCGCAGGGTATATGCCGACCAGCTTCCTTTCACCCAATCACCCAAGATTGGGACTGAGGGGAGAGGGGGACAATGTTCCCTCACAGATGAGCTCTGGTCTGGGCTGGTGGGTTTTTAACAATCTGCTTCATCCCCACCCACACCTTCCTCACATCCCCTTTCTTTCTCCTTTCACTATGTATCCATTTTACACCGAGCCGAAGGTAGAGCCGCCATGCCGATGGGCTGCTAGGCCACTAGGCGGGAGGAGTGGCCTGAAATGGCGGCAGCTGCTTCTGCCGGCCCCATATTTACCCCTCGCAGAGCGGGCTACTGCGTTGGGGGATTAGAGTTTGCACTAATTGGATCCCCATACCCAATGATGAGAATATAAAAAAAAACAGATCTCTCTCCCTTTCCCCTTCACCAGCGATGGAGCCGCCTTCGGGCAGCTCCACCGTAAAAATGGAGATCCCCTTCCCTCAGGTGCTTTTGCAGGGGACACTCCAAAACTCTTCAACCAGAGAGGAGGATTACTCCTTTCCTCTGCCTACGGGTGTAGGGCACTCCCCCTCCTCTGGAGCCGCCCTTGGGCGACTTCCTTTCTCCAGCAGCAGACCCCATTTACTTTCTAAGGGCACTGCCTAGAAAGGGCAGGAGGGAGCGACTCAATAGGGCCAACCCTCTTAAGAGAACAAGGGCTGGCAGGTTCCATCAGCCCCGGCCCCGCAATGTCGTGCGTACTTGCGCGATCAGCTTGCAGGGGGTCGGTATATCTACCCCTTTCTCTTCCCCGACGGATGCCGGTTTGCCGGCCAAAGACGAAATGACTAAAGGTCCTTTCAATGGGACCGGTGATGTCGCGGGGGGAGGGAGGGCCACATGGAGGTCCCCACCTGAGATGGACATGGTCCCTGATCGATCCAGCCCACATGGTAGGATCTTCCATGGGCTCGAACACGGGCTCGGTGCTAAGCACAGAATCCGATTCCGTCCATGTGAGGGCTTCTCCTCAAATGGTGCGGGCGCCCGAAGACTTACAAGGGGAGGAGGGATCTCCTCTCCGTGCTGGTGCCCCTGTGACAGCCAGGACCTTCTCCATTTCTGAGAAGGATCTTGCTGAGGCCGGCCCATCTGGCCTAGGGGCTTCCTCTAACGGGGAGAAAAGCGGGTTCATTCGCCGCCTCCTCTCATAAAAACAAAAAGAAGACTAAAAAGACGCGGGGGAATGCGTCGAATCCCTCCGAGCCGGCCATGATTAATGACCCTCGGACACTTGATCGCACGCCTGTGAGTGTGACGCCACAGTCTTCCATGAACTTCGTGAAAGGAGTAGTTTATGCGAGAGAACTCGTGGACTACTCCATAGATGACATGACCTTAGAACTGGCTGACCATGGGCCTGTCAAGGTCGAATGTGTGATGAGAAAACAGGTGGAGGTGCCTCGAGACCCACCCCTACACTCTTCGTCACGTTTTACTGTGACAAGCTACCCGAGTCTGTGCGTGCCGGTTGGTATCGCTACCGCGTGATGGCATTCAGGCTACTGCCGCGGAGGTGCTATTACTCTCACTGCTTCCGCAATACTAATCGCTCATGTAGACGTGCAAAGTCAGGGTTACCCGAATTTTGTGTAAGTTGCTCTAAGGTCGCACACGATAAGTCCAAATCGTCTGTGGCCAAGTGTGTCAATTGCGGAGAGTCGCACCATCTTCTTCGAAGCAACGTGGTGTGTATCGACTTGAGATTGAAATCCTAGTCGTTCAAGCCTAGGATCTTCTCTCATTTTGCGAGGCTAAGGACATAGTCTTGGCGTGCCCGGCGCTGCCTTGGACGTCCTATGTCTCAATGATGAGAAGCACACACTCTGCTCCTGGCCCCTCCAGGCCTATGAGCACGGTCTTATCCGCGCCCATTTGAAACCCTCTTACGGGTTCTACCCACCCCGAGCACTGGTATAGCTGGCGGCACAAAGGGTCCACACCCAGCCCCTGTTAAAACCAGTGCTCCCCTCCCTTTTCCCAGCCTGACCGTTTCGCGTAGGGGAGACTGTGGCTAGTTGTTACAATTTTACTATTTTTGCCTCTAATTCAATAACTAATGAAAGAAACTTAAACAAATTTATGCTGTGAAAAGTTTATTATGTTTGCTCTCATAATCATGTAACAAAAAGGTTATATACTTTTTAATTCCTATGATATAATTGAAAATAGCAGAAAAACATTTTGTATACAACTTGCTTCATATGCAGGGCAAGTTGTTACAGACAAAAAACAAAAGAAATCAGTTATCACTTCATTTCACATAGGTCACATACATAATGAGCACTTTCATTTATGCAACTTTCATGGTCCCAATCTTTGCATTTGATGCATTGAACCCATTGCTTTCCTGAGCCTGAATTTGACTATTCAGCACCACATGCAAGACACCAATAATCTTCAATGTTCTTTCTGTTCTTATCTCTGAAGACTTCAGAAACCTATTATTGTTCAGATTTCTCTTATAGGTTTTAATCTTGAGCCTTTTCCCTTGTGAATCCTCATTTTGTTCTGTAGTTTCATCTTCACAGATGTATCTATTAGGATTGCTGTGTGGCGTTTTCTTTTGTTGCATCTTTGAGTCTTTCTTAGGCTAGCTTTTTTAAATGGTCGCAGCTCCTCTGAGGTTTTGATTTATCCTGCAGGCCTTTGTTCTGTCTTTATAGAAGAAGGTGATTGGTATATGTAAGACCTATATAAACCATCCTTGCTTGTACTTGGAACAGGGTCTAGAATCATATTCTCAAGGCTTGTTATGTGCTGAGGAGTTGGATGGTCTTGAAGAGGTTCACAGGTAGGTATCTTGTAGCCTAATCAAACTTCATTAGGCTGTAATGGGCTTTCACTATTTGGAGGGCAAGTTGTTACTGATTGTAACAACTAGCCCCGAAGGAATTATTTTCCTTCTCCTCATAAATATGGCTATTCACTTAAAATTTCAGAAAATGAAATCTAATCACACATGAAGCATAATGAGTTATTTCATAACAATCACATTATTTTTCATGAACCTGAGTTTCATTAAGGTCTATGTAAATAATACAAACGGTCAGAATACTTACTCAGGGTATCCAAAAACAGTTTTTTGCTTGTAGTTTCGCTGACGAGTGATCACCTTGATTAGCACTCAACAAGGACAAGGCTAGTACTGACCCCTAAACGCCTCAAGAACCTTGGCGCCAACTGTTGCAATATGATGAAGATATTGACAATATGCCAACCTACCTCTGTTTCCATTAGCCCCGGTCTCCCATAAGGCAAAATGACTGCACGCCTCCAACGAGTAGTTAGACTCACTTTATGCAACACCCCTGAAGATGGTCGTGAGGCCATCTTCTGGGGTTCCTAAAGCTGCCCCCTGAAAGGAAGACAGCACTAAAGGAGATTCGGCCCCTACGCTGACACCCAGTTTTAGGCTGAGTTGTTCTGAGACGGTGGATCCTTCAAAGGAGGGACCCCCCGCTCGCCTAAGGCTTCTAGGCGGAGGGAGGAAAAGACTCGCATGGCGAGCCCAACCTCCCACGATAAGTCCTCAAGAGCTACAGCGCCAGGAGTTCTGCCTCCGAAAAGTGTACGGCCATTCTCGTGAGGGTCTTCTCTTCGAAGAGGCCCCCCCGCATCTCCTCCGAGCTAGGCCTAGATGGCAAATTCAATCAATGGAATTGCCGCGGGTTCCGGGCCAACTGGGAGCAGCTGTGGAAGCTCGTCTGCTCCCCTTCCTCGTTAGATATCCTTTTGCAGGGGACTATGCTGGGTGCATGCCCCCTGCCCAGCCTCCCGGGGTATAAGGGTTTTGCGACCCCACTACCACGGGATGGGGTCCTGGCGGAGGATGCGCAACTTACACCTGCCATGATGTCTCAGTTCTTCTCTTCGCTTTAGATACCTCCTTTCACTCAGTAGCTGTGCACCTGCACCTGGATAGGAGGTATAGTTATTTCCGCGTACATTCCACCGTCATCCGACTTCCACGCGGGGAACTTCCGCCAAACTGATTGATGAGCTGGAGATAGGCGTCCTAAATGTGGATGAGTTTACGCATCCTTGTCTCGATCTATCTTTGTGCTCTCCAGATGCACAGCCAGATTTTGGGGGGGAGTTGGTCGATGCCTCCATGGTAGTGATAACTTTCCCATTCAAACATCATTTTTGGGCCGCTGTCGCCCGAGAGACCGCCCCGGTGGTGCTCGGCGCGGCCGCGGTGGTCCAGATTTCAGGAAATGACTGATTTCTCTATCAGTCAAGGAATATAGGTTGGTAGATGATGCCGTTGAGTTCTTCTCCGGCAGCCTCATCGTCATGGGCCTAACTACTATTCCTAGACCTCCTGGCCGTTTTGCACGCCGCCTTCCCCGTGGTGGTCAGCCAAGGGTGAAACGGCCCTCAATTAGAAGCGTTATGCTTACATGCGCTATAAGCGCCGCCCGAACTACTTCACTGAATTTCTTCGAGCTAGGGCTAGGCTAAGGTATATTTCGAATCACGCCCGCCGCTCTTCTTGGCGAGCATACGTCTCTTCACTTAACGGGAAGACCCCTCTAGCAGAGGTGTAGAAGCAAGTCAAAAGGATTCGGGGCAAGTTCTCGCAAGACCCTCCTCCCGTTCTCCAGGAGAATGGGACTGCAATCTCGCACCCCGTGCTTGTGGTGAAATCCTTCGCGACCGCTTTTTCCGCATTCTCGAGCCGCAATGCTGCTCCGCCAGCATTCATCGCACATCGTGAGTCGCGGAAGGCCGCCCACTGGACTTTTCCCCTAGAGGCGGAGAACCCTTCAACGACAGGTTTACTTTGAGTGAGTTGCGTTCCGCTCTCGCTTCGAGCGCGGACACCGCCCAGGGTCCAGCCCATGTCCCGTACGCAAAACATCGACAGCTGGATGAGCAAGGAAGGCATGGCCTTTCTGTTAGATTTGTTCATAGGATATGCGTAGAGTTTATCGTCCCAGACTCCTGGCGAATCGCTTCTGTGCTCGCTTTTCGCAAACCGGGGAGACATCACTCTACCCCGGCCGGTTTCCTCCCAATCTCTCCAACCTACTGCGTGTGCAAGTTGATGGAGAAATTGGTAAATGTTAGATTAGCCTTCTTCCTGGACACTGGAGGCCATCTTTCTTCTGCACAGTACTGCTTCCGCAACTTCCAATTCTTGTCGCATGCTCTGCTCTGACTGGAAAATGCTATCTGCGGGGCCTTCGTTCTTAGACAGCACTACTCCAGGATGTTTTGAGATCTGGAGAAGGCCTATGATATCGCATAGCGATACGGTGTCATCGAGACTCTCCGCGCGATGGTGGTGAGGGGATGCCTCCTAATCTTCATATCTGAATTTTTGTGAGACAGTCGATTCCACGTACGGTTGGGAGGGAGCTCTCTCCTGCCCAATGCAGCTGCAGCAGGAAGATTGTGTTCCGCAGGGAAGTTTCCTCAGTGTCATACTATTTGCCCTAAACATCAACGGCATCACCTCGGGGCTGCCCTAAGATTTTCTAGTTACACTCTACGTGGACAACCTTTCAGTCTCTTTTGGCGCGGCCCAGATTCCAACTTTGGAGCGTCGACTCCAACAGCCATTAAACCGCTTCTCTCGCTAGGCCGAGGCGCACAGGTTTCGGTTTTCCTTGGCCAATACTAAGCTAGTGCACTTCTGCCGCCATCCACAGCTCTACCTTCACCCAGACTTTTTCTCAATGGGGTGCGCCTTAAAGTGGGACTCGGACCATTTGCTTGGTCTTTTTTTGACTGACGCCTCACCTGTGAGGCTCATTCGCAGCCTCAGGGTCTTTTGTACCCGCGCCATGGATATTCTTCGTTCCGTGATCTTCAGCGCCTGAGGCACTGATAGGGCTACTGCCTTACTTTTTTGTCGATCCTTTGTTCGTTCGTATCTCGACTACGGATGCGAGTTATATGCATTCGCAGCCGAGCGTGCATTGCCGAAGGTGGACTCGATCCACCACACCGGCCTTTGCCTGGCGACCGCTGCTATCCTCACTTCCCCCATTAAGAGCCTACCTGTCGATGCTGGGGAGCTGCGGTCTTCGCACCCTTATCTTCACCGAGGGAAGAAGGACCCTGGTAGCAGGAGAGGTTCGAGACGTCCTTGGCTGTAGAGAGCTGCCGAGACACCTATCTTCAGGTACTTGACTATAGGCACTCCCGATCCTGGTTTGTGATCGAGTTATCGTGCTTCTAGCCTTTGCCTAAATTGGCAGAGGGTTGTGGGGATTCAGTGGTACTTTAGACTTGATATCAACCTGCTAGAGTGAGTACAAAGGAGGGCAAAAAAAACAACAACTCAGATTCACCTTGAATATGGAGATAGACTGAGAGTACTAAAGATGCCCTCATTTGAAAGGAGTGTGTGAGAAGGGAGATAGGATTGAGCTTTTTAAAATTTCTTCTGGAATGGATACACTGGATTTTGGCAAGTTATTTGAGTTGAAAGCTAGTAATAATATAAACAAACAGTTGTAAGTTGGAGATACGTCAGTCATACTTCGGTTTAGAGCTAGGAAACTTTCATGAGCTTGGTATAGCTCTCGGGCGACTGGCATCCCTGGTTGCGCCCAGGGCTCCACCCTGGAGGTAATTACCTATTATTATTTGTCACCCGGCTTCTGCTCCCCAAACATCTACAGCGCCAGGAACACACTTCGTGTCACGCTGACGTTGGAACCGTGCCAGTGTATACGGATGGCTTCAAGTCCCAAGAGCAGGTCGCTTTCCATGCCGTATCCCTTCTGTTTGAAGTCAGCGGGACTCTGCAGGCGCTCCATGTCTTGACAGCCAAGCTGGCTGCTATACACAGCTCGGTACGGCAGATAACGCGTCGAGTCAGGTTCGGAGCCAGGATTGTGATCTATAGCGACTCACAAAGCGCCCTATATACTCCTGGGGCATTGGAATTTCCTCATCTACTGGTTCGTGATATCCGGGACGCCACAGTTTTGGTAAGCCGGGCGGATGTCGTGATTATCTTCTGCTAACTTCTTGGACATGAGGGAGTCAAAGAGTCCCTCATGTCGGGAATCTGGGCAGCCTTCCGGGCTGCTTTGCAAATAAGTTGGGATTCGTCCGAAGGGAACTTAAAGTTGCGTACCATTGAGCCGCAAGTGTTCCCATGGACCTACCCCCTAATGCCTCGACAGCTTCAGGTTGCTTTCTGCAGTCTCCGAATTGGACACACTCGCGGGACGCACCGCTATCTGATGGAGCGCTCTCCTGCGCCTTATTATGACAACTGTGTTGTCCCCAGTTTGTTTGGTACATTCATGTTGGATGTCTCAGTCTGGGCGATCGGCGTGCACGTTACCTGTCCCTGTACCGAGACAAACGGGGTTTCTACCTCTTGTCCCTTGTATTCGGGACTGGTTCGTGCACACAGACTGGCGAACTATATGGCTTTTTGGAGGAGCCTGGCCTCCACAATTTATTTGACTCGTTTCAGGTCGCATATTCCTGCGACGGGCAGGCTGGTCGAGCCCTGATGCTGGAGCGCGCTTCCTTCTTATTGCTTTTGCTTTTTATTTGTTATTTTTTAGCTTGTGTCTTGCCTTTATTCCTTTTTTATCTTGTTATTTGTTTTTCTTGTTTTTTAATATAGCCTAGTATTAAGGTTTCCGTTAATTACGGCGACTTGCACCCTAGTAGGCGTTCGCTAGATGGGCTCCTTAAATTAAAAAAACAACAAAAACATTGAATGCCTAAAAGACTTAATTTTTGTTCACTATTCCTCAATGGTCCAGCGCCCCGTCCGGCCCCAGCTTAGCTTCTCTTCCTTCCTTGAGATAGCCTGTATTCCTATCCTACCTCGTCGCTTTTCATACAACCTCTCCCACAACTTTCTCTGGTCAGCCTCTAATTTCACAGGGTAGAAGCTGACCTTCTTCTCAGCCAACCTTCCCGGATCGGGGCTGAGGGAAGAGGGGACAATGTTCCCTAACCCCTGAGCTCGGGTCTGGCTGAGGTGGTTGGCTTTTAACAACCTGCTTCATCCCCACCCATACCTTCCTCACATCCCTTTTCCTCTCGTCTTCAAAATCTATCTTTTTTACGCCGTGTTCAAGATGGAGCCGCCATGCCGAAGGAGTGCCAGGCCACCAGGCGGGAGGGGTGGTCCCAAATGGCGGCGCCTGGCTCTGCCGGGCCTGTAAGCACCTCTTGCAGTGCGGGCTACTGCAAGAGGTGGTGAGTGATTGCGTCCCGTAAAACAAAGAGGGTCACCATGCCCAATGATGCAAAAAATTCCCCTTATAACAACGACGGAGCCGCCCTCGTGCACCTCCACAGAAAAGATGGAGGTCCCCCCCCTCCTGTGCTTGCGCAGAAGAACCTGGCTGAGGTAGATCGATCTGGCCTAGGGGCTTCTGCCGGTTGAGGGAGAAGCGGGTTCATTCCCCGAACTCCTCTCCTAAAACGTAAAAAAATAAGAAAAAGACTAAGAAGACTCGGGGCTCCTTTCCATCCGCGGGGGCTGGGGGGACGTATGGGTCTACTGCCACTTTGGTAAGCGACCAAGCCAAGATCGGCACACCCGGCCCCTCTACCACCCCGGGTGCGGAGCCCCCGATTATGACTAAGACGAAAAGAGAGCAGGGCGGAGCCTCGATAACATCGGGGCCCCTCATTCAGAGGTTACCTGGCGTTTTCGAGCCCCCTGGCTTCAAATGCTTCCTCGTTATTCGCTCCACTGATGGCACCATGTTGTCCAAGGGCAACATGATCCATCAGAGGAGTGGATTAGCTAGTGCAATTGGTAGAGAGCCGAAGGTGACCCGTTTCTCGGACGAGAGCCTTCTGGAGAATAGGGAGGATCCCTCCGAGGCGGCCAAGATAAGTGCTCTTCGGACACCTGATGGCACCCCTGTGAGTGTGATGCCGCACTGTACCATGAACTTTGTGAAAGGAGTAGTTTATGCGAGGGAACTCGTTGACTACTCCATAGAGGACATCACCTTAGCGCTGGCCGACCATTTGGAGGTCAAGGTCGAACGTGTTATGAGAAAACAGGGAGGGGCTTCGAGACCCACCCCTACACTCTTTGTCACGTTCGACTGTGACAAGCTCCCTGAGTCGGTGCGTGCCGGTTGGTACCGCTACCGCGTAAAGGCATTCGTGCCACTGCCACGGCGGTGCTATTACTGTCACCACTTCGGCCATACGAATCGTTCATGTAGAGGGGAAAAGTCGGGCTCTCCTGAAGTCTGTGTAAATTTCTCCAAGGCCGCACACGATAAGTCTAAATTGCGTGTGGCCAAGTGTGTCAATTGCGGAGCGCTGCACCCCACTTCTTCGAAGCAATGTGGTGCATATCTCCTTGAGAAAGAAATCCTGGCCGTTCTAGCCCAGGATCGACTCTCATTCTTCGAGGCTAAGGACTTGGTCCTGGCTCTCCCGGCTCTGCCTGGGACGTCTTATGCCTCAATGGTTAGAAAGGCACCCTCTGCTCCTGGCCCATCCAGGCTAACGAGCATGGTTGTTTTCGCGCCCATTCGGAGCCCTTCTGCGGTTTCTACTCAACCTGGACGCTTCCCTGGTAAAGCTGGCGGCACAAAGGGTTCACACCCAGCCCGGGCTAAAACCAGGGCTCCCACCCCCTTTCTCCCAGCGTGACCGTTTCCCTTAAGGCGAAACGGCCACGCGCCTCCACCGAGTCGTTAGACTCACAGGAGGCAACACCCCTGAAGTTGGTCGCCAGGCCATCTTCTGTCCCCCGAAAGGAGGACAGCAGGAAAGGATCTTCGGCTGCTTCGCCCACGCCTAGTGCTGGGCTGAGTGGCTTGGAGACGTTGGTTCCTCGAAAAGAGGACCCCCGAAGCCGCAACGCCCGCCTAAGGTTTCGAGACCGAGAGAGGAAAAGACTCACAGGGCGAGCCCAACCTTCCCCCAATAAATCCTCGAAGGCGACAGCGTATTGTCCAGCCAACATCTCCCGGGGTTCTGCCTCCGGGAAGCGTACGGCCATTCCGGTGAGTCTCTTCTTTTCGAATAGGGCCCCCGCGTCTCCTCTGAGCTGGGCCTGGAGGGCATATTCCTTCAATGGAATTGCCGTGGACTCTGGGAACCCTGGGAGGAGCTGCGGAGTCTCGTCTCGTCCCGTTCCCCGTTAGCTATTTTTCTGCATGAGACCATGCTAGGCGCGTGTCCCTACCCGCCCTCCCGGGGTATAACGGTCTTGCGACCCCACCACCACGAGATGGCCGGGCTGGGGGATGCGCGGTTTACACCCGGCATGATGTCTCTGTTCTTCCTTCCACTTTAGATACCTCCTTTCAGGCAGTGGCTGTGCAGCTTCACCTGGATAGGAAGTATAGTATCATTTCTGCGTACATTCCACCGTCAGCTAACTTCGATGCGGGGGATTTCCGCCGCGTTGTGGCACGGTTGATAGGGCCCTTTCTTTTGTTTGGAGATCTCAACGGCAGGCATTCTCTCTGGGGAGATTACTCAATAAATCCCAGGGGACAAGTCCTTGCCGATCTGATTGAAGAGCTTGAGATAGGTGTCCTAAATGTGGATGATATAACGCATCACTGCCCCAGAACCGCTTCATTTTCTCGCCTTGATCTATCTGTGCTTTTCGGATGCACAGCCTGATTTTGATTGGGGGGGGTGGTCGATGACCTCAATAGTAGTGATCACTTTCCCATTCAAATATCATTTTCAGGGTAACTGCCGCCTGAGAGCCCACCTCGGTGGTGCTTGGCGCGGGCGCGGTTGCCTGCATTTCAGGAAATGACTGAATTCTCTATCTGAGTCGAGGAGTTTAGGTCGGTAGATGAGGCCGTTGAGTTCTTCTCCGGCAACCTCATCGCCGCGGGCCTGACTACTATTCCTAGAACGTCTGCCGTTTTGCAGGCCGACCACTCCCATGGTTTCGGCCGAGTGTAAGACGGCCCTCAAACAGAAGCGTTATGCCTACATGCGCTATAAGCGCCGATCGAATGATTTCACGGTGTGAATTTCTTCGGGCTAGGGCTAGTTTCCGGTATATTTCGAAGCACGCCGTGGCTCTTTTTGGCGGGCATACGTGTCTTCACTTAACGAGAAGACCCTGCTAGCAGAGGTGTTGAGGAAAGTCAAAAGGATTCGGGGCAAGTTCTCGCAGGACCCCCCTCCCGTTCTCCAGGAGAATGGGACCGCAATCTTGGACCCCGTGTCAGTTGCAGAATCCTTCGCGACCGCTTTCAACGCATTCTCTAGCCGGGATGCTGCTCCGCCAGCATTCAATGCACGTCGTGATGTCGTGGAAGGCCGCCGGCTCGAGTTTACCTCAAAAGGCGGAGAACCCTTCAACGACAGGTTTACTGCGAGTGAGTTGTGCTCCGCTCTTGCTTCGTGCGCGGACACCGCCCATGGTCCGGACAATTTCCCGTACGTCATACTTCGACACTTGGGTGAGCGAGTCATGGCCTTTCTGTTAGATTTGTTCAACAGGATCTGAGTGTAGGCTCTCCTCCCAGATTCCTGGCGAATCGCTAACCGGGGAGAGATCACTCTACTCTGCCGGTTTCATTCAGCCCAAACTCTCTAACCTGTAGCGTGACCAAGTTGATGGAGAAATTGGTAAATGTTAGATTAGTCTTTTTCCTGGACAGCGAGGGCCATCTCTTTTCTGCACAGTGCGGCTTCCGCAAGTTCCACTCCACTTCGGATGCTCTCCTCCGACATGAAAATGCCGTCTGCGAGGCCTTCCTTCGTAGACAGCACTACGCCACGGTGTTTTTCGATCTGGAGAACGCCTATGATACCGCATGGCGATACGGTATGATGGAGACTCTCCATACGATGGGGTGAGGGGACGCCTCCCAATGTTTATATCTGAATTTTTGCGAGATCGTCGAATCCGTGAACGGGTGGGGAGAGCCCTCTCCGGCCCAATGGAGCAGGAAGAGGGCGTCTCGCAGGGAAGTGTCCTCAGTGTCACACTCTTTGCCCTGAGCATCAACGGCATCACCTCGGTGCTGCCGGAAGATGTTTTCGCTACGCTCTACGTAAACGTCCTTTTGATCTCTTTTGGCGCGGCCCAGATGCCAACTCTGGGGCGTCGACTCCCCCAGGCATTGTACCGCGTCTCTCGCTATGCCAAAGTGCACAGGTTTCGGTTTCCTTTGGCCAAGACTAAGGTGGTGCACTTCTGCCGCCAACCACGGCTCCACCCCGACCCAGATTTGTTTCTTAATGGGGGTGCGCCTGGAAGTGGTTGAATCGCACCGTTTCCTTCGTCTTGTATTTGACCGACGCCTCACCTGGGAGGCTCATATTTGCAGCCTTAGGGGCTCTTGTACCCGCGCCATGGATATTCTTCGTTCCGTGACGTTCCCAAGCGCTGATAAGGCTACTGCCTTACTTTTTTATGAATCCTTTGTTCGTTCGAAGCTCGACTACGGATGCGAGTTTTATGCATCCGCAGCCGAGCGTTTATTGTGGAGGGTGGACTCGATCTACCACACCGGCCTTCGCCTTGCGACCGGTCCCTTCCGCACTTTTCCCATTGAGAGCCTGTTGGTCGATATTGGGGAAATTCCACTCGCTCTACGCCGCTTACAGTGCATCACTCTCCCGTACGCGCGAGCCTGGTGCCTCCCTCAGTCGCCAACAGCTTTCACTGCATCCGCAGCTGATCTCGATCGTGCCTATGCCGCCGAGAGACGCCAGTCATACCCTACGCCCTTTGGGTTTAGGGCCAGGAAACTCCTTCGAGAGGTAGATATAGCTCTCGGGCCGGTGGTGCTCCTGGTTCTGCTCAGGACGCCACCCTGGAGGGTACCACATTTGGCTATTTGTCGCCACGCCTCTGCTCCCAAAGCCTGTACGGCGCCGGGAGTATTGCGTTCGACCTTTTTGGAGCACTCCTCGTGTCACGCTGAAACCGTGCCAGTGTATACGCATGGCTCCAAGTCCCAAGAGGGGGTCGGGTTCCACGCCGTATCGCCTCTGTTTGAAGTCAGCAGCGCTCTGCCAGGCGCTGCGTCTGTCTTAACGGCCTATCTGGTGGCAATATACCACTTGACACGGGAGATTAAGTGACGTGCCCGGTTCGGAGACCGGATTGTGATCTATAGCGACTCACAAAGCACCCTAAGTGCTCTCGGGGCATTGGAATCTCCGCATCCCCTGGTTCGCGATATCCGTGACGCCACGGTTTTGGCGAGCCGGGCGGATGTCGAGATTATCTTCTGCTGGGTTCCTGGAACACATGGCAGTAATAGGGGCAGCTTTTCGGACTACTTGACAAACAAGATGGTAGACGGTCGAATGGAACTTAAAGTTGCGTGCCATTGCGCCGTGACTGTTCCCAGGGACCTATCCCCCTATGTCGCGACGGCTTCAGGTCGCTTTTTTTCGTCTTCGAATCGGACCCACGTGTAACGCATCTCTATTTGATGGAGCTCTCGCCTGCGCCCTATTGTGACGACTACGTCTTCCCCGAGACTGTTCGGCACATTCCTGTCGAATGTCGATGTTCACGCACGTTACCTGTCTCGGTACCGGGGTTGGTGGGGTCGCTACCGCCTGTCCCTTGTACTCGGGACGAGTGCGTGCACCTTGACCGGTAGACTAATAGACTTTTGTAGGAGGCCTGCCTTCTCCCTTTTATTTAACGAGGTTTTGTTGTTTTTTGTTATTGTTCTTTTCTTTGTAGGTCGCACGCTCTTCGTCGGGGGGGGGGGACCTCCCCTCGACGCCGGAGCTTGCTCCCTGATTGTTATCGCCTTTTTATCGTTGTTTTGTTTTCAAATTTATATTTTAAAGTAGCCTCGAACTGGGCTGTTTGCTTGCGGCGACTTATGCCCAAGGGGGCAGTCGACAGATAGCCCCTTATAAAACAAAATCTGGTAGATCCACCTCTGAACTGAAATGGGGGGTGGCCCCCTTTGCTTCTTCGGGGCCCACTCCAATCATCTACTAGAGAGGGGGATTAATCCTCTCCTTGGGCTCCGTGTGAGGGGGTTTTGCCCTCACCCTTTTCTGTGAAGTCGCCCATGGATGACTCCATCTTTCGATCTCTTCCATTCCCCTCTTCCCTTCTCTATCACAGGGGACAGCCAAGAGATTAGGCCGGCGGTCCAAAATAGACCGGGACCGACTCGATGACGCCAACTCCCTTAGGGGGGCAAGGGAAAGCGGTGCGTGTCAGGCCATGTCCCCTGCAGACATACGCCTTGAAATTGCGGGGTGGGGGGCAGCGTGACTGCACCCTCTCTTCCCCGATTGAGGTCTCTTCGCCCGCCACGGACATGACTACGACGGAAGATAATCCCTTAAAGAAGGTGGCCTCATGGAACCCCCTTACCCCCTAAGATGGACATGGTCCCGGAGCTGAGCCAGCCTCTAACTGCAGGATCTTCCTTGGAGTCCACGCCTGTGCAAGCTTCTCCTCAGAGAGTTCGAGCCCCTGAGGACTTACAAAGGTGAGGAGGGATCTCCTCCCCCTGCTAGTGCCCCTTTGACATCCAAGACCCTCTCCATTTCGGAGAAGCATCTTGCAGGGCTTGTCCATCCAGCCTAAGGTCTGCTTCCGGTGGTAGTGAGAGAGAAGCGGGTTCAATTCCCAACTTCTTCTTCCAAGCAGGAAAAGGGTAAGAAGACTAAAGGTTCCTCTCACTCCGCTAGGGCTCCGAGAACAGACGGGTCAGCTGCCGTTTCGGCAAGCGACCAGGCCAATATCGGCACGTCCAGTCCCGCTGCTTCCCGGGGTGGGGAGTCTCCCACAACCACCAAAATCACGATTGCGCTGAGCGGAGCCTCGATTACGTCGCGGCCCATCTCTCAGAGATTACCTGGCGTTTTCTAGCCTGCTGGCTTCAAACGCTTCCTCGTTATTCGCTCCACTAATAGCAGCATGTTGGCTAAGGGCAACATGATCCATGAGAGGAGAGCCGTAGCTAGTGTGTTTGGTAGAGAGCCGAAGGTGACCCGTTTCTCGCCCGGGAGCCCTCTGGAGATTGCGTCGAATCCCTCCGAGGCGGCCATGATTAATGCCTTGATGGCTCGCTGGTGAGTCTGA
Source organism: Ceratothoa steindachneri (assembly GCA_963969495.1). Classification (NCBI taxonomy): domain Eukaryota; kingdom Metazoa; phylum Arthropoda; class Malacostraca; order Isopoda; family Cymothoidae; genus Ceratothoa; species Ceratothoa steindachneri. Next base: position 90,529,640 of record OZ018333.1, read on the forward strand.
CGCAGCACTCTACCATGAACTTCGTGAAGGGAGTGGCTCATGCGAGGTTACTTTTGGACTACTCCATAGATTACATTGCCCTAGAGCTGGCCAACCATGGAGTATTCAAGGTCGAGCGTGTGATGAGAAAACAGGGAGGGGCCTCGATAGCGACCCCTACATTATTCGTCACGTTCTACCGTGACCGTTCTACCGTGGCAGGCTCTCTGAGTCGGTGCGTGTTGGTTGGTATCGCTACTGCGTGAAAGCATTGGTGCCCTGCCACGGAGGTGCTACTATTGCCAACATTTCGGCCATAAGAATCGTTCCTGTAGACTTGCAAAGTCGGGGTTACCCGAATTCTTTGTAAAATGCTCCAAGGCTGTACACTATAAGTCTAAATCGTGTGCGGCCAAGTTTTTCAATTGCGGAGAGCACCATCCCGCATCTTCGTAGCATTTTTGTGCATATCTCTTGGAGAAGGAAACCGCCATGCTCACTTAAGGCTTCGAGGTGTTGGAAGGAAAAGACTCGTATAGCGAATCCAACCTCCACTGATCAGACCTCGAAGGCGACAGTGCCTTGTTATGCCAACAGCGCCCGTAGTTCTGCCTCCGAGAAGCCTCCTAAGTCCATTCTCGTGAGGGTCTTCTCTTAGTAGATGCCCCCCGCTTCTCCTCCGAGCGAGGTTTGGAGGGCATATTCCTTCAATAGAATCGCCATGGATTCTGGGTCAACTATGAAGAGCTGCAGAGGCTCATCTGTTCCCGCTTTCCCTTTACTATCTTTTTGCCGGAGACCATGCTGGGCTCGTGTCCCCTTGCCTCCCTCCCGGGGTATAAGGCTTTTGCGACCCTACCAGCATGGGATGGGGCCGGGCAGGAGAATTCGCCTTTAACACCCTGCATGATTTCTTCGTTCTTTTCTTTGCTTTTCACAGCTGCTTTCAGACACTAGCTCTGCAGGTGCACCTGGATAGGAGGTATACTGTTATTTCTGCTTACATTCCACTATCAGTCGAATTCGGCCCGTTGGGCTCCCGCCGCGTCGTGGCAAAGTTGCTGAGGCCCTTCCTCTTGCTCAGGGATCTGAACGGTAGACACCCCTTTGGGGAAATTACTCGATCATTTCCATGGAACAGGTCTTTGCCGAACTGTCCGAACTGTCCTAAATGAAGATGAGTTTACGCATCACTGCTCGGGTACCGCTTCATTTTCTCGCCCTAATCTATCTCTGTGCTCTCGGGATGCACAGCCTGCTTTTTGGTGGGGGATAGTCGATGATCTCCGTGTTAGTTATCAACTAGGATACAAATGAGCAGCATATACGCAACATGACCTACTGCACTCACCTCCAATACGAGACCGCCACGTCGTCAGGCTGACCCATATATATATATATATATATATATATATATATATATATATATATATATATATATATAATGAAAATTAATGCAATATCGCAAGAAAAGATGAGGAATTAAACCACATTCTCCGAAGACAATTTAATTCAGAACAGTTTCGGTGTATCTCTCACCCTTTTTCAACTGACACTGGGCAGAAAATACAAGATCCCCTCTTTTTTCCCCTAATCTTCTACTTGTGGCTAATCGGGGGGGGGGGGGGGGGGGTAGGCCTAAACATATTGAAGGGCTGACATTTTACTATTTTATTTATTTGCGATCTTATTACAGGATTAAAAGAAAATTGACCCTCAGACAGATTTAAATTAGGAACTGACGATATCAAGCTCGATTCTACGATTCTTCTCTTAACATAGTTGGCCGATTTAAATAACATTTTACTTCCATTGAAATCGATCGTATGATTCTTGTCTCTAACATGGCAAAATATTCCACTGCTTTCGCTGCCCACTCTAATATCTCTTTTGTGTTCGTACAATCTCTTGTCTAGATTTCTCCCCGTTTCCCCTATATAAACTTTATGGCAATCGTTGCATAGTATTGCATATGCTCCTATGTTATGATGTTCTTTGGGTTTCCTGGCAATCATCAATTGGTTTAAGGAATTATTATATTTAAGGGCTAGATTAATACCCGCTTTTTCAAATATGTCCTTTAAACTATTTAATTTATTATTAAATGGCAATGTTATACATTTGTTGAAGTCGTTAGTGCGGGAAGGCTTATTACCATAGAATGTTTTCCTAGCTGCAAAATGGGCAGACGATATGAACCAATCGGGGTAATACAAATTAGAAAAAATGGTCCTGATAATGACAATTTCTTCATCTAAATAGGAAGGATGACATATTTTTTATGCTCTATGGAAAAGGTTAGAAATTACCGATTTTTTAACAGTATTATCGTGAAACAAAAAATAATTTATATAGGCCTTCGAGTGGGTTGGTTTCTTATACACGTCAAGTTTTAATTCATGGTGATCTTTATTAATGAGGAGAATGTGGTTTAATTCCTCATATATATATATATATATATATATATATATATATATATATATATATATATATATATATATATATATATATATATATATATATATATATTTATTAAAAGCGCTTAAGAATTAGTTTGTGCTGCTAGCACGTCGCAGCCGCTCTGCTGATGCTCCTCCTTTCATGAGGCAGTCAGCGAGTTGGTGAGACGCATCAACCCAGGAAACCTTGCTTATTTCCTGACTATACAGCATATAACGGAGGACAGCGACATCTATACTTAATCTTTAGTCCTCAACATTGTGCGTGGAGTACAGTGCTTCCACCAAACTCTTGTTGTCCACAATGCAATGAATTTGAACCTGTGAGTTAGTTATTTCACGAATCATGGATGCAAGATAAACTGCGATGCTACACACTCTAGTAAGGCCATGGTTTCCGGCGACAAAGTGGACTTCACCACTCTCCTTATCTTCCCTGTTTGCCAGTAGACTGGGCAACGCCGGCCTTTTGCATCAGTAAGAAATATAATGAAGGCTCCCTGTGAGCAACTGTCGGGGAGGCTGGCGAAAGATGCATCCGAAAAACACTCGACTGTACAGCTTTCAAGTGGCTCGAGGTTAGGGAAAAACAATTTAATATGATCGTGAGTAACTCGACTCGAGCTCTTAACTTATTCAGTTTCAGTAACTCATCAACAGTAGCTTTGTTATACGCAACACTAAGCTCACAGGTTTCAAAAGCGATATCCGGTCTTGACTGGCTAGGGATCCATTTTAATTGTCCAACTAAGGCCCGATAGCTACACTTTTCAAAATCGGATAGTTCAAGAGTTTTTTGCGCAGCACGTTGGCGACTAATAGGTAGTGGAGATAACGTTGAAGCATAGTGAATTTGATCAACAACTATGCCATCACAATTTGATACGATGTTGAGGCCAACATATTTAAACGAGGTACATGCTTAATTCCCAATAAAAAACTTTGTCTTCAATATCTCAATGACACGGTTCTTAAATGCTTTTGTTTTGGCCCAAAGAAAATCATCGACATAAACACACATGATCCCTTCAAGCTGATCGCTAAAATACCAGTAGAACAAAGAATTATCCAATGAACACACCACGGCAGATAAGGATACAATTTCATCTCTGACGCACATGTACCAAACTCGGGCAGCATCACATAAACCATATACACTCTTTGTTATTTTCCACAACTTGCCTTTGAAAATTCAGGGGGCAACTTCAAGTAGACATCACGCTCTGTTATTACCTTGCAGATAGGCTGCCTTGACGTCTACACTATGGCACATCCATCGCTTAGTAGACGCAACAGACAGAGCAAGTCGGACAGACTCCTTAGAACATGTGGAATCTTTCCGTAGTCCAACTGAATCTTACTCAAATACCCGAGCTACCAATCTCGTCTTCATTATGATTTTGTTACTTTTCCGCTTCTCTGTGATCAGCCATCTGGTAGAGATGAAATTCTGGCCAACATCTTCTACTTCTTCGTAAGCGTCATTATGATTCCAGTTCTCTATCTCGCTTTGTTTTGCAGCTATAACCTCATCATTGTTGAACATGATAGGCACCTCTACGTCATCTTCAACAATTGAACATTCGCTCAGTTTGTCAAAATCCAACCAGTCTACACCACCACCAGAATTACGCACAATGTTGTAACAGTTCTTAAATTTACCGGTAGCTTTGCCAGCTCTGCTAAGTATTTTTCCAGAATTATATTCACCTGTTCCGGAGTTGATCCTCTGAAAACGCTGTCCAACTGCATACTTAGTACCTCACATGCCGCATGGGAGCCGGACTAGCTTTATCCTATATCCAGCAAGCTGCTCTGTACCTAAGGGTTCAACAGCTGCGTCATTATCAGCGTTGAACTCTTCTTGTCTCACTATCACATGGCCACTCACCACTTCACCTGCACTACCTTCGTCTTCTACCGGAGGCTGCTGGTTGTCACTCTGTCCACTTTGGGAATCAACCCGCGCTACTTCTTGAGGTTGTGAATCTTCACATTGCCTACCAGGCGCTCTAGTCAGGCGGCATGCGTGGACCCGTACAGACACCACCATTACGTACCAGTATTTGCTTACCATCTCGTCTGATTATAATACCTGGTCCATGCCACTCACTGTCATTATTCCTTTGGTAAAATACCTCATCTCTATTAACTAGATCTTCCACTTCTGTTTTTTCTAACATTGCGTCCTAGGGCTCTTTTGATTCTCTGATTGGACTCAAATTTAAGAAATTCCTGCCGCCCCAAGTGCAAGGAATTCAAGTTTTCTCTCACAATGCTAGAGGAGTTTACATCTTCCAGTGCTGGGAGATTATTTTGAAAGATATCAGGAATGGTCGGGTGGAAACCAAAGACCAGCTGGTTCGGGGAAAACCTCGAGTTGTTTTCGAGCGCATTTCTTGCTGAAATCGCCCAAGCAAGCGCAATCTCCAAATCACATCCCCGGTCTGTAAGAATCTTGCTAACCAGGTCTCCGAGCACAGCATTCAATCTTTCCACGACTCCTTTTTCGGAGCTCCAAAAACAGAAATCCGATTTTTTCTTATTTATGACATAGGCAGAACAAAGACGTGTAGCTGCATCAACAATGACAAGAAAATAAGCCTTGCCCAAAACCTTAAGATCCATCATCACTGCTCCATTAAATTTAGTCAAATGCTGGGTTGGGACGTGGCTTAAATTTAATACAGATCTCACACTTCTCAGTCACAGACTTGATTTCTTGTTCAAGCTCATCATTCTGTATATTAGCATGACGGAGCAAATTAATTAATTTCTCAGAGCTCGGATGGCCAAACTGTCGATGTACTCGTAACTTACTTGCCATTTTTTTTTCATCACAACGGGTCGAGGTGAGTATCTCCAGATCACCAGAACCGACATCTAGTCATCTAGAAAATTGCAATATATAATGACCAGAAGCAGCATGCAGCAGCTGCATACGCCTCTTTCCAACCAACAAGCTGTCATCTTCAAAGTTCAAAATCATGATCGCTTTCTTCATAGAAGTTTTACTTAGTACAATGCTATATTACAATTAACTACATCCGTAGTAATCTCAGATTTCAAGCCACCGATGTATCACGGTAAGGTGACCTTTTCAAAGACTTCACAGGCGTTTCTGAATAATCAGTAAGCCACTTAGTGCCACATACTGTTGTGGAGCACCCAGTGTCCAAGACTGCACAACCTTTTGCATCATCAACTAACATCTGTAATATATTTTTCGGCGTTTCGTCCTTTGTATATCCCATGAATAGTGAAGACAACACTTTCAGCAACATCTTCACTCGCACTGTTGTTGTTCTCAACGCATGAGGGCTCTGTCGTGCCCAGTGAAATTTAGATTCACAAATAGCACATCTTTAAAGTTGGCTGTCACGACCAAGGAGGTCCATTTTACGTACCACCAGGTCTGCTTAGTTTTAGCCTGGTCGGTAAGTTTACGCCAAATCTAGAGATCCTTTTTCCAAACTTCGTAGCATCCATTATTATGCAGTTTAGGGCGCAATTTTAATGAAGATGAATTAACATTATCACTGGACTGCGCCATCTTAAACGGTGATCTAGAATTAAACTAGTTTAAATCTAGTCTTATACTCGATAACACTAAACTTAAAGATCTGTGAAGCTATGCTACCACTATCAACTAGGATACGCATGAGCAGCATATGCGCACCATGACTTGCTGCACTCACCTCCAATACGAGGCCCCCACGTCGTCAGGCTGACCCATATATATATAGGTCGCCATCAGTCAACTGGCAGCAGCCGGCTGATGACGTCACATATGGAAGGCCGTGGCAGACAGCGCTGGGTTCACGTGAACAAAGTGGCATGTTAACAGTAGTGATCACTTTCCCATTAAATTATGATTTTCCGTGCCGCTACTGCCTGAGAGCCCGCTCCGGTGGTGCTTGGCGCAGGCGTGGTGGCTGCATTTCAGGAAATTAAAATTTCCTTGTCTCAATCCAGGTTAAGTCGGTAGATGAGGCCGTTAAGTTCTCCGGTAACCATCGTCGTGGGCCTAACTACTATTCCTAGAACGTCTGGCCGTTTTGCACGCCGACCGCTCACGTGGTGGTTTGCCGACTGGGAGGCGTCCATCAAACAGAAACGTTATGCTTACATGTTCTATAAGCGCCCCCCTTACTATTTCACTGGTGGTGGATTTCGTTGAGCTAGGGCTCCATTACGGTATGTATCAAAGCACGCATGCCGTTCTTCTTGGCGGGCACGCCAAGACCCCTCTAGCAGAGGTATGGAAGCGAGTAAAAATGATTTGGGGCAAGTTCTCGCAGGACCCTCCTCCAGTTCTCCAGAGGAAAGGGATCGCAATCTCTCACTCATCATCCGTGGCGTAATCCTTCACGACAGCTACCTCCGCATTCTCTAGCACGTTGTGATGTCGCAAAAGGCCACCGACTGGATTCATCCTCCAGAGCGGCGAACTCTTCAACGACAGGTTTACTTTGAATCAGTTGCGTTCCGCTCATTCTTCGTGAGCGGACACCGCTCCTGGTCCTGACAATGTGCCGCACGCCATGCCTTGACATCTGGGTGAGTGAAGCGTGGCCTTTCTGTTCGATTTGTTCAACGGAATCTGGGTAGAGGGTATCTTCGCAGACTCATGTCGAATCCCTACTATACTCGCCTTTGGCAAACCTGGGAGGGACCACTCTACCCCGGCCGGTTTCCGCCGAATCTCTTTAACCTCCTGCGTGTGCAAGTCGATGGAGAAATTGGTAAATGTTGTATTAGCTTTTTGCTGGACAGCGGATGCCATCTGTCTTCTCCATAATGCGGCCTCTGCAAGTTCCACCCCACGTCGGATACTCTGCTCCGACTGGAAAATGCCGTCTGTGAAGCCTTCCTTCGTAGAGATCACTACGCCACGGTGTCTTTTGATCTGGGAAGGCCTATGATACCTTCCTGATGGTACGGTAGCAACTAGACTCCTCACGATGGAGGCGAGGAGACGCCTCCCAATTTTTATATCTGAATTTTTGCGACATCGTCGCCAGATGGGCTCTTTAAATTAAAAACAAATCATGCCCTCAGTGGCAACCGCCAACATAGCGCTCTTGCATTAAAAAAAATATCCGCATGCTCAATCCATACAGAAGGCGAAAAGTCTAGCTGCAATTTGGTCGCAGCAGAGGTGTATCAGAGTAATCTTGGCAAGTGACCTTGCCTTGAATATGTTCTATTTAACTGATTATTTATCACATTCTTTTGAATTTACGCCTTATTTATACTTTTCACAATTTTATTATTCATACTAATTATAGAACTTTTGGAATTCCTTCGTTCTTTCAGCTCTTCTTTTTCCCTTGTCCAAGAAATTTGTGATATGATATCACTTGTTGCGGTCATAATCAGGTGAAAGTCCTAAAGAATGAGTTTTGGATGGGTGGGGTCCCTACCCTTTCTTCCTATTGAAGGAATTCTCTCTTGTACACCAGAAAGATCGTGAACAAGACATTATAACTAATTGTTTCGTTTTCAGGAGATGAAATTTCGTTCGTCCAGTAACCTTAAAGACATTCCAAAATTTAGTGGTATAATATCATCGCCACCTCGAGCCTTGGAGTATGACCCGAATTGGACTACTGGTGTATATTCAAGATCTGAAAGCCCTGGAAAATGCGGCGAAAACAACTCCATACCTTCCCAGTCGACACACACAAATTCACATGCACTGCATCCTTCAAGAATGAATAAGAAAATCTATAAATGCTGCTCCTGTCCTTACCAGACTACACAGAAGAACGTTTTAAGCATGCATTTAAGAACCCACACCGGCGATAAACCATTCAAATGTAGCTTTTGCCCTTATCAGGCTGCAAGGAAAGATCAGCTTAAAATCCATTCATATACTCACACTGGTGATAAGCCTTTCAAATGCAGCCTTTGCCCATATCAGGCTGCAAGAAATGATGAGATTAAGAAACATTCCATGACGCACACTGGTGAGAAGCCTTTCAAGTGCAGCCTTTGCCCTTATCAGGCTGCAACGAAAGATAATCTTAAAATACATTTATGTACTCACACTGGCGAGAAGCCTTTCAAATGCAGCCTTTGCCCTTATCAGGCTGTAAAGAAAGGACATGTTAGAATACATTCAAGGACTCACACTGGTGAAAAGCCATTCAAATGCAGCCTTTGTCCCTATCAGGCTGCAACAAAAATGCAAGTTAAAGGACACGCACTTACGCACACAGGTGAGAAGCCTTTCAAGTGCAGCCTTTGCCCTTATCAGGCTGCAACAAAAATGCAAGTTAAACGACACGCACTTACTCACACAGGTGAGAAACCTTTCAAGTGCAGTCTTTGCCCTTATCAGTCTGCAATAAAAATGCACTTTAAAAGACACGGACTTACTCACATAGGTGAGAAGCCTTTCAAATGCAGTCTTTGCCCTTATCAGTCTGCAACGAAACGTCAGCTTAAAAACCATTCATATACGCACTCAGGAGAGAAGCCTTTCAAATGCGACCTTTGCTCCTATCAGGCTGCAAGAAAAGATAATATTAAGAAACATTCCATTACTCACACAGGCGAGATAACTTTCAAATGTAGCGTTTGCTATTATCAAGCGTCAAGGAAAGGTCAGCTTAACAGCCATTCATGTACTCAGACAGGCGAGCAGCCTTTGCCCTTATCAGGCCGAAACGAAATATAATCTTAAAAGCCACTTGCTCTTATCAAGCGTCAAGGAAAGGTCAGCTTAACAGCCATTCATGTACTCAGACAGGCGAGCAGCCTTTGCCCTTATCAGGCCGAAACGAAATATAATCTTAAAAGCCATTTGCTCTTATCAAGCGTCAAGGAAAGGTCAGCTTAACAGCCATTCATGTACTCAGACAGGCGAGCAGCCTTTGCCCTTATCAGGCCGAGATGAAATATAATCTTAAAAGCCATCTGCTCTTATCAAGCTGCAAGGAAAGGTCAGCTCAAAAGCCATTCATGTACTCACACAGGCGAGCAGTCTTTCAAATGCAGTTTTGCCCCTACCAGGAACAGAGAAAGGACAATCTTGTAACACATTAGAAGATGATGTAATTAAATAAAAAGAAAAAGCGGGCAATAAACCAACTAGCCATCCCTGTTCTAAATTATAGTTTTGAAGTTATAGACAAGAAAAATTTCTTACCCTACATAAAATTAAATATAGAGAAAAAAGGGCTTGGGTTAACTGAAATTAACCATGCACAGAGAGCAACTATAATAAGTTTGAGACAATATCAAAAGTTCGAATGATGATAAAACTAAAATGATTAGAGAGCACCAAGATCGACTCAACCAACAAACATCAATTAGCAGAAAATTTCGGAGAAAATTGTTTACAAAAATCATACAGGAATATGAAGTTTTAAAGGCAACAAAAATAGCAAGAAGAGCTAGAACAAGTTACACCAGAAATCACCAATAAAAAAAAATGGGAAGAACACGAAAGAGCCAAGAGATTCCGAGAAGAACTTACATCAACAAAGAAGACTCGTGAGAAAGGCAAAGATTACGAAAACCTAATTTTGACGGAGAAAGAGCAATAGTAGCGGCTAAAGATCAGGAATTAGTTACTAGTGGGATTAATAAGATAGCTGGAATAACAAATGATAGATGCAGACATTGTCAAGAACAAAAAGAAAGTGTTAACTATTTGATATCTGGATGCAAAATACTTTTAGCAGATGGTCATTATACAAAAAGACCACAAAGTATGTAAATACCTACATTGGAAAAAGTATGGGAGTACGAACCAAAAAGTACTGATGGTAATGAAAGAGTAATTATATTTTATGATACGAGTGTAACGCCAGGAAGATATATAGAGAGTAGTGCAATGAAGCCTGACGTAGCAATTTGGAATAACGAAGATAAAAGTGCCCTTATTATAGATGTAAGTGTCCAGAATGACTATGGGGTATGGAGGGCAGAAAGAGAAAAAATATCAACCATTAAAGTACGATCTTAGAACAACTTGGTCGCTAAGACAAATTGTTATAATCACATACAAAGTATGGGCAGCAAGTTATCACAGTTATTCACCACCTTGAGAAGGAAACTATGAAGATGATTAAGGCCAGACAGGACATCGTCTTCCTTGAAAATAATGTCCTGTTGGCCTTTTCAAGTTTTCTTCATATGTATTAACTTTGTAAACTTATTCTAGCCTGAAGATGAAAATTTGTAGTTTACGAAACGTTGTGAAAAATTAAAAGATGCTGCATCCGTTTCTCGTGGCTCTGGCATTTATCCTCAATATTAAATGCAGGCTTCACGGCCGAGCTCCAAATATATATATATATATATATATATATATATATATATATATATATATATATATATATATATATATATATATATATATATATATAGAGAGAGAGAGAGAGAGAGAGAGAGAGATGAGATTAAAAAGCCCAAAACGAGGGCAAAATTTGTGAAAGATACAGAGCATGAATCGCTCAGAGAGGAGACTACTTGGGGCGCTCCTCAAAGCCAAGAAGGAAGCTGTCAAACTTTCTAATGAGTGTATGTAGATGCTTGCTCCCGGCACGTGTCGGCAAGGATTTTTTATTTTTTTTAATGTTAAGATCTGATCTGGCGACCTACAAAAATAACAAAAAAAAACAAAAAACAAATAGGTAAATAGAGGGAAAAAGGCCGGCCTCTTCCCCCAAAAGTCTATAAGTCCTTCAGTCAATGTGCACGAACTCGTCCTGAGTAGAAGGAACAGGCAGTAGCAACACCGCCCACCCCGGTATCGGGACAGGTAACGTACGCGGAGATCGCCTAGTCTGGAACATTCAACAAGAATGTGCCAAACAGTCTGGAGCGATCTGGCGATTGCTGCATCAAATGGATGTGCGTCCTGCCAGTAGGTGCAATTCAGAGACGACCGAAAGCAACATAAGGGCCCTCGCGGCATTATGGGGTAGGTCCATGTGAACAGTCGCGGTGCAATGGCAGACAACTTTAAGTTCCTCGTGACGGTCTCCCATCTTCTTTGCCAAGCTGCCCGTATACCTGCCATGTAGTCTGTGTGAGGAAGAGTGAAACGCTGGTCTGGTCTCTGAGGCCTCGTGGACTCTTGGGCGCCCTCATCGGCGTGCTTATTCCCCGCAATTCCTACATGTGTAGGAACCCAGCAGAAGATAATCTCGACATCCGCCCGGCTCGCCAAAACCATGGCGTCACGGATATCGCGAACCAGGGAAAGTGGAGATTCCAAAGCCCTGAGAGCACTCAGGGCGCTTTGTGAGTCGCTATAGAACACAATCCGGTCTCCGAACCGGGCACGTCGCGTAATCTCCCATACGGAGTGGTGTATTGCCACCAGCTCGGCCGTGAAGACAGACGCAGCGCCTGGTAGAGCCCCGCTGACTTCAAACAGAGGGAATACGGCGTGGAAGCGGACCCCTTCTCGGGACTTGGAACCATCCGGATACACTGGCATGGTTCCATCGTGAGACGAGGTGTGTGCCAAAAATGTCTAACGCAATACTCCCGGCGCTGTAGAAGCTTTGGGAGCAAAGGCGTGGCGACAAATAGCCAAAGGTGGTACCATCCATGGTGGGCTTAGGGTTTGACTGGCGTCTCTCGGTGGCATAGGCACCGTCGAAATCAGCTGCGGATGCATTGAGAGCTGTTGGCGACTGAGGGAGGCACTGTGCTCACGCGTACAAGCGAATAATGCACTGTGCACGGCGTAGAGTAAGTAGCATCTCGCCGGCATCGACTAGTAGGCTATCAATGAGGGAAGTGCGGAAGGCACCGGTCGCCAGGCGAAAGCTGGTATGGTGGATCGAGTCCACCTTCCGCAATATACGCTCAGCTCCGGATGCATAAAACTCGCATCCGTAGTCGAGCTTCGAATGAACAAAGGATCGATAAAAAAGTAAGACAGTAGGACTATCAGCGCTTGAAGCGCTGATAGGGCTACTGCGCTGAGCACCCTAAGTGCTGAACGGAGAGGATCCATGGCGCGGGTACAAGAGACCCTAAGGCTGCGAATATAAGCCTCCCATTTGAAGCGTCGGTAAAATACAAGACTAAGGAAACGGCGCGACTCAACCACTTCCAACCGTAGATGGCGGCAGAAGTGCACCACCCTAGTCTTGCCCAAGGAAAACGGAAACCAGGGCGTTTCAGTATAGCGTGAGACGCGGTTCAATGCCTGTTGGAGTCGACGCTCCAGAGTTGGCATCTGGGACGAGTTAAAAGAGATCGAAAGTTCGTCCACGCAGAGCGTAGCGAGAACATCTTACAGCAGCACTGAGGTGATGCCGTTGATGCTCAGGGCAAAGAGTGTGACACTGAGGGCACTTCCCTGCGGGATAACCTCTTACTGATCTATTGGGCCGGAGAGGGCTTCCCCTACCCGTACGTGGATTCGACGATCTCTCAAAAATTCAGATATAAACATTGGAAGGTGTCCCATCGCCCTCATCGTGTGGAGAGTCTCCATAATACCGTATCACCATGCGGTATCATAGGGCTTCTCCAGATCTCAAAACACCGTGGCGTAGTGCTGTCTACTAAGGAAGGCCTCGCAGACGGCATTTACCAGTTGGATGAGAGAACCAACGCGGAGTGGAACTTGGCGAAGCCGCACTGTGCAGAAGACAGATGGCCTCCGCTGTCCAGAAAAAAGGCTAATCTAACATTTACCTCTTTCACCAGAAATTATTGACGCAAGAGGTTAGAGTGATTGGGCGGAAACCGGTCGGAGTAGAGTGATCTCTCCCTGGTTTGAGAAAGGCGAGCACATTAGCGATTCGCCAGGAATCTGGGAGGAGACCCTTCACCCAGATCTTCTTAAACAAATCTAACATATAGGCCATGCCTCGCTCACCCAGGTGTCGAAGCATGGCGTACGAGAAATCTTCCGGACCATGGGCGGTGTCAGCGCACGAATCAAGACCAGGACGGGCTCTAGGGCGGCAGCGGCACAGAAAATGGTTTTGGAATGGGAAGGTGATCACTACCATAGAGATCATCGACCACCCCCCAATCGAAATCATACTATGCATCCGGAGAGCATAAAGATAGATCGAGGCAGGTAAATGATGCGATTCTCGGGCAGTGATGTGTAAACTCATCCACATTTAAGACACCCATCTCATGCTCATCGATCAGGTGGGCAAGGACTTGACACCGGGGTTTAATATAGTAGTCTTCGCAGAGGGGCTGTCTACCGTTTAGATATCCGAGCAAGAGAAAGGGCCTCGGAACCCCTGTCACGACGCGGCTGAACACCACCGCGTTGAAGAAGGCTGATGGTGGAATGTACAGGGTGATAACAGTATACCTCCTATCAAGGTGCAGCTCACAGCTACTGCCTGAGAGCACTTATCTAAGGCGAAGAGAAGAACGGAGACATCATGCCGGATGTAAACGCACATCACCCCGCCCGGTCCCCATCCCGTGGTGGTGGGATCGCAAAAACCTTATACCCCAGGAGGGTGGGCAGTGGGCAGGCGCCCAGCATGGTCTCCGGCAAAAAGATAGCTAACGGGAGACAAGAAGAGATGAGCCTCCGCAGCTCCACCCAGTTGGCCGGATTCCGCGGAATTCCATTGAAAGAATATGCCATCCAGGCCTGCTCGGAGGGGAGATGCGGGGACGCTCTTCGAAGATAGACCCACACGGGAATGGCTGTACGCTTCACGGAGGCATAACGCCAGGCGCTGCTAACCGGACAATGCACTGAAAGGCAGGTCGCCTTCGAGGGTTTATTGGGTGAGGTTGGGCTCGCCATGCGTTTTTTCCTCCCTCCGTCTCGAAACCTTAGGCAGGAGGGGCGAGACACCTGCGGAGGCGGTGAGGCCCTCTTTTTGAGGGTCCACTGTGTTCGAGCCACCCAGCCCACCACTAGGCGTGGGCGAAGGAGCCGAAGCACCTTTGCTGCTATCCTCCTTTCGGGGGGCAGCTTTAGGAACCCCAGAAGATCGCCTTGCAACCAACTTCAGGGGTGTTGCCTCCTGGGAGCCTAACGACTCGGTGGAGTCGCGTCGCCGTTTCGCCTTACAGGAAAAGGTCACGCTGGGGGAAGTGGGGAGCCCTGGTTTTAGCCAGGTCTGGGTGTGGACACTTTGTGCCGCCAGCTTTACCATGGGACAGCTCGGGGTTGGTAGAGCCCGCTCAAGGGATCCGAATGGAGGCGGAAACAACCGTACTCATAGGCCTGGAGGGACCAGGATCAGAGGGTGTCTTTTTCAATATTAAGGCAGTTGACGTCCCGGGCAGCGCAGGGCACGCCAGGACCAACTCACTAGCCTCGCGAAATGTGAGACGATCCTGAGACTAAACGGCCAGGATTTTCTTCTCAAGGAGATACGCACCACATTGCTTCAAAGAAGCTGGGTGTGGCTCTCCACAATTGACACACTTGGCCACACACGATTTAGACTTATCGTGTGTGGCCTTGGAGCACAGACTTCGGGTGACCTTGACTTTGCACGTCTACAAGAACGATTCGTATGGCCGAAGCGGTGACAGTAATAGCAATGCCGCGGTAGTGGCACGAATGCCTTCACGCGGTAGCGGTACGAACCGGCACGCACCGACTCGGGAGCTTGTCACAGTCGAACGTGACGAAGAGGTAGGGATGGGTCTCGAGGCTCCTCCCTGTTTTCTCATAACACGTTCGACCTTGAACGCCCCATTGTAGTGTCCTCTATGCAGTAATCAACGAGTTTCCTCTCATAAACTACTTATTGAATTTCATGGTAGAGTGCGGAGTCACACTCACCGGGGTGCCATTAAGTGTCCTTAGGGCGTTAATCATGGACGCCTCGGATCGATTCGACGCATTCGCCAAAAGGCCCCTTTCGGAGAAACGGGTCACTTTCGGCTCTCTACCAATCACACAAGCTAAAGCTCTCCTCTGATGGATCATGTTGCCCTTAGCCAACATGGTGCCATCAGGCGAATGGCGAGAAAGCGTTTGAAGCCAGCGGGCTCGAAAACGTCGGGTAGTCTCTGAATGATGGCCCCGATGTAATCGAGGCTCCGCTCTAGGCACTAGCACTTTTGGTCAGAAATGCCGATCTTGACTTGGTCGCTTCCCGAAGTGGCAGCAGACCCATCCGTTCCCGCAGTCCCCGCGGTTTGAGAGGAGCCCCGAATCTTTTTAGTCTTTTTCTTGTTTTTTTTCCTTTTAGGAGAGGAGTGCGGGAATGAACCCGCTTCTCCCCTCCGCCAACAGGAGCCCCCAGGCCTCTTTGACTGACCTCAGCAAGGTCATTCTCCGAGACGGAGAAGATCCTGGCGGTCGCAGGGGCACCGGCCGGTGGAGGAGATCCCTCCCCTCCTTGTACTGCCTTGGAGACCCGAGCCGTTTGAGGAGGACCTTGCATAGGGGCGGACTCGAGGTCGATTCTTGGCGCCAAGCCTGTATTCGCTCCCATTGAAGGCCCTACCGTCTAAGGCTGGGTTGCCTCAAGGACCATGTCTATCTCGGGTGGGCCTCCAGTTAGCCATCCCCCCCAGGACATCACAGGCCCCATTGGCAATGGTGTCACGAGTCAAGTCTAGGGAGGCACAGGCCTAGACCCCCGCTAAATTTAATATTCTAGCCACCAGGTCTTTTGAGGGAAGCGACCGATGGGGCCTGTCAACCCTCTCCCTCCCTAAGGGGGTTTGCCCTACCAAGCCGCTTCAATGAGGAGCCGTTGGCTATAGCCTGCTTGCTAGCTTTCTTTGCAGTCCCCTTCGAAAGTAAAGGGGGAAACTGCCGTTGGAAAGAGGGAGGCGCCATAACGCACCTCCAGACAAGGGGGTGAGGGGGAGTCCCCTACACCCGTAGGCGACAGAGAGGAGTAAGCCTCCTATCCGGTTAAAGAAATTTGGAGTGTCCCCTGCGAGAGCACAGGGAGGGGATATCTCCATTTTATCTGTTGAGCTGCCCGAGGGCGGCTCCGACGGTGGATGAGGGAGAATTGATGGTAGATTTTTGTTTTTCTCATCATTGGGCATGGTGAACTATTTTTTTACGGGATGCAGACGCTAATCACCCCTCAAAGTAGCCCGCTCTGCAAGGGGTGCGTACGGTGCTGGCAGACCCAGGTGCTGCCATTTAAGGCCACCCCTCCCGCCGTGTTACCTGGCAGCCCTTGAGCATGGCGGCTCCACCTTGGCATCGTATAAAATTGATAGAGTGTGAAGTGAGAAGGAAAGGGGATGTGAGGAAGATATGAGTGGGATGAGGCCATTTGGTAAACACGCACCATCCCAAATCAGAGCTCAGGGGTTAGGGAACATTGTCCCCTCCCCCCTCAGCCCCGATACGGGATAGTTGGCTGAGAAGAAAGTCAGCATCTACAGTGTGAAAATAGAGGCCCACCAGAGAAAGATGTGGGAGAGTAACAACAAGGAAAGAAGGTACCCTAGGAGACCTTACGGTCCATTCAAAGAGGGTACCATTGGACTTGCAATCGAGCGGGCACAAGGCTGCTCAATTGTTTTGCGTCCCTAAACGGCCACTTTTCAAGACCTTGTCTAGTCTTGACTTGAACTGGTCAACAGATTCACTGTTGACAACTTCCACTGGAAGTGCGTTCCACTTACCGCAGATACTGTAGGTGAAAAAATTTCCACACAGATTGCGGTTGTAACGCTTCAGTTCAAGTTTGAAGCCGTGATTGCGCGTTCTGTTCTCACTCAGTGTGAAAATATCCCGGTAGTCAACATTGTCGAACCCTCGAAGTATTTTGAAAACTTCGATGAGCTGACCACGCAGTCTACGGGTTTCCAGCGAGAACAGATCTAATTCCCTTAGTCTATCCTCATAACTTTTATGTCGGATAGAGGGAATCAGCTTGGTTGCCCTGGCTTGTACGCGTTCCAATCTCGCGATGTCCTTTCGCAATGAAGGACTCCAAAATTGTACGGCATACTCGCGGTGCGGTCGGACAAGTGAGTTGTACAGGCACAGTACAATCTCCTGGTTCCGATAACCAAACTGGCGCTTAATATAGCCTAGCATCCTTTGGGCCTTTTTCTCCGCCTCAATGCACTGTTTCTAGAACTTGAGGTCACTAGTGATTGTTACACCCAAGTCCTTCTCAGTGTCACTCGATTCAAGAGCAGTGCCCTTAAGGATATACTGAGATTGTGGGTTTCTGTGGCCGATATGCATCACTTTGCATTTGCCCACGTTAAAAGGCATTTGCCACGTGTCCGACCACTCCCCAATCTTCCCAAGATCTTCCTGCAGGCGGGCAGTATTTCCATCTTTTGCAACGTTCATACCAAGCTTGGTATCATCGGCAAATTTGGAAATCTTCGCAACCATGTCACCGTCCATGTCGTTGACGTAGATGATGAATAGTAGTGGTCCCAGGACAGAACCTTGAGGCACCCCGCTAGTAACGGGCACCCACTCAGAAGACTGTCCATTTACCACCACCCGTTGCCGTCTGCCACTTAGCCAGTTCTCGATCCAGCCGGCTACCTTTCCGTCTATGCCTAGCGCTCGCACTTTCCGGAGAAGGCGGTGGTGTGGTACCTTATCAAAGGCTTTCTGAAATTCTTGGTAGACCACATCCACCGCCTTGTCCCGATCGTGCTCACTGAAAACGAAGTGGAAGAATTCCACAAGGTTCGTCAGGCATGACCGTTGCCTTCGGAAGCCGTGCTGGGTTGTAGGAGAAGTGAGGAAGTAGGCTGTCTGGAAGAAGAAGAAGAGGCTAGGCTGGGGCCGGACGGGGTGCTGAGTCCCGTCAGCACGGCGGCCAGGAAGGCCAATCCCCGCGCCCCTTAAGGAGTTGAGGGCAAGCAATGCGAACAGCATTTTTGTCCAATTTTCTTTCTCACGGACTTGAATGACTCTTACTGGTCGTAGCTAGGAACAAATGAAGGGTCGACATAATGTGCTAAGTTACGAACCTGTAACGGGATGGCGTTGGCTCGTGTCTCAAAAATGTCCCAATTCGGAGAATAAGTGTGACTCTTTAACACAACTTCACTTCAAATCTAGCCTCTAGTTAGACTCCCTTTTCCACCTGTAACAAGAGACTTTATACACTATAAGTTCAAAAGTTTCAGAGAAATATTAGTAAAGTGATTTAACCTTCAACAACGAATGAAGAAACTGAAGTAGCAGTGTTGCCATCTGCCCCTATAGCTGTGAGAACGGGCTAAACACGGCTTAATTTTCTTAATATCCTCCCCCCCCCAAAAAAAAAAGTTATAAAAATTTCAAGTTAACATTACACTTTGTATTTATAGAAATATAATTTTCTTTATTTAAGTTCAATCGACATCTTGATATGAATTATGTCCATTTATTTTCGTGTGGGAATTGATGGAATACGGATAATTCTTTTATCACTTTTAACTTCTTATTTTAATTTAAGGCATTAAATGCCTTTGGAGTCACGAAACCTTTATAAGAGAACAGTAGCATTAAAAAATTAAAATCACTACTATTAAAAAGTACTCAATTATTGCAAGCTCTACTAATACACTACGAAATTACCATCTAAATGTTATTAGCTCGAAGTCAGCTGCTGATTCACTATTAGTGGTAATAAGCCTTTAATTAACTCTGTTTAAACGGAATATAACCTCTCATGGCTGGACAAATACTCTTCCTAGAATTGAAAGGGGCCATAATATGA
Source organism: Ceratothoa steindachneri (assembly GCA_963969495.1). NCBI lineage: Eukaryota > Metazoa > Arthropoda > Malacostraca > Isopoda > Cymothoidae > Ceratothoa > Ceratothoa steindachneri. Next base: position 90,548,706 of record OZ018333.1, read on the forward strand.
ATTTTGAGATATGACTGTGTAGACTAGCTCGACGCACAGAGTCGTACACAAGCACGGGCAGACTGCCGACTAAAGGCCGGTTGAGATATGTTCTGGGGTGATTAATAGAGACTGCGATTTACGGTTGATTCGGTTTTTGACTAGCGGCTTGCCAAGTTTCAGTTCAAAGGATATATAAAGAACAAGACCCCAAAATATAATTTTAATATATATGGTAAATAGGGCAATTTATATATATATATATATATATATATATATATATATATATATATATATATATATATATATATATATATATATATGTATATATATATATATACAAAAGGGGAGCACAAATTCCTCAATAAAAGTAGTTAAATGAATTATGTTGATTTATGAGCACAAATTGCTTAATAAAAGTAAAATGAATTAGGTTAATTTATGATATGACAGAGGACAAAATTAAAGTTAACTAGAATGAAAGGAATTAATTACAATTTATTTGGAAATCAAATCAAAGGTGAATGCTGGTAAAGATTAACAAAGTAATCTGGGGATGACAATACAATATCGCTTTACCTTCAAGCGTGGGTAAATTAAAGGGGCGGGGGGAGATAACGGAGCAGATCTTAAAGAAGATACTTCCGGGAGTCCTGACTAGGATGACTCGAAGATGGGGTTTGATTATTTCGTGATGAAGAATGAGATTTTATCTGCTCCAGAGAGACGTAATCTCAACTGGAGACGATTCTGCTGAGCGGCAGAGAGTCTCTGTCTCGAAAGAACGGGAATCTTGAAGGGGTGGCGAAGATGAGAGGGCCGCACAATTCTCCAGGGAGAAGGGGGTTCGATAGCTTTCTTCTGAACAGGGACAAACCTTAACGAAGGTAGATCTGCTAGAGAGATCTTCGACGAGGTACGACTCGAACACGGGTTACAGGGCTTCACAGGAAGCAGACAGGCAGTCTGAACGGAGGGGAGGGCGGGTTTTCAATCTCTTCAAGAATCAGCACAATATATACAACTGGCAGACGACATAACACAGGTTGTCACCAGCAACTATCGTAACTCCAGAGATATATCAAATAGGACAAGAGGAGAAATTGAGAACATCAATAGATACGAGAGAGAGAACAAAATAAAAACAAACATCAACAAGTGTCGAATGATCCCGATAAGGCGATGTAAAACTGCAGATGTTCAAATACAAGGCGAACTCTACCCATACTCAAGAAATGGCAGAGTACTTGGCCTCAAATTAACACCATCTGGATATGTTGCGCACTTTAAAGAAAAAATAATGCAGCCAAGAGGACGCTAGAATCACTGTTTCGTTTCCGAATGCTATTAACGAGAAACAAAAGGAAACTATATATTTTACTAGTGAGATCATTACTGCTGTATCACGCTATTTCCCTTCATCTCTCTAGCGAGACAATGATGAGGAAAGCTCAAGCGGTACAAAATAAGGCCATAAGATTTAGGACTAACGTTCAACTTCAAGACCGGATCCCATCAACTATACTTCACGAAATTGTAGGCAGCGAAACAATAAATATGACTCTGCACAAACGCGCAAACGATATTTGACAAATGATTAACCAATACTTACCAGAAGAAGTGAACCGACAAATAAAACTCGAAGATGAAGAATTACCGTATAGTGTATGGTTATCAATGTGATTTATCTTCGGTTAATGAATCAGCCTAGATAGCGTTTTGAAAACTATAACCATAATAAATTTTGTTTGATCGAAGATGTCTGCCGTTAGCTTTAGGCCTAATGCGACAGCGAAATAAAGTTTAGAATAATGACTTAGGATTTAAGAAAGACACTTACATAAATATAAATATATTCATAAAATCAACGAATGTACATGAGATAAGTAGGTTAAGTAGATATGGTGAATAATATGGTGAAACAATAAGGTCAATAATATATAATATAGTGTAGTAATGTAGTGAATAATATAGAGTATCTTTGATGTAGTAAATAACATAGAGTATCTTTGATAGAGTATCTTTGATATAGTGTAGTAATTTAGAGTATCTATAATGTATCTATGTAGTATCTATAATGGACTGAATTGGGGCTGCAATGAGAAGTAAATATGATTAGGATCTACTAAGTATGATTTGTTTGGAGGTAAATGACTAATTGTAGAAGGAATGATTACCGACCTTTATACGAAGAAAGCTGCGAGTCGAGTAGCGGAAGGGCGTGCTCTTTTGATCGAGCTGGGAACGTGTGTGTTTGTTTGTTTGTGTGTGTGTAAAATTTAGGGGATGTTGTTTGGAACAGTATACGTTAATTGAATTGACAAAAAAATAAATGAATTTTATAATTATTAAGTTTAACATAAAATAATTTAATTTACAAAAGTTGAAGTAAATTAATTGAAAGGTTAAATTGACAAAGTTAAAGTAAAATAATTGAGTGATTAAATTAACAAAGTTAAAGTATAATGATTGAATGAATTTTATACATAATAAATGATGATATATATATATATATATATATATATATATATATATATATATATATATATATATATATATATATATAAGTTTCCCAGGAGGTTTTTATTATAGGAATGCCCAGAGCATTGCTATAACACTCCCCCCTAAGAAGGTTACCCCCTTTTTACTATTTTGAGATTATAAGTCCGAATACCGACGAGGCCTCCTGACGACGCGACCGGAGCGTGTGACAGTGCCATTTGTTTGGCTGCTGGTACGAGGACACATATTTGCCCTGGCAGTGGCAGTGCCATTAGCGTTGAACGAGGCACTGGCACGAGAGAAGGTTGATGGAGCGAAGGTGATCCGCTTGCTGGTTCCTTCCGAGATGGCGTCAAGCGGGATGTGGGAGTCTTGAGTCCCGTTGTTCGCTGACGGAGTGACCAATGGGGAAGCGATTTGCTCCTGACTATCCACTTCTGCCGACGAGGGTTCCTGCAACAAAGAAGGAGGAGGCAGCAAAACGGAAGGTGGAATTGGAGACGCAGTAGTTAAAAAGGTGGTGTTTAGGTTGTTTTGGGGGATTACTGTACCATAAAGGAATATATTAGGAGGAGAATGAGGTGATTGGGGTTCTAGACGAACATTTTCGGTATAAGCGGGTTTCAGGTGGTCGATAGAGACAGTATCTTGCCTGGCGCCAAGCTTTAAGACGAAGAATTTCGGCTTCCTGGAGATAAAGAGAAAGGGTCCGTCATAGACTAGTTGTAACGAAGTGCGAACTAAATCGCGACGGACGAAAACATGGGAGCATGTTGTCATCTCCTTCGGCACGAGGGTTTTATAATTAGCAGGCACTCTAGGGACAGTTGGCTTAATTTCAGCCATCACCCGTACAAGGTTATGTACGTATGAAGAAGGATCTAGGTGAGAAGGTAGAATTCAGTCAGAGGAAGAAAAGAATTAACCGGGTAGACGAAGTTGAGTACCATAAACTAATTCCGCTGCAGAGCAAGCCAAATCCTCTTTTGAGGAGGAGCGAATGCTAAGGAGAATCAAAGGTAACTAGTCCACCCAAGTTATGTTTGGATCGGTAGAGCGTAAGCTTGCTTTGATGGTCCGATGCAGATGTTCTACCTTAGAGTTACTCTGGGGGTGATAGCTTGTAGTACGAAGGAGAAAGGAGCCAAGCAAAGACATGAGTGCATCCCATTGGTGGGATTCAAACTAGCTGCTACGATCAGTCATGATCGTTGAGGGGCCTTTAAAACGAGCAACCCATGCTGAGACGAAAGTTCGAGTGACAGTGGAAGCTCTGATGTCCGAGATAGGAACCGCCTCTGGCCAGAGAGTAAAACGATCGATCATGGTGAGAAGATAAATGCAACCACGGGAGTAAGGAAGAGGGCCTACTAGAGCTTGCGAGTGGCATTGACGCCAGGATGAGGGAAGCCATGAATTTGGTCGAAGATGTGCTGACGGTAAGCGAGAGGAATGAGAGGACGAGGACAGTCAGGAATTGAATAGTCAACCAGGATGCGCCTGGAAGGACTGTCAGGCAAGTCAAACTCGCGAACGACGATTTGAGAAGAGTGACGCAGTGTTTGCGTGTCTTCATCTTGTTCCTGGGCAAGCGCTATTGTTTCATGATCGATGGGCGCAGTGTAATAGAGTTGCGTGCCCGACATCGATGAAATGCGAGAGAGCACGTCCGGTACGACGTTTGAAGAACCAGGAACGTAGCGAATATCGTTCGTCATCGGCAGGATAAAGTCAAAATGACCATTCAAGCAGACCATTCAAGAAGAGAGTTCTTTTTAGGCTTGGTGAGCATATAGTTGAGAGGTTGCATGACCTGGGCACATTTAGAAATTGACCATGCCACCGAAACTCCTGAGTTGTTTGCATGATATAGGATGAGAAAAGTTTCGCATCGTGCTAACTTTATTTTCGAGTGGGCTAATTCCTGCACTCGAGACAGGATGCCCCAAGAATGAGAGTTGCAGGACACCAAAGAGGCACTTGGAGGTGCTTAGTACGATACCGTACTCCTGAAGACGAGAAAAAAAACTTGGCGAAGGTGAGAAATGTGTTCCTCCAGCGAGGAAGATGATATTAGGAGGTCATCGATGTAGCAAAATACAAACGTAAGACCCCTAAGGACTTGATCCATAAAGCGCTGGAAAGTTTGCTCAGAGTTACGCAATCCATATGGCATCTTGACCATTTCAAAAGCACCAAACGAAGTGGTGATGTTAGTCTTTGCGACATCATCTGGGTGAATAGGGATCTGGTTGAAAGCACGAACCAGATCCAAGGGAGAAAAAATTGTACAGCCATGGAGAGAAGAGGTAAAATCGGCTAAGTACGGCAAGGAATAATGATCATGAATTGTTACAGCGTTAAGAGCTCTGTAATCACCAACTGCTCTGAATTCCCCCGGCGTGGATTTAGGCACAATGTGAAGTGGAGAGGCCCACGGTGAAGAGGAAGGCCTACAAATGCCTGAATCAATCATGAATTGGAATTCATCACGCATAGCAAAGAGTTTATCCGGTGCTAGACGGCGGGGCCGTGAGAATACAGGATATCCTGTTGTCTCGATCCGATGCACCACACTATGTTTAATGGGCCTGTCCTTCGAAGGTGGAAGGGTGAGCTCAGAAAACTCCTGAGAAAGGCGCTGAAACGGTGGCTCGGTGGACGGGAGACGAATAGAGAGGAGGGAACTCTGAGAAGGTGAGTACGAATCTGAGACAGTGATGAGAGTTTTGCGGTCGACAAGCTTGCATTGTTGAGAATCGACCAGGAGGTCGTGAGCCGAAAGAAAGTCGAGGCCCAATATTGGACAATCTACCTCGGCCATGATGAAAGTCCATCGAAAAACCCGACGGAGACCGAGGGAGACTTGAAGGTTACACCTTCCATAGGTCCTAATATCGGTCGAATTGGCTGCCTTCAGAACTAAATCTAAAGGGGCAGAAGCTTTGTTGGCCTTAGAAATTGGTATGACGCTGCATTCAGTACCAGTGTCCACCAGGAATGAAAATTCAGAAAGTGGGTCAAAAATACGAAATGGACGAGCTACTTGAGGAAATGAGGTATAGGCAGAGGATGTAGACCCTTTTGTCCCATGCCTTTCTAGTTTAAATTTTGTAAATGAGAGACTGGAGTGAGAGGACTGCAAGAATTTGAAGTTTGAAGATTTGGAGAAAGTGGTTGAGTTGGAACAAGTGAGAAAACTGGAGGGTTGAGATTTGAAGATACTGGGTCCAAATATGTGCAAGGTTGTAAACATTTTGCGGCTTGTGCACCATATTTGTTATGATACCAGCACCACCGAGTTAGATGAGAGGAAGGGAAAAGTTATGCTTCGGGAGACTACTTGGCGCAGTATGTGAAGAAGCATAATTGTGGCTACAAGGCTGTATAGAGTGTACAACGTTGTGCCCGTACCTTTGATGATACCAGCATAGACCCGGATGGTGTGGAAGATGGTGAGAAAAGTTGGAAGAATGAGGTTGAAAATTTTGCTGTCTCTCACCTCTTGCATCGGGATGCGCTCGTTGGTTTCTCTTTCGTAAACCAGAGCGGGGCCTGCGCCTTAGATCGCTAAACCCGTGTCCGTGCTCGCTCTGTAGTTCACGCTGCAGCTTTAACGCTGGATGTCGGCTTCCATCCTCCGTATTGAAGCCTCAAGGTCTTTCGGTAGGGAAGATGGAACCCTTAAATGCTCGGCCCGTTCGTCAGATGAGCTCGACGTGCCTCGAACCTGCGAAATTGAAGCATTGTTAAATGAGCCGTAAGTTTGGCCGTTGCCCCAATTCACATAAGGACTTTTATACAATTTATCTGCGGCTGCATCAACCTCATCAATGCTCGTGGGGATCAAGCTTAGGATTAATGGCCTAACACCCTCGAGGACTCCTCTCATGAAAATTTTGGTGAGGAGAGGGTTAAAAAGATCGATGTGAGCACCTTTTACCCTGATAAGGTCCTTCAAATGAGATAAAAAGAAGTAGGACTCTTATCTCCCATTTCCTGAGTATTCAGGAGCTCTCTCAGGTCAACAATTTGGGACCTACCATATGTATTGAGAAAAACCTCATTCAGGCGGTCTAAAACATCAGCCTGTTTCCCGTTAATCAACACTTCCCTGAATTGAATAAAGGTTCTTATGGGTAACGCTGGATGTTTGCTGATACTTTCTCCTCCTCAGTGATGTTTTGTGGTTTAAGGAGGAGGGATGAAACTTCTAACCATGCAATTGGATTTGCAGGATCATACACGGGAAGAGAGAGTTACGTATGTGGTTGTCTATGCGCAGACGGTTGGTCATGATAAAGTTGGGCGCTAACTGATGTCCTTAATTGATGTGTCTGGTCCATTATAGAAACTGTTTAATGTATATTTGTGCTCGTTGAATGAAGGTGTTTACGTGAGAAGTAGCTGTAGCTGTGTGCACGCGCGTGTGTGTGTGTGCGTAAATCGGTGACGAGCACAGGAATATCAAGAAATTAAAAATAATTGAGGAATAAAGGAAATCGTCCACTCGTTGAATATAAGGTATAATATTAAATTAAAATTGACATAAATTATGATAATTGGAAGTATGATGTTAACGATAACAAGCGATATAAAAAAATGAACACGTGAATAAAAAAATTGCTCAAGCGAGGCTTTGGAACGAAATTGACGCGTGGAGTCAGAATGATTTTAACGTTTAAACTTATTTATTGATTGATGGGAGATTGCTAAACTTTGGGCACCAATTTTATAGTGTATGGTTATCAATGTGATTTATCTTCGGTAAATAAATCAGCCTAGATAGCGTTTCGAAAACCATAACCATAAATTTTGTTTAATCGAAGATGTCTGCCGTTAGCTTTAGGCCTAATGCGACAGCGAAAGGAATTTTTGGAATAATGACTTGTGCTTTAAGAAAGACACACAAATATAAATATATTTATAAAATCAACGAATGTACATGAGATAAGTAGGTTAAGTAAATATGGTGAATAATATGGTGAAACAATAAGGTGAATAATATATAATATAGTGTAGTAATGTAGTGAATAATATAGAGTATCTTTGATATAGTGTAGTAATTTAGAGTATCTATAATGTATCTATGTAGTATCTATAATAATATCTATGCAGTATCTATAATGGACTGAATTGGGGCTGCAATGAGAAGGAAATATAATTAGGATCTACTCTCGTATGGTCGTTTGCAAAGAATTGTGAGAGAAAATGGAATTAACTAAGTATGATTTGTTAGGAGGTAAATGACTAATTGTAGAAGGAATGATTACCGACCTTTATACGAAGAAAGCTGTGAGTCGAGTGGCTGGAAGAGCGTGCTCTTTTGATCGAGCTAGGAACGTGTGTTTGTTTGTTTGTGTGTGAAATTTAAGAGATGTTGTTTGGAACAGTATACGTTAATTGAATTAACAAGAAAATAAATGAATTAATTAATTATTAAGTTTAACATAAAATGATTTAATTTACAAAAGTTGAAGTAAATTAATTGAAAGGTTAAATTGACAAAGTTAAAGTAAAATAATTGAATGATTAAATTAACAAAGTTAAAGTAAAATAATTGAATGATTAAATTAACAAAGTTAAAGTAAAATATTTGAGTGATTAAATTAACAAAGTTAAAGTAAAATAATTAAATGAATTTTATACATAATAAATGATAACATATATATTTATATATATATATATATATATATATATATATATATATATATATATATATATATATATATATATATATATATATGTATATATGTATATATATATATATATATATATATATATATATATATATATATATATATATATATATATATATATATATATATATATATGTATATATTTTTATATATATATATATATATATATATATATATATATATATATATATATATATATATATATATATATATATATATATTTATATATACATATATATATATATATATATATATATATATATATATATATATTTAAGTTTCCCAGGAGGTTTTTATTATAGGAATGCCCAGAGGCATTGCTATAACCGGATCTACGTTTTAAACAAACCTTTAAACTGCAGACGCGGCAGGCAATTTACCCGATGCACAATTTCCTCCCTTAGATCGTCGTTGATCGTTGAGTTATTCCATTTCTGTTCATTCCCTGAAAATGACCTACCACGGTCGAAAGATGTCTCGGAATAATATACGTATTTTGCGAATGTTTTTTCTCGCGTACAAGAAACACTCAGATAAAATAACTTGAAAGAAAAATAAAGAGAATACAAGTTAAAATTAATAACGCTGCCACTGCTGTGGACTTCAACAGTGCATGTATACAACATGGCCTCTTACCTAATATATATATATATATATATATATATATATATATATATATATATATATATATATATATATATATATATATATATATATATATGCAACAAGGCCCACAAGGAGACTGAAATGAGATTCTAAGTACTTTCTAACTTTATCTTAATTTCATTATCAAGGAATGACGAAGACAACAAAAAAATGCAATATATAAGCAAGGGAAGAAGAGAGAGAATGCCCAAAATAATTAAACCAATCGTGGAATGAAATGACGGTTTGTAAAAAAAAAAAAATAAGAGGAGAATAAAGGCACATAAAAATGATAAATACAAAAAAGTTCACAAAATAAACAAAAAAATTAAGGATGAAGATAAGTTTACAAGAGGTGATTAAATGGGAGGTCAAGAGTAAAAATGGAGAAGCATAAAGACTCCGGATCTTTTTAATCCTCTTCCAGATCTTTGCGATAGGTGTCCCATCCGCCTAAAAAGCAGTGTAAATCTTATCCTCACTGTGAAAGAGAACGCAATGATAAGCACTACTTAGGTCGATGGTGCTAAATATCTTATAGGTCGATATCTTATTAACCAATTCTTCAACATTGGGTCAAGACTACGCATCAAAGTAAGTAAATTTGTTAATCGTCTGAAAATAGTCATTTAGTAACCTTTTCTTCGAATGATTCCACAAAACAGGACCTTGAGCTCGCCAAGGAGAGGTGCTCGGTTTGATGATGATTTCCTTGAACATGAGGGGCTACTTCAGAACGAATAAATTAAAAGTCAGACGTTTTAAATTTGCCAGATGATAAGTTAGTGCAAATTCTTGGAGGATCCGTAATCATAGAAGCCAAACAGCACACTTCGAGGTCAAGTTGATGACCCCCCTAAGATTAGCTTAAAAGAGGAATGTTTACTTAGGAAGGAGATTCCTAAAATAATGTCAGCGCAATATTCAGATAAAACAAGCAAACGAACTGTCCGGTGCTCACGTCTTCCGACTTTTATGCTAACCTCACAGCATTCCTTTATAGGAGATGTTAAATTTGTAGAAGCCATAGAAATAGTGCCTTCCTAAGGTTTAAGATGGAAATTAAAGGAGTTCGCTTCATCTTTTGAAATGAAGTTCTCGGAATTGCCAGTATCTAAAAGAGCCGTCAAAACACAACAGCCATTCACCTCCACATCCAGAGATGACCTTTTCAAAATTGATGGCACAGTAGCGAAAACGAGATTGTTGGTTAACGCTGACACTTAATTTTTAGATGACTTGCATACTTTCGAAAAATGTCTTTTCTTCTTGTATGTAAAGCAAGTATCGTCATTTGACGCAATAATAACATTTTTTTATGTTTTCGAAGTGAAGGAGCTGCAGCACAATTCGAACTCTCAGGATTAGGATTAGAAAGGTGGACTTCAGCGTCCAACATGGGATTCTACTGAAGCTACAGGACCAGAAGAGAATGATGCATAGGCCTCCGCAACCCTTGTGGCAATCTCTAACGCTCTCGCTTTATCAACAGCTGAAGATTATATAATGGAAGAGTTTTGTTTTCTAGAAGTCTCGTTCGGATTTTGGATTGTTAAAGCCCAGTAATAAAGGCATCTCGAATATATTCGTTTTTATACGTCTCAGCACTCACAGCCTTGAAATTGCAATCAAAATTGAGTCTCTGAAAAGCACGTACATATTCATGAATCATTTCACCATCTGATTGCTTACGAGTCTCGAGCTTGCGAAGTGCCACGATCTCATTCGCAGGTTGAATGAAGGTACTCTTGAGAGCAGCAAGGGCATCGTCAAAAGTAGCACATTAAGAAATTATCTCGAAATTTTCAGGAGAGACTTAATTGGCTAGGAGGCCTAAATACGAATCGTTTGTACCTTCAATTGACGCTTTGTACCTCGAGAAGACAAACATCCAGTTGAAAAAACATCCAAACGATCTGGACGTGACCACGTTTCATTCTTCTTAGTGAAATAAATTAAAGTAACCTAAAGGTTAAGGAAGGTTCCAAAGTTCTGCTTTATTTCACTGAAATAAACAATTATAGAACATAAACATAGAGAAAAATAATACATATAATGATCCCACTCTTACATAAGTACACACAAATATAGGCACATGTACATTTCACAAACAAAGAATTAATATATGTATAAGGGGCATAATGTTGGGTTCACAAATCTAGGAGTCCAGTAAGTAGAGGAACTTCAAATTTTCTTGCTCTGGATGTTCCCAGGGAACAAATATTGGTAGGACTATTCGCTCGTCATACTCGAGGGTTTGCGCACACCTCAGCATTAGTTGCCGAACAGGAAAGTCTCTCGCTAGTAAGGAAGTCTCACCAATCAGGGATCACATTATAAAGTGTAAGGTTGATGCAAACATCAATAATTTTCAGATTCTGGGCTCTATTCCTAACATCACAACACTCAGAATTCAGGAATCTCTCTTCATAAAAACACATTCGCCCACATTAAATTCAGACTTGACCTGCCACCAATTATCGGTAATAGCCACAACCAACCAGCTTCAGACCTGTTAATATTCTACCCACAACAAACTACCCATAATCGTGTCTGATTTTGGGTAAATTTCTTAGTCATTCACCTGACTCGCTGACAGCAGGTTTGAATTTGTTCCTGTCTTTATCTGTATATATACTTGCAATTATTAATACTTTTAATTGTTATAGGTTCACTATCTAAATTATTTTGCTTTTGATTTGTATCTAGTTTATGTTAACATTTGTTCGGCTCACAAATTGTCTTTATCCCCTTAGCCTGATGATGGATTGGGTAATCCGAAACGTTGCTTGGAATAAATAAGAATGTCACTGATGGTCGTATCCTTCCTACTGCAATTAAAATTACGCCTTTTTAGAAGCAAGCTTGTTGAATATATATATATATATATATATATATATATATATATATATATATATATATATATATATATATATATATATATATATATATATATATATATATATATATATATACGCGCGCGCTATAAGAGCCGTCGGAACGATTTCACCGTTGGTGAATTTCCGCTATGTTTCGAAGCACGTCCGCCACTCTCCTCTGGCGGAAATACGAGTCATCACTTAACGTAAAGACTAGTCCAGCAGGGTGTGGAAGCGCGAAAAGTTCACGCAGTACGCCATGGTGTTTTTTCTATGCGGAAGCCTATGATACTGCATGGCGATGCGGTATAACGGAGACCATCCACAATATCCTTAGGGACTAGGGGGGGGGGGAGCGCATTCCGTTCCAATAGGGGCGGAAAATGGCATTTAGTAGGAAAGTTATCCTCAATGTCACTCACTCATTTTAGGTGCCGCTTGCTCTGGATAGTGCATAGTGCTCGAAATCGGCGTCTCCCTCAGTCACGAACGGTTGTCATTACATTCGCAAAATCTCTCGTCGGTGTCTAGGCCGTCTCGAGGCGCCAATCTTACCTTAAACCTTTCAGATTTATTGCAAGGCAACTCCTTCGAGATCTTTCGGTTGTGTCACTTCTGGTTCTGCCCAGGAGGTAACACCAGCGAATATTTTGCGCTAGAGCTTATTTTAAGCACACACCGTCACGTGGTGACATCCCAGCCCCAGATGGATCCAAATCCAAAGAGGGCAGCTTCCATGTCATGTCCCTTCTGTCGGGCCTTGCTTCTGTCTTTATGGCCGAGCTGGTTGTATACGCCGATCGGTGCGGGGAGAGCACGCGCTATGCAAGGTTCGGAGATAGAATTGTCATTTACAACGACTAACAGAGTGCCCTCCAGGCTTTGCAATTTCCGCTTTCCCCGTTTCGCAATATCCCTAACACCACGGCGGCAGGGAGGAATTTCAAGGTTGTCTTCTGTTATGCTGCTGAACATGAAAGTAATGCAGGAAATGCACGAAGAGAATTTGGGAACCAGCATTTCGCCATCAACCAATTTGACTACGAGGCATGAATCAAGTGAGCCCTTCGGGGTGCCGGGCAAAAAATATAGGGGTGCCTGACGGGAACCATAGGTTGCGTGCTATTGCGACGTGACTTTTCTTGTGAACCTATCCCACACTCGGACCCACTCGTGATACGTAGCACTCCTTTCAACCTTACTACCCCCCCGCCCCCATTCTTTTAGATGTTCCATTTTGAGAGTTGTTCTCGCGCTTTGCCTGTTCCGGTAGCAGGGTGAGTGGGGACGCTACCGCTTGTCCTTTGTGCTCAGCGCGGATTCCTCCACACTTGACCACGTTATTTAACAGTTTGGGGAAGAGGTTAGTCTTCTACGATGTAAATAGCTTTAGTTTTGGTAACAAGTGTGTACTAGCTTCCCCCCCCCCCTTTCCCTCCAAGCTTTTTTAAGATTTTAAATCTTGAACAAGAGGAGTGGCTTCACCATCCTCCTTACCGAAGGAGCTTGCACTTCGCAAGCAGAACCTTCGGTCTGGGTCATACGGCCTATCTGTCTCTAGCAATGAGCCTTTGGTCTAAAATGTTTTCCAATTCATAATTTCCTCTTGTTTATTTATTTAAGATTCATGGCTATTTTCTAGGCTTAAAGGCAAGAAAAATCTTTTATCGGAATCTTTCGATAGGCGTCAATTTCCCAAACGTTGCTTCAACTGTAACTAATTTGGATATGTTGGTCGTTCCTGCCGGCACTCTCGTTCCTGTGCGAATTATGTTTCTGATTACCATGGTCCTGAATGCATTCGAACCCCGCGCTCTGCCAACTGCGAGGGTGCTTACAACGCTGCGTCGAAAACCTGCCCATTTTTTTTATATGAAAAGGTCCCTCGCTTCTGCGTCTGGACCAAAGGGAGGCTCAGCAACGTGCTCGAGAACCCCGAAATTCACCTTTTGGTCGTCATTTCTCAGATGTTTTGCGCGACGCTGAACGAAATCAATCATCACGTTCGAGTTCCAACACACCTGCAGCATCCCATAGCCCATCTACCACTAACGGCAAATGTATTCCCGATACACCTTGAAGCATCGCTCTCACTCAGAGATACCTAGCGTTGTTCCTCAATCCCCGGCGGATGGAGAGGAGCCCCGAGTCTTTTTAGTCTTTCTTGTCTTTTTCTTCTTTTTAGGAGAGGAGGGCGGGGAAGGAACCCGCTTTTCACCTCCGCCGACAGAAGCCTTTAGGCCATATGGACCGGCCTCAGCCAGGTCCTTCTCCGAAATGGACTAGGTCCTGGTGGTTGCAGGGGCACCGGTCAGAGGAGATCCCTCCCCTCCTTGTACTGCCTCGGAGGTCCCAGCCGTTTGAGGAGGACCTTGCATAGGGGCAGATTCAGGTTCGGTGCTTGGCGCCGAGCCCGGATTCCGTCTCATGGAAGGTCCTACCCTCTGAGGCTGGGCTTCCTCAAGGACCATGTCTATCACAGGAGGGACCTCCAGTTGGCCATCCCCTCCCAGGACATCACAGGTCCCTTTGGCAGTGTCACCAGTCCTTTGTTGGGAGGCACAGGCCTTGATCCCGGCAAGGTTTAAGATTCTTGCCAGCAAGTCTTTTGAGGGAAGCGACCAAAGGGGCCTGGCTTCCCTCTTCTCCCTAAGGGGGTTTGCCCTACCGAGCCGCTTACACGAGGGGTGGTCGGCAATGGGCTACCTGCTGGCTTTCTTGGCAGTTCCCTTAGAAAGAAAAGGAGGGACTGCCGCTGGAAATAGGGAGGTGCCCGAAAGCACCTCCAGAGAAGGGGGTGAGGGAGAGTCCCCTACACCCGTAGACGTAGGAGAGGAGTAAGCCTCCTCTCCGGTTAAAGAAGTATGGAGGGTCCACTGCGCCTGCACAAGGGAGGAGGAGCTCCATTTTCTCGGTGGAGCTGCCCGAGGGCGGCTCCGTTGATGTCAACGGGGAAGTTTGGGGTTGGGGTTTTTTTATATTCATCATTGGGCATGGTGACCCTCTTTTTTACACGGGACGCAATAGCTCACCACCTCTCACAGTTGCCCGCACTGCAAGAGGTGCTTGCAGGCCCGGCAGAGCCAGGCGCCGCCATTTCGGACCACCCCTCCCGTCTGGTGCCCTGGCAGTCCATCGGCATGGCGGCTCCACCTTAGACACGGCGTAAAATTGATAGAATGTGAAGAGGAGAGGAAAAGGGATGTGAGGAAGGTATGGGTGGGGATGAAGCAGGTTGTTAGAAAAAACCCATCCAGAACCGGAGCTCACGGGTTAGGGAACATTGTCCCCTTCCCCCCGATCCGGGACGGTTGGCTTGAGAAGAAGGTCAGCATCTACCCTGTGAAATTAGAGGCTGACCAGAGAAAGTTGTGGGAGAGGTTGTATGAAAAGAGAGGAAACAAGTGTTTTGAAGGAAGGAAGAGAGGCTAAGCTGGGGCCGGACGGGGTGCTGAGTCCCGTCAGCACGGCGGCCAGGATGGCAAATCGCAGCGCCCCTTACGGGGTCATTCAAAGGAAACTTACGAATACTGTACGTTTTATCATATACTCCATCTCGATCTTGCACAAACCCAGAAAACTCTCTCACATCACTCTCACCGAACTGTTCCATCCATTCATCCTTTCTCAACCGTTTACTCTTACGCTTCCCCCTTACATGTTCAACTAACACTAACTGCTTCCCCTCTAAAGCACTAGCTATATCATCCACCATTTCACAGTCTTCCATTCTTTCAGACAGATATTCATTCACCGGATGTCGCACCAAATATTCAGGAGGTTCGCGCCACTTTCGCAACTGACCTTGATGGGCTCTACGTTCATCCAAACTTCCATCCTCTCTTTCACGAACTATCACATAATTTAACCCATTTGACCAAACCTTTCTTACTAGAAACGGACCTTCAAACTTCTCTTTCAACTTATCCACATTCAGTCTACCTTTTGTCTCAATCTCTTTTAGTACTACATCACCCACAGAAAAACTCTCAAACCATTCATTCCCTTTTCTCCACAACTCACGATCCTTCTCACTAAGTCCCATATGTGGCCTAATCATTCGTTCAAAGTTCATCAAATACTTACATGGTGACATTCCAATCACCGTATGCACTGTCATGTTATACGCCCAAAGTACTCTTACCAAACATTCATCTCATTCTTTCCCATCTTTCACCATCAATCATAACATCTCACTCAAAGTTCTTATCGTTCTTTCAGCCAAACCATTCGCACTAGGCATATACGGCGTCGTTCGCACATGATCTATTCCCCATTCACTCAACATCTCCTCAAAAGCACGTCCCACAAACTCAGGTCCATTGTCACTCAACATTCGCACAGGCTTACACATGCACATGGGCAACATTCTCTTACTCACTTCTCTAGCAACCTTCAATGAAGATTTATTTGTCACAGGTGCAGCATACGCAAATTTGCTCTTATGATACACCATCACAATCATCCCTACATACCCTCTTGCAGTCCTCGGAAAAGACACGCAATCGATCGCTACCATTTCAAAGGGTTCATTCACACTCAACTTTAATACAGGTGGGGCAACATACACTCTCTGATACTTTCTCTTCTGGCACACTTCACACGTGGTCGCTACATCCACGCAAATCTTTCTCAAAAAGGGACTAAATATACATCCTTTCATACATTCCCACAATTTATTCTTAGCCATATGTCCAAACCTATCATGCACAATCTTCACCATTCCAATCGTGCCACACAAGGAAAGCACCGGAATATATACATCCTCATCATCTATACATTGCAAAAAATACACTAAACCCTTGCACACTACAAACTTTCCAGCAAACCTTCTAAACTCTCTTAATATGCAACTCCATTCATTCACACGAACACTGGTCATCACGCTATCTTTCCATCACGCACCGTCGGACATGACTCTTGCATGCTCTCTATATCTTCAGCAGTCAACAGCTCTTCACTCAAATCGACACCTGTCACTCCTACAAATCCAGTTGAGCCTACAAGCTCATTCTGCAACTTCCCAACTGTTACACCATCTTTCACTAAACATTCATTACATACATCTACTGAAATCCTATTCTTACGCAGAAAATCAATCCCAAACAGAAAACAATAAGGTAACTCATTCTCGCTTAGCACAACAAATTCATGCAATATATCATTCAACTTCCCCAAGCTTACAGACAAACTCACTTCCTCCCATGCCATAATACGTCCACTTCCGAGTCCACTTATCGAAACTGTCACACCTTTTCTAGAAACATTCCAACTCACATTATCAACCTCACGGACAACTTTTGCATTCACCAAGGAAATTTGTGCACCTGTATCAATCATTCCACAATAGCTCTTCCCATTCATAGTCAAGGTAACTTGCACTCTCTATAAAAGTCCATGTTCACACATTACATTCAACACTTCGATCTGTTCAACAAACACTTCTGAAGAATCTAAACCTTCATCTTCACTAACAGGAACAATTCCTTGGCAAACGTAATCAAACTCTCTTCTTACATAATTCTTCTTCTCAATCAGCCAATTATAATGCACACCACTCAAACATTGCAGATGCAACTCACACCCATTCACTCGGTCTACACCTTTACCACGATACATTACTGGCTTCTCCACACCATAATGCACATATATTCTCACACCAAACAGCTTACTCACTATCGCTAATACTTCCTGAAACATCATCACTCCTGGCATACACATACTTCTCAACTCTTTTCTTAACCTACTTGAATTTTACATTCCCAATTGCCCTGGTCTTTTACATGCTTCTTCCATAACCATCTTTCGTAATGCATTCACACTTTCTGGCACCTTTTCAAACAATCCATCTTTCATCAAATCTTGTAAACCATACAACACACTTTCGAACATAGAATCACCTCCACCCTTACATTTTCTTCCAACAACTACACCTGATGGCAAATACTCAGGATTTATGCTTACAGTCTCGCTCTCAACAAACTACATGGCAAACGTGACATCAAATCAGCAATCACATTCCTTTCACCTGGCAAATACTCAACCACAAAATCAAAATCACTCAAATCCTCTATCGTCCTTGCAAGCCTACTATCAACTAACCTCATACGCTGCAAATACACTAGTGGCTGGTGATCTGTTCTCACTACAAACCGTACTCCATACAGAAATGGTCGTAACGACTTGAGACAGAATCTTAATGCAGCCAATTCTCTTCCAATCGTCGAATATGCACGCTCTGCCACACTAAACGCCTTGAAAACATACGCAATTACTCGCTTTCTTTCAACCCCATTCACAACTTGATCTTGCATCAAACATCCACCCATCGAATGACCACTTGCATCCGTATACACTTCAAGCATTCCTGTATTTGTTCCATATGCTGGATACGCAAGTTCTACATCTTTTGCAACTTCCGCTTTTAACTTTTCGAATGCTGCATTCATAGAGTCATTTCACTTAATCACAGTACTCTTCTTTTTCCCAGTCCATACACTCAACGGTTTCATTACACCTGAACAGTCTTTCATAAACTTTCTTCCAAACTCAACTAAACCAAGAAATCCACGCAACTCTCTCACTGTGGTAGGCTTAGGGAAATTCCTAACCTTTCCCACGAACTTCTCTGATTTACGCAATCCAGCCGCACTCACCTTATGTCGTAAAAACTCAACTTCACTAGCAAACCATACACATTTAGACAACTTAACTTTCTCCCCAACCTCTTCCAACTTTCTTAAAACATCATTCACCCTGGTCATATGTTCTTACATGTTCTCACTCATCACCAAAATATCATCCAAAAACACTCGTACATTCTTACACGGAAAACCACTCAACTCTACATTCATAGCACGCTGAAGCAGCTGGGGCGTTCGCCAACCCAAAGCTAAGGTTTCTGAACTGATAATGGCGCTTTGAGGTAGAAAACGCCGTAATAGGCCTGCTCTCTTCAGCCACAGGCATCTGGTAGTATCCACGTACCAGATCCATCTTAGAAAACACTTTCATTCCATACATACTGTACACACATTCAGACACAACACTCATAGGAAACTTGTCTTTCAACGTTCGTTCATTCACTCCTCTATAGTCAATACACAGTCGCAAACGTCCATCTGGCTTTCGTACAGGTACAATCGGACTATTCCAGGCACTCACACTCGGCTCAATCACACCAATTCTCTCTAATTCCTCACACTGTTCCTCAATCTCTTGAGCCACGGGGACAGGCAAATGACGAGGCCTTTGATAAATTGGCATATCGTCGCTCAAAATTATTTTGAACTCAGGCAAGCGAGCGCTGCCAAAGTCCTCATCCCCTTGACTCAAAGCACCTCTCCTATTCCACAACATCCTGTAAACTTTTTGCTTCTCACATTCACTCAACTTTTCTTCCAACTTCACATGCTCAATCAAATCTTCATACTTCCAAATATTTGACGTTACACTCACGGAAAACACACTTGCGTTCACCACATGCATATCATTCTCCATATTCACCACTGTATTTAACACACCCAATTTATCTCCCACTTGCACTCCTCTAAGACTTCCTTCGCAGATCAGGCCAAACTTGTATGCAGACACGCGGATCTTTCATATCAATTATACTATTAAACACATGCACCACTCGCCTTAATCGATAGTTCGCAGCACTACCCTCCAAGACATAAATATTCCTATCATTCTCACTTATCTCAACATCCGAATTCCATCCAATCCTTACACTTAATGTTTCATTCTGCTTGACAGGCACACTCTCAATCGCATATACCTCCAGACCTTTCATGATGTTCACTCTCACACTTCCATCTGGATTCACATACCATTGACACTTCATACTTCCATTCTTCTTACATTCAATCATCTCTAAATCAGGATGAATCACGATACCATTCACTTTCAAAAACTTATAACCTAATAGCATGTCATACTTCTTGTTTGCACCTTCTACGACACAAAATTCATCTTCATTCATCCGGACACCGGCAATCAAAACACTCTCTCTAAACCTTGCAACAATCGGGACATCCTGTTCACCTAATCCAGTCAAATGATATCCACGATCCTTAACTTCACTTACTTTCATTCCTACAAATGCTTCATAGTACACCACATTCACCTTACATCCTGTATCAATCAATGCACTAACTTCTCGTTCTCCACACTTAATTTTAACACACATACACCTATTCACTCTCTGACCCCAATTCACTCCACGATTTGACAATCCTTCTCTCACATTCATCACTTGCAGTCTAGAGAATTCCCCAGAAGGAACCCTCTCATTCCTTAGTTTCCCTGAGTCGTATCCTCTCGATTACTTGCATCATTCCCATCCATTCTTTCATTCATGCGTCTTTCACCAGTCTTACCCAACCTTGTTGCATGACTTACCATTCTACATTTACCACAGGTAGCTCTTGGAATGGCACACATCTTGGCATAATGCCCTATCTGCCCACAATTACCACAAACTCCAGGTCCACTCATATTCACTCGACCACCTTCCCTGCAATCTCGTAGCAAGTCGCCCATTCTTCCACATCCATAACACGCTCTTTCCCTCGCACGACTACAATCTTTTATCATGTGCCCCATTTGCCCACAGCCAAAGCAACTTCCTTGTGACCAGCGACAGTCAACCCTCATATGCCCAACTTTCTTGCACATCAGACACCTAGGCTCATTTACTCTAGATCTACTGTCATTCCTACCATTTGTGCGACCACTATTCCGACTATTCTTAACCCTACTCCAACCATTCCGACTTTCACTCCTACTTTTACTCCCTCTCGGTTCGCGGCCAACATACACACTCTGTTGTTCATTCTGCCCGTAATAATTTTCCAAAAATCTCGACATCACTTCGATCGGGTTCTCTGTCAATGCGTCCCGATACGACCGGAACTGAGGCAACTTACTTCTACTTGAGTTGCGCACAGTGTGAATCAAGGCCTCCTCCCTTCCATAATCCTCAAATTCACGGTCCTCTAACATCTCCAGTACATCCTTCCATAGTAATCTTTCACCAGCCCATTTCATCTTCTCTTTCCTCTTATACGTCACATACTCACTCACTTCATTCGAACCCGTATTTAAAAACTTCATCAGCTCCTTATTCCCATTTATTCCGTCATCTCCAAATCTCATTCGGGCCAAGGACTCTCCTTCCCCATTCTCGCTAAACTGCAGGGTGGGGGGATTACTTATTATTATCATACCTTAGCGCTAGGCGATACCGGGATGGCCTGAAAGACACCCAAGTACTATGTCTAGCGAACCAAACACTGGCCAGGTAACAACAGTTCCCCCTGGAACAAAGAGCGGGTAGACGAACGAATCAGGGAGAAGCACAACAACACCTTTCCCCTGCTCTATAGTGCTCCAGGCTACCCCCCTCCGGGGATAAGGTGCTCCAAATGGCAACTGCTATATGGTTGATCAAGCTGCAGTTGACATCTGTGAATGCACTGGCGATGGGAAGGTGTGCCATGCCTCCAGAAAACAGCCTACATGGGCTCGGGGAAGGTGTGTGGAAGATCTATAGCCATGGATTCACTGGTGGACGTTGTGGTAGGAAGAGCGCACAATCCTCTAGATGTCAGCTGCACCATGATCACCAACACCCCTTAGCAGGGAGGAAAGCGTAATAAAATCACGCCCAACAAAGACCAGGAGGGGGTTTCAAGCAAGTACCATACAACAACACCAGTTCAGCTTTAAAACCTCACCTACACACATCACTCTCCTCCCAAACTCTCCAACATTAAAGCAATTTCCTCACACATACATTCACTGCCCTCAATTCTCATATCAAAATAATAGGTCCCCTCAGTTGGTCAGGCATAGTGAGTCCTCTATCCCATAGGGCATTGAATACATCCATAGGATTATTATATAGGAATATGTTCCCAGCTCAATGTTTTCTTCACATTTTCCTATTTGTAATCAACTTTAGTCCCATTTATGATATACACCTGAGACAACACAAATAATATTCTCATTCACTCAATATTGTCTGGTTTCTGTCTCTTCTCCACCGTATAAATTGTGTGTCTATGCTTTAATTATTCTGTGGTTATTTTCTTAATAAAGTGAAATAAGGTTTGAAAGTAACTAGCTTTGACATCTTTCATACTCAAAGTTGAACTAGTTTATGGACTCAAATATCATGGGCTTATTTTTTTGGTAATGAACTATCATCCATGTCAATGCGGCAAGGCAAGGGTAATAGTAAGAATTCCTTAATCCACTAGAAAAGTTCCCCAACCCTGTTCAAGAGCGCCACCCCTACGACTAGGCAACCATCCATTTCTCTAAAAGGAGAAATTTCAAGAAGCCTTTTGTAAGAGCCTCCTGGCGCCGCTTACTGAACGGGATGCGAATGTTCCCGCGGTTGCTCGAGTCAAGTCAACCGGGAGAGGTCAAGGTAAGAGTAGGAATTCGTACATCCGCTACGAAAGTCTCCTGGAAACTGTTCTGGCGGATTAAGGAATTCTTACTATTATCCACAGCTAACCGCATCATAAGCTAAAATATGCATACAGAAGCTAGTGTTTGAGACAGTTCAAAAATTTCCTCCATCTTAAACTTGGGTATGGTGAGAGTCACTTCAACACTTGCATCTTTATCTAAATCTTGCAAGTTAAATGAAGACAACTTCTGTTCAACATCATCTAATCCATCCTTGGCATTGGGTAGAACAATGATCATGCTGACTAGGTGATCCTGCAAAAATAACATCAAATTAAAATGAGTTTAAAACCGCAACTATCAAATTATTTTCAACTGTTAAAACCTACCACTTTCCCAAAATATGGAGTCAGTGCACATTAACATCGCATTTTGTCATCCACTCAAGGTTCATTTCTGGGCATAAGGCCCCAAGCAGGCCCTTTCACAAAGCCCCCTCCGCACACATTTATCATTCTCTTGCTCCTCAGCTCAGTTTGCTCTCTCTCAAACACTGTCACAAAATCAACAAGATTTTTACATAGCCTTCCAACCCTTTGCACACAATGATAGTCCTTCTCGTATTTTCTCTTCACAACTTTAATTTCATCTATCCATCGTACATGGCTACACAACCTCATAACACGTTCAGTCACAACCTCATTCACACAATAAACATCTCTTATCCACTATTCTTCGTTCTATCTACCTTTGGCACACCAGGCAACTTTCTCAAATTGTTGCACTTCCCTCATTCAAGATCTTTCCTTCCATAGCTTAGTGCAATCCCATAAACCAACATTGGTAGAGGCATACTCTCATACTCCCTGGCACATTCCATATTCAAACCCGCAGCATTTACAAATCACTTTGAGAATTTCTTCCCATTCAAAACCTTGTAGGGCGTCGGGGGTTGGTCTGCCTCAAACCGGCGCAGAAAAATGCGACCTACAACAAAGAGCGTCGTCAACCTCCTAAAAAAAGTCATAGAGCCCGAAAGTATGTGTATACGAACCAGTACCGAGTACAAGGGACAAGCAATAGTGACCCCGCTAGTCCCGGTGCCGGGACAGGTAGCGTGCAGTAAGATCACTCAGACTAGGCCATTCAACAAGAATGTGCTGAACAGTCTGGGGGACAAAGTAGGCTTCACAGTAGGGCGCAAGCCCTACAGAAAGCACACTGACGCTGTCGCGGCATTGGAGAGTGGGGGGTCCATGGGAAGGAACAATCGTGGCGTAATGGTACGTAACTTTGAGTTCCTCTCGGCCGACTCCCATCTTCTTTACCCGGCAGCCCGGATTCCTCCCATGTAATCGGTGTGAGGAAGAGCTAAACGCTGGTCTGGTTGCACAGACCTCGCGGACTCCTTGGCTATCTCATCGGCACGCTCATTGCCATATGTCCAGGAACCAAGCAGAAGGTAATCTCGAAATGTGCCCGTCTTGCCAAAACCATGGTATCACGGAAACCGCAAATCAAGGACGTGGAGAATACAATGCCCTGAGAGCAATCAGGGCGCTTTGAGACGCAATAGATCACAATCCGGTTTTCAAGCCGGGCACGACGCGTTATCTCCCGCAATGAGCGGTGTATTACAATCAGCTCGCCCGTGCAGACAGGCACAGCACCTTGCAGAGCCCCGCTGACTTCAAACAGAGGGGAGATGACGTGAAAATACATCTCCTCTTGGCACTTGAAGCCATCGGCATACAATGGCACAGTTGCAGCGTGACATGAAGTGTGCTCCAAAAAGGTCGAACTCAACGCTCTTTATCCACCAACTTAAACTCTTCGTCTGGAACAGAGAAATTAGTCACTTCCTGGAATGCGGACCACCGCGCCGGCGCCAAGCACCACCAGAGGTGAGGGGGGCGGGCCTCTCTCTCTCTCTCTCAGACTCAGCCCTCCATCGAGACAACTCCACCCCAAATCAGACTTTGCATCCAGAGAGCACAAAGATAGACCAAGACAGGAAAATGAAGCGGTTCTCAGGCAGTGATGCGTAACTCATCCACATTTAGGACACCCATCTGCAGCTCAAGGACCTGACCTCTGATATTGATGGAGTAGTCGCGAAGCCAGGGAAGCTACCTGTGTCAAAGTCAGCTGACAGAAGAATGTAAGCAAAAATAACAGTTGGAGGAGATGTCCCCGACTGTCGACTACCTGCAAATTGTAAATGCAGGACTGCACGATTGTAGTAGGGCATGAATTAGAAGGCTTTGATGTTCATGGCCCCCCTAAGGTGGTTGGCCCCATAAGCCACTCCAAGTAGGAGTGGTCAAATTTGGGTCACTTTCCTGCTCTCTTGAGTCTCCCCTGTGATAGTAGAAGAGGGACTGCCACTGGTAGGGATATGGAGTTACTCTACTCGAGGGCGCCTCCAGAGAAGGGTGTAAGGGAGAATCCACCGCACCTGTAGACCTAATAAAAATATCCAGTAATAGTAAGACACAATAAGGTTTAAGGTAAGGAGCCAGTTGGGTAGCTGCCCGATCCAAGTGGATTCTAGATGGCAGCACAGATAAAACGAGGTAAATTAATTATAAAAGAGTGAGAAGATCACAATGTGATAAAAATATTAAAAATGAAGGTTAAAAGATTCCTAGGCCAAAATGAAACGAAGACGGGTGAGGCGAGGGATAGTTAAATGGGTCGGGAAACAGGACGACTAGAGTGGGAAAATGAGGGCATTCTAGTAGAAAGTGGGCAACCAATTGGTCCCCACCAAAAAAACGGCAGCGAGGGCTGTTTTGAGAACCAGCCGAAACAAGGTGACCGTGGCTAAGTCTTGTTTCGCCGATGCAAGCTCGCCAAAGGTCCACCTTTAAGGACCATAGTCTCTGGAGGCTCGAAGGCTAAGAGCGAACAGACTTTTTGATTTTATATAATTTAAATGATCAACACCTTCCCCATTAGTTCTGCCACAACTAAATAATATATTTTGTTAAAGGAAAGAAACCTCGAAAAGGCAGAGCAGTGTTCTCCGGAGACACAGAATAGGCTGAGTGGGCCAGCCGATCAGGCCTCTCGTTACCTAGGACCCCTATATGCCCGTGGACCCAATAAAGTAGAACCCGATATCGGGACCCATTCTGGACCAGTCAGTCCAGAATGTGGTCTGCGTCCAACCCGTTCCTGCCTGGTTCTGACAAAGGGAAGGACAATCCCAACATGCCATGCTGATGAGTAAAAACACTTCACCCATAGAAAATTGTACAAATCAAGTAAGAAAATGACAGAGGTCCTGAATCATATAAAAATGGATCTCTTCAAGGGCAGGGGAAGTAGATCTACAAAGGGAAAATGCCCTACGCAACTCGTTGAATGGTGAATAGGACATTATACGGAAGGTTAGATTTCCTTGTAAAATTGGGAGAGTGAGACTCTTCCTTTGATTTATATGCTAGAAAATCCTTGTTGGTTTCGGTCAACCTTATTACACAAGGTTGGGTTCCACCGGAATCGAGCATGAGCTAATTTGTAGTATTTGATGGCTGTCTCACACTCCTGAGCTCAAACTGGTTGCCTCCGTGGACGCGTTGTAGATAATCGATGTGAAGTACGCTACTGCCGCATCCACACCATTAAAGGTCTCCAAGGAGACACTTCTGAAACCTTCCCAATCGGCATGGCCTAAGTCCCACTTGAGAGGCATTGTTGTATGAGGGCTAGGATGAGATGAACGGCCGACAAGACAATAGGGAAGTGGTCACTCCCATGGAGGTCATCGAGAACTGACCATCAAAAATCAGGGAGGTAATCCGGAGAACAGAGAGACAGGTCGACACAGCTAAAGGAATCCGTCTGGATATGATAAGAGGTAAAATTGCCGCTGTTCAAAATGCAAAGAAAGTCAGATAATAAAAGAGACTAAAATACTGCCTTCGGCATTCCGAGTGATGTCGCCCCAATATGGGTGCAAAGCATTAAAATCTCAGTAGTAAAAATGGGGAGGGCAACTGATCTATAAGTTCTAAAACCTCGGGTCTTGACACTGGTAAAGAAATGAGGTAAATAGAGCAAACAGTTAAAAAAGCCTTGTAAGAAAAACCCTCACGGCAACAGCTTGGAGGGTAGTATGTAGGGAGATACATGGCGGGATGAGGAAACCATAACTGACACTCTCACATGAGACGAGCCCCAGACAGGAGAAATAGAGTTGAGAATAAGAAAAGTGGGTACCGCCGGAAAGGGCCGTGTACAGTTTGTTCTCCCGAAGACAAATAACAGTGGGGGGGGGGAGTCGTCAAATGAACTTTGAGTTCTTCCTACTTGGGAAGAACGCCTTGACAATTCCATTATAAAATGAAGGATATTATGTGGAACGTCAGGGTAGTTACGAAGGTACCCAACTATAATACACTGCGGCAGTTCTTGTCATTCGAACGTTAAAATCAGTGTGGCAGTTGGGACTTTAGTAGAGGATACGGTTTTAGTGACCCTGTGTACATGTGCGACACATTGGGTACTAAGCTTGACGTGAAGGCGGGTGAGGGGGCGTTAACCCTTAATTCGTTTGAACGGACGGCACCTAAACTCTTCGCTGAGACAGAGAAATCAGTCCTTTCTTGAAATGCCGAACAAACACTACCGAGGTGGAGGGGAGGCTCTCAGCCGTTAGCGGTCCAGAAAATGTTTGAATTTTAAAGTGATCACTACCATGGAGGTCATCGACTAACCCCACCCCAAATCAGGCTGTGCATCTGGAGAGCACGAAAATAGATCGAGGCAGGAAAATGAAGCGGCTCTTGTGCAGTGATGCGGAAACTCATCCATATTTAGGACACCCATCTTCAGCTCGTCGATCAGGTTGGTAAGGACTCGACCCCTGGGATTGATCGAGTAGTCTTTCCTAGAGGATGTGTCTCCCGTTCAACTTTTTCTGCAAGAGAAAGGGTTTCGGCAACCGTGCCACGACGCCACAGAAGTTACGAGTGTCGAAGTCAGCTGACGGAAGAATGTAAGCAGAAATAACAGTTTGGGGAAGATATCCCTCCCCTCCTCGTGCCTCATCGGGGGGGGGGGGAAGCGGAGTCATCTTAGAAGCTTGTACAGGGGTGGATTCAGATTCGGTGTTTGGCATTAAGCCAGGGTTTAAGCCCATGTAAGATTCTGACGTCTGGGGCTGAGTCATCTCCGGGACCATGTCCATCTCTGCTTGGGCCTTCCATGTGGCCATCCGTCCCAATGCATCACAGATCCCATTCAAGGTACTTTTTTGTGTCATCTTTGGCTGGCGATCTCACATCCATTGGGAATAGAGGGGGGGGAGGAAGGCACGCCGACTGCCTGCAAATTGTAAATGCAGGAGTACAAGATTTTATGTAGGCGGAGATGGATTGGAAGGCCCTATGTTCATTGCACCCCCTCCCTAAGGTGGTTGGCCCTATTGAGTTTAAGTTTAAGGGGAAACAAGGTGGCAGCCGCCGAATCCTAATGGATTCTCAATGGCAGCACTGTTAAAACGGGGTCGGCCGAAAAATGTCATAAGGGGCGTGGGAAACACTCAATAAAAATGGGGAAAAGTAAATGATTAAAAGGAAACAGTACAATACACACAGACGCCCACTTAAATTACAAGCATACGGCCACATTCTAAAACAAGGGCAGCTGGGGTAATAAACAAATGACATGCACCCCAACAACCGACTCGGGGGCCAAACCAGCCTCATCAGAGGCAGCGCGCTTGGACTCCGAACGGGTTGAGAAGGAACCCTTACGTTTGCGCTGAGGCAAAGAAACGGGAGGAACAGCGGCGGCAGACGGCTGGAGGAACTGCCAGATATCCTCCAGCGTCTCAGCTCGGTTGGTCTCACGGTCCGCGACAGAGGGAAGAACATGAGAAGAGACTAAGAGACTAAAGGCAAACGAGCGGGCGCAACGGAGGAACCGCGGGGAGGTACCGAAGGCAAAGGAGAAGGAGCAACAGAGGGACCGGGAGAAGGCAATTATTATTATTATGGTAGAGGATTATGACCGCCAATCGACGCTAAGGTGTCCATCTCAGCGAACGGTTTAAGGGAGTAGGTTACTGATGGATGAGGTGTGTACAGGTGATGGAAAGGATTTGTGGAGGGCCAGATTGTGGATTTGAGACCGGCAACAGATAGGAATGAGTATATGGCATCTATCGAGAAATGGGGGCTTTCGGCCAATCATCTTTAGGTGTTCACTGCGGGGGTAAAGAGATAAGTAAGGGAAGAAGCGGCAACGGATGGTGGAGTACCGGGTACAGTCTACCAGAAAGCCTGACTCAGCATGTATTGCAAATGAGATGGGGCTCAGGGGACATAAGTTACCCGTGAGCTAGGCGTGTATGACCAAGACGGAGATGGGTCAATACGACTTCTTTATGGCGGGAGCATTTGAGAGAGCATGCCCAGTATCCAAGGGTGGGTTTGATCTGGTGGAGCTTGGTGAGAGGTGAAGATGGCCAGGGGGCAAGCCACTGCGTTGCCATTAGCTTTTTGAAGTGAGGAAAGAGGTCCGTATGAGGGATAGGAACGGGGCGAGCTAGATCAGAGGCCGACCACGCAGCTCGATCGGCTGCCTCATTGCCAGGAACTCCTACGTGCGAGGGAACCTAGCAAAAGGTGGCCTCGTGCAACAGTTGACGGATCTCGCGGACAATAGGGTGAGGAGAATAGTAGAGGGACAGTGCGGAAATCGTTGGAGGCTTGAACACGGGTAATTAGAAGGGCCTCCCTCAGGGCATAGAGCTCCGCAGTATAAGATGAGCACCCGGAGGGGAGGCAAAAGGAGGGCGTGGATAAGAAGGAGTTAGGGGAATAGCCTGCGAAAATAGTCGCCTACTGGTCTACCTAAAGGGAAACGAGAAAAAGTCGAGCAGGGGAGTTTGAAAAGATAGGTGGAAAAGGAAGAGGGACGGTGGGTGTTTTTTAGTAGAAAGAGGTGCGTTGGGGCCGGGAGGGCACGCAAAAGCCTCCAGATGCAGCTGCAGGATGGTAATTTATCCCTCAACCGGCATCCCCTTGCGAGGGCGAGAAGGCAAAGGAGTAGGACGACCGAGAGGAGGATGGCGGGAACCCTTCTCCCGGAGAACGTCAGGGAAGAGACGGCCGCAGGGGGCGAGCTGCCTCCGCAACCTACGACGGACCTCACGGAAGTCCAGCCTAGGGAGTCCCGAAAAGCCAGGACTTCCTCCTCAAAAAGGAATACGGAACAAAAATGCGATGCCGCGCTATGGGAACACGCACAAATGGCGCAACATTCATGATTCCCACACCTTAGCGGGACCAACACACTTAAACACCGTATAAACGTCCGTAAGGCTCTGGAACGAAAGTTTATCCTTTAGTCTCGAGACATCATATTGCAATAATTCATTGGAGCGAATCAGTCCATTAACAAAATTAAGGCGAGGGTGGGAAAGAACCGAAACTGAGACCTCCGAAAGGGAGGACAAATTCCGCACGGCGCCACACTGCTCTCGCGAAGATACCTCAACCACGGGTCCACATACGGCTGGGCGCACCACAGCGGGACTCAAACTTCTCATTAAAATGGAATTCAGCATCAGAAAACGAGGGTAATCCAAATCAAGATCCATCTATTCTGCGAAGGGATCTAACAAGCACGGAAAAGGACTTATTGACAGGCGTAGTACGAGAACAATCTGGGAGAAATATTTTTTATTATTACCCATATAAAGTAGAGTATAAAATGGGGTGCGAATTCGCGCAGCGTAGTCCCTGTCTACCGTCGCGACACCTACTCGGAGCGCCGACCCAACCAGGAGGGTAAGCCTGTTTTAAAAATGGCCGGCCATCCTCGGAAATTTACCGGTTGGGCAAGCTAAGACTCCAAGAGCGCCACTCCGGTTAAAGCACCCAACACAGGCAGGACAAGCCATGGGGTTGCGCCCCCTGACGGACAGCTCTAATACACCGAGATCGCCAAACAAACTTAGATGGAAGGACGATGCATGGTGAAAGAGAATTGGTACAGAAGACGAAGTAGGGGTTAGCGGAAGAAGAAAAATAATGCCAAGCTGAGTCCCGTCAGCACAGCGGCCATGAGAGTAAATCGTCGTGCCCCTCACGGGTTTGGCACCATTGAGCCACTCCTAGTGAGAGTGGTCAAATTGGGCCACTTTCCTGCTCTCTTGAGAGTCCCTGTGATAGTAAAAGAGGGACTGCCGTTGGTAGGGAGATGGAGTTAATCGAGGGTGCCTCCAGAGACGGGGATACGGGAGAATCCACCGTACCTGTAGGCATAATAATAATATCCAGTATGAGTAAGACATAATAACTAAAATACTCGTACATATCAATAATAAAACATTCTGGTTGTTTCATTGACATTCGCCATCTTTTAACCTTTATCATTTCTGTTGCTTTCAATTACGAGTCGACTATTAAGAATATCCTGGTTCACAATAATTGTAGTGATATTGGTGGAGTCTCTTCAGTCGAATGTTCTGTTTGTCCAAGTAAATATTTTGGACAGACAGAGAAGCAATTATCTGTCCATATTGATCAGCATAAATACAATGTTAGGAGAGCTAAAACAATAGTACCATTTTTGTTCTCATGTCTGAAAATGAGCCCT
This sequence comes from Ceratothoa steindachneri, assembly GCA_963969495.1. Taxonomy (NCBI): domain Eukaryota; kingdom Metazoa; phylum Arthropoda; class Malacostraca; order Isopoda; family Cymothoidae; genus Ceratothoa; species Ceratothoa steindachneri. The sequence continues at coordinate 90,579,448 of OZ018333.1, forward strand.
TAATTTAATTGGAATTCAGCAAAATTTATTTGTCGCTCAAATGACGCAATTAAAAGAAACATTATTGAATGTTCATTTAGAAGTCGATGCGATAACTTTAACATTTCCCCTCGCCTTTTTAACATTGATGCCGTTATCCAAAAACTTATTCTTAAAGAAATTAGTTTTGACTTTTGTTCTTAGTTTCGTTTGCAATATTCATTGTTATGGGTTCCCAATTTGTCAATTTAATTATCTCTTTGGTTTTGTATTATTATTTTATTACTCTCCCTCTCAAACCTCCTTTTCCGTTAATCGTTTTAACCCCTTTGGCTCTGTCCTTGACCCTTTCTGCCAATTGGTTTGACCTTGCTACCTACTTCCTGATTGGTGATTTCATTTAAGAAGGATGGTTAGTCATGCTTTAAGGCTTTCACAAATTATTTCATTAAACCTAATTTTATGTGAAGTTGTGGCAAAATTATGTTTTCCTTAGGAACTAATGGTTCACGTATGACATTATGACAACCAACTTTTGTTTCTCTTAAAGGCCATTATGAACCTATGTAATGTTCTCACAGAGCTCTACTGTCCCACTGGCACAAAAAACACATGAATTTTGTGTAGCCTGACTGCAAACCATTTAAAATGGCTACTACCTTAAGGTCAGCACAAATCAACCATTTATGTTCACTGTATTTAATGCTTTTTAAAATGAAATCTAAATGCTCATAAGTTTGTTTCAAAACTACAGAGTGAGCTACCGGTATCGATGGTAGTTTATTTCCATTATGCAGAAGCATGGCTTTACTACTATATAAAGAAGCGTCAATGAAAAGTCTCCATTGACTGGGTTCATAATGTATATCTAATTCTTCAAAGAGACGTGGAATATTATTACAGTAGCATAAATTGTTGTTAAATAAAAATTTGTCTTGTAAATTGTTTGATTGAATGCGAAACTTAGTAATTCGAATATCTTCTGCTACTAAATTTCTTTCTTTCAGTCTTGATGCCAGTAATTCACTCTGTTGCTTTGTTAAGTTTAGATCTCTAGATCATCTAGATCAAGTTTTGAGAAAGGTTTTGGAGTAGTATCAACAGTTTCAGGAACATAAATCTCAGTTTCTGGTTCACATGATTCCATATCTGATTCATCAGAGTTAGACAAAACAATTTTGCAGGTGGTTCAGGTACTGGAATGTCTTTTGAGTGAGAAAATGCAGAAAGCGGACCATGTTCACCCATCTGCATCATGGAGGCCACTACATCTCCCACAGCTGGTTTTTCCATTGCAGGAGATGTTTATTGTGGCTGAACAGAAGGCAGCAAGTACACCAGGTGACAGGGAGGGTGTGTGGTCTCACCTGGTAGGCAGCCGAGTGCAGAGCAAACCTTTCAGGAAGCGGGCCATTGAACTTTAGACAGATGTGCCATGTTGGTCATTGTTTTCCCATCCCTAACAAATTCAGGAAGGCAGAAGTCATCTACTACTTGAGTCGAGTGTCGGCCCAGGACAGTCAGTTTGTCTAAGATGTCCCGGTTACTCATGTCTGGGGAGACCGGGAAAATCCTTCCAAAAGTGTAGGTTGGGTCATTGTCTGTTGCTGCCTAGCACTTCACAGACCACTCCCTCAACCTGATAACTGACTCAGGGGGCTGAGACAGGTTATCAAGGTTGGCCACCTTGAACTTGATTCCCCGTCCCCCTCCAGTGATGGTGAGGGTTTGTTTTATTAATCTTTTGGCAAATATAGAGGCGTAAAGGGCTTTTGCCACCTTATCTGGGTGGATGAAGCATCGGTTGCCCTCTTGTGATCTGATGAGTATCAGTTGTCGGTCTGAGGACTGGTGGGGCTAAAAGCAGGGAGGGGTGCAGCTCCAGCATGGGGTGAGGGAGTGGAAGCAGCTATCAAGGCGTAAGAGAGAGGCATGCAGGGTTTTGCTGGATTTGGCCAGTGGAATTAGTACCTCACCGGTGGATGGCAAATGAGAAAGGGACCTCTTGGAGGCAGCTGAAGACCATTCCACGTTTTCAGTGGTGCATGTAGCAGAGGCAGCCAGCTGGTGGCTTTCTTTTCCCAGTGGCATTAGGAGAGATTATTGACCCGGCCGATGAAACATACTATTTCGTCTGTGTTAAAAAATGTTTCACATTTTTTAGTAAATTTAAGGGGACGGCTCGTGTGGGGGTAAACACAATGCGGAGACCACACAACGATGATCCTGAGTTTCATTAAATTGGGGGGGTCTGGGGGGGCACAGCCCCCCACTATATAATCCTAATTGTTTATAGACGACTAATGTCCTAACGTTTACAGAGGTGAATGCTTTAACTACATCATGTCAGCGCCTTTAATTGTTTTGCGAATTATAATAGGGGTGGGGGTGGGGTCTGACGTCAGAAATGACTAATTTGAATTTTTATTTTGTTTTTCACTTAATATCTTTTTATTATCCTCATTTGGAGTCATTTTTATCTGTCAATATATTTTTCCCCATTTTACTATTTTTATTACCTTTTTTTCTAGATTTAAATCTAATTAGCTAGCTCGATTAAAGGTACTTTTTTTTAGCCGTTTGCGTATCATAAAGACATTTATTACTTAAGTTTCAAAATGGAATAGGTTTGCGAAGTTTGTCCGTCGTCTAATTCCAAATTATTAACTCTAGTTTCTGATAGAGAAATATTGGGAACCTTTTTGGACGTTCATAATTTAGTTAAAATTAAAAGCGATTGCAAGATTTGTGGCCAGGCATTAGATGTAACCCCTCAGTTTGAATTTAGATGCTCTAAAACAAAACATGATTCAAGTGAGCGCCATTATTTTAAAAAACAGCATTGAAGGGCAAATTATTTACTGGATTGGAATTAAAGAAAGATTCCACGCTTTCATCATCTCTATTTCTGAAGTATACCCCCCCCCCCAAAAAAAAAAAATAAAGTAAGTAAACAGCCTTTTTCGTTCTTTTGTTTTGTATAACAAAATGGTGCCAGCTATATTTCAAATAGGACTCAAACGCAAGAACAAAATAGGCTTTCCTCAATCGCTATTTCTTTTTTACCCACTGCAATAAAGTAAGTAAACGGCGTTTTTCGTTTGTTTATTTTCTGGCATTTTTTTAAAACAATGGCCTAAGTAAACAGCGTTTTCCGTTTGTTTACTTTCAGGCATTTTTTTTAAAAACAATGGCCTAAGTAAACAGCGTTTTCCGTTTGTTTACTTTCAGGCATTTTTTTTATAACAAAAATGGCACCAGCTATATTTTGAAAAGAACTCAAATGCGCATGCATATTCTGGCACGGGTGAACAAAAATATTTACACAAACAAGATTTTGTCAGCAGGGTCACTAATCTACATATTTATCAAATTTTGGTCAGGAAAGCCTCACAGTGGCAGTTTTGGTAAACATGAGGATAGTTTATCACTGCAAGAGATCCCCCTACGATGATCCTAAGTTTCAATCAATTGGAAGTGGGGTCTAGGGAGCACATCCCCACAGTATATAATCATATTTGATTATAGAATAATGTCCAATGCACTTGAATATGCATGCTCGGGTGAACGAAACATACAAACCCAAAGTTTTCTTCCGGGTGCACCTCCGATCTTCATGTTTACTGTAGTTTTTAATGTAATTGTGTTGAGTATAGCCAGATCCGAGTCTTAGCTTATTTGGGGCTATTTTTCCTAGCTACTCTTTCTGAGCTTGAATCTATGTGGACGAAATTTATGGTGATTTCCGATTATATAGTGGAGGGTTGTGCCATCCAGAGCCCCCAAATGATTGAAATCTCAGGATCATCGTAGGCATATCCACCCGACGAGCCGTCTCCAACAACGAGCCAACCCTCAAAATAAGCTAGATCGCATCAGCCCATACTCGCAACAATCATAACATAACAAAATTTCACGGATGACAAAAGCCACAAGGGCCTATCAAAGGTCATCCGCATCCGTCAAAGCCCATCCACAAAAAGCACCATCACCAGGGGAAGACAAAATCAAAGTCCCCCACAATATAATATAACAGATGACAAGGGCCACAAGGGCTCATCATAGGTCATCCGAGTCAAACAGCCTCTTTTTTAAGGCACCCAAACTCCCAGGAAAACTACATCCAGAGGATGTAGACGTGAAATATCACCAACAATTTATATCCTTAAATGTTAGCCAATAGCCGTGTCTGTGGAGAGGTCATTCTCCATGCTTAACAAACTCTAAATAGAGCTGGCAACTTTCTGCCGGAAAGTATTAAAATATAATTTATTTTGTACCACAATGAGCCAACGCTAGACTAAGTAAGTAAAGTTCTTTTTTTTGTGGAGGGGATCACTCTTCTTGGATGGAGTATGTCTTCATAAAATAACATAATTTCACGGATGACATAAGCCACAAGGGCCTATCAAAGGTCATCCGCATCCGTCAAAACCCACCCACAAAAAGCACCATCGCCAAGGGAAGACAAAATCAAAGTTCCCCACAATATAATATAACATGACAAAAGCCACAAGGGCCCATCATAGGTCATCTAGGTCAAACGGCCTCTTTTTTAAGGCACCCCAAACTCTCAAGCAAACTACATCCAGAGGATTGTTATGTTATGTTATGTTATCACCAATCAAGGCTTGTCAAGAACTAAATCATGCAGCTATAGATATATACAAACAATATTAATATATACAAAACTTAGGAGCCATCAAAACATTCCCTCCCCATAAACTCATCCAACCTACTCTTAAATACATTTAAATTTGGACTACCTACTACTCTCCGCGGCAATTTTTTCCAGAAGTCTACCACTTTATTGGTGAACAAATATTTTCCTAAATCCAACCTACACCCTTGCTTTTTAATTTTCAAGTGGTGACCTCTAGTCCGATTTCCATCATCTAACTCACAAAACTTGCTAACATCCAATTTATCTATCCCAGAAAAATTTTTAAAGAGCTCAATCATATCCCCTCTCACACACCTCCTTTCGAACGAGAACATATTTAATACCCTCAGTCTATCTATATATTCAAGGTGCCTCAGGGAAGTAATAATCTTTGTTGCCCTCCGTTGCACTGACTCGAGGAGGTTAATATCGTGTCTAAAATGTGAAGACCATGCCTGTATACTGTACTCTAGATGTGGCCCACCAGACCAGTAATTTTTTATTTGTTCTTCATAAATTCGCGTTTTTTTGGAAGTGTGTTAATGATAGTGGGTCTAAGGGAGCTAGACACTACACAGTTTGCTGCACTGTATAATTGGTATAATTATGAGTTTATATTATAATTAGGTGAGCTAATGATTCTCTCTTTTCTTTCCTTTTTTTATCTTATTAATTTATTTTAATATGTAAAATCTTATTGATTTCTCTTTTAAAGGTGAATACTTGTATAAATAAGTTTAAAGATATTTATTAATTTTGAGTTACATCTGGTTCCTGAGATAATTGAAAGTGATAGTTATAGTTAATAGAATAGAAACCCACACCAATCTTCACCTATGGGGCTCCTCTCCATAGGGCTTCAGAAAAGAATTGGAACCTTGTTAGTATCCTTAATATTTGAACCAGAATATGTTCTTGACTGGATTTGGTCAAAGGAAACATTTATGTAGGTATTTATAGACAAGTTAAATTTGTTAATCGGGTAATTAAGGTAAAATAGATTGACTGATCAAGCAGACTTAGTTTATGGATATTGAGTTATTTATAGTTATTGTGATAATCAAGTTGGAGTATACTAGGTACCTATAATAGTAATATATTCATTATTTTTAAGGAGTTTTAGTTTTATAATTTTTATAATTTTCTAGTAGAAGCAAGAAATTTAAGAAGTATTTTTTTTATCTTTTCTTGGGTATGTGGGCTGGAACCACCTCCTCCCAAAAGGGTTTTGAGAGTTATATTTTTTATATTCAGTAAGCTTAGATTGCCTAGCATTTTTTGTCTTTTTATATTATAAGCGGGACATTCTAATAGAAAATGTTTTACTGTCTCAGGTAAATTGCAGTGATCACAATTTGGTGAGTTTTTTAACTTAATTTTGTTTATGTATCAATTTAAGCCTACATGTCCTGATCTCAGTCTGACAAGTGCAGTTTCGAGTCTCCTATGTTTATCAAATGACCATGGCCAATGATTGAATTTGTTTTTTATTTCACCAAATTGAGTAGAAATTACAGATCTTTCCCAAATAGAGGAGTATTCTTTTTGTATCTTTTCTCTTAATAAATTTACAATTTCGCTTTTAAAGAATGGAGTGGTTTCAATGTTATTAAAATTGTGGGAGGCTTTAGCTAATAGGTCTGCTTGGCTTTTTCATTTCCCACTATCCCTATGTGAGAGGGTATCCATTGGAAATATATTTTATGATTGTTGCTCTGAAGGGAATACCATAATGATATGGTAACACTTCAGATTCGGGGAGCATGGTAGATGGCGCTGTTAGTGGGCTACAATTTTGGGCTACAGCATCTCTTATGACGTCAGACGGTAGCGTCAGATGTGAACAATATCGGCGTAATATTTTTTTGTTTCAATTGATTGAAACTCAGGATCATCGCAGGGTGGTCTTCCTGCAGTGATATCTCCCCCACGAGCAGTCCCCTTGAATTTGCTGGTGGGTTTTTCTCCCCAACAGCTTTTTACTGGCAGAAAAACCTAACCTAATAACAAATAATTCTTACTTTTATAGGTTTCTTGATTAGTTTATGCGCCTCTAAATAATCTAAAAGTTTTTCGCGATTATACAAAGTAAAGCCGAATTCGAATACCAAAGAGAGCACGAAAACACAATAACGAAAGAAAAACATTTGCAAAACGGGTCCTATTTATAAGCTACGATGTTGCCAGGAAGAAGCTGTTATCGTTCGCAGTAAACAAAAAATATGAAAACAAAACAAAAAACAATAAAAGACATCAAGAAACCTTATCTAACTTAGAAAAAAAACTATAAACGAGCAGAGCGCAGATATTTAGTAAACAATAGACTAAAAGTTACAAATCCCCAAAACAACAAAAAAATATAATGCAGTGATTGTCACATCTGACGCTACCGTCTGACGTCATAAGAGATATGCTGTAGCCCAAAATTGTAGCCGACTAACAGCGCCATCTACCGTGTGCCTTGAATCTGAAGTATTACCAATGATATTATTTCATTAAAGAGGTTTGAGTATGTATAAATTGTCCTGTGGTCTTCAAATATATAGAGGCTAGATTGTGAGTCATTAAGTATAACAGCAGATGTGGCAGAGTAGTTTTTGCAATAAATAAGTGCCTTTTTAATGGCAAATAGTTCAGTGAAAAGTACGGTATGATCTTCATCCAATTTCAAAGAGTAACACTGACCAGAGTCTTGAATAAAGATAGCAGCTGAACATGAGTATTTATCGTTTAGGAGTACTTTAGATCCATCGGTAAATATTTTTTGGATTCCAGTAAAATTGTTGTTGATGTAATCTTCTATTAGTGTTTTGCTAATATTTGACATTGATTTTGGGTAAGTTATTGGTAAATTTGATTGTATCGGTAATTTCATGTTTTCCCAAGGTGGTATATTACTGAGATAGGATTCCCTATATATGAAGTGGCCTATGCCAGGTTTATTACATAGATTGATAGCTCTATAGTAATAAGGCAGTTTGTTTCAGGTAATCCACATAACGGTAAATATGTAGACGAGCTGCCCAGTCGATAAGATGTACTATTTCGACGGGTTCCAAAATGTTTCACGTTTTTGGAGTACATTTATAGGGGACGGCTCATGGGGGGGTAAACACGATGCATGGACGGCACTATGATGATCCTGAGTTTCATTAAATTGGGGGGCAAAGCCCCCCAGTATATAATCCTAATTTTTATAATGTTCTGACGTTTACAGAGGTGAATGCTTTAACTACATCATGTCAGCGCCTTTAATCATTTTGCGAATTATAATTGTGGGTGGGGTATGATGTCATGATATGATTGATTCGGGTGAACGATAATATTTACACAAAATAATTTTTTCCGGCCGGGCCGCTCGTCTACATGTTTACCCACATAACTTCTGTGACAGCTTTTTGTGAATATTAAAGTTTTCTTTCAAAATATGGTTATTTGGTGATGAGAGTATTTTTAAAAAGTACTTCATGCTAACAAAATCTCTCTGATACTGAAGTGGTAGCATACAAGTTTCACCATAAAGAGAGGCAATGGGAGAAGACCTCATTGCTCCAATGCTAATTCTAATTCCTGCATTAACAATAACAGCTAGTTTCTTTTTCCAGAAAGAAGGGCTTAGGTCAGCACTTCTTTGTTTGTAAACTGAGTGGAAATATCGTTTGGCCTCTAGTTTTTCTACCTCCATCTTTCACATCAGACACTTAGGCCTCACCCTTGAATGTTATTTAAAGCAATAATATTTTCGGTAATACTTCAGATTTGGAGCGCACGGTATATGACACTGTTAGTAGGCTACAATTTTGAGCTACAACATATCTCTTATGACGTCAGACGGTAGCTTCAGATGTAAGCAATCACGGCGTTATATTTTTGTTGTTGTTTGGGAGATTTGTAACTTTTAGTCTGTATTATTTACTAAATATCGTATTTTTAATTTCGCAGTGAACGATAACAGCTTGATACTGGCAACGTCGTAGCTATAAATATAACCAGCTTAACATTTGTTCTTCTTTAGTTATGGCTTTTTCGTGCTCTAGTTGTGCTTTTTCATTATTCAAATTGGGGTTTATTTTGCATGACCGCGTAAAACTTTTAGATTATTTAGGGGCGCATAAACTAATCAAGAAACCTATAAAAGTAAGTATTGTTTGTCATTAGGTTAGGTTTTTCTGCCAGTAAAAAGCTGAATGGAAAAAAACCCAGTAAATCAAAGGGACTGCTCGTGAGGGAGATATCACTGTGGGAGGACCACACTGCGATGATCCCGAGTTTCAATCAATTAGTGGAGGGGTCTGGGGGCGCAACCCCCCAGTATATACTCATATACAAAAAAAATATAACGCTGTAATTATTCACATCTGATGCTACCGTCTTGAGTCATAAGACATATATTGTAGCCCAAAATTGTAGCCTATAAACAGCGCTACCTAGCATGCGCTCCGAAACTGAAGTGTTACCATATTTTATTTCAAAAATGATTGATATGAAATGTCCATATCATATTTTAATTTAGAAAACGATTCTCTTTTAAATGATGCATAATATGATACATGATACATTAAATGCTGTACAAGTCTAATTCAATCGAACGGAAAGGCCTTGTAAATAAAACTGCAGAAGTAAGAAGTAAGTAAGAAATATAATATGATGCGATTCAGTAGCGTATATATAGGGCTATGAAATCATGAATGAGATGAAAACAAATATTCCTGCAATTTTTTTGTGCACTCTGGTATGTCTGATAGTGTGTCAAATAAAACAATATAATAATTAAGACACTTTAATAGGAAATACCTATATATTACATATTGGACAAATATTCCATTAGTCTGATACAGCAACAATAAAGATAATTATTAAGACGTTTTAATACAGAATACTTATTGACGATGACCAGAAAAAAAATACAAAATGTGAAACCGAAATATTATATTTATCAAATATAGCAGTCAAAATTTATATGGATACAATTTATCAGTCTGACACACCAACAATATAAGTAGTGATAAACAGTTTAATTTAGAATAAACATAATTTCACGAATGACAAAGGCCACAATGGTCTATCAAAGGTCATCCGCATCCGTCAATACCCGCCCACAAAATGCTTTCAAAGGATTGTGTTTAAACACATTTTCATTCAAACACATTCTTTTTTCAGTTATCATCAAATCACTTATTTTACCTAATACCAATGTAGACCTAGCAATATTATATTTTAGGAAAGAAATATTAGTGTCGTATAACGATACTTCTGTGCTTATACTTATCCAGCAATACAATCTTGGCCTGTCCATAAACAAGGTGATAGAGGCGAGACCTATATTAATGTTAGGATTTGGGATTGAGCAGTTCCTGTTCTTTCCTCGTAGAATACAACGGCATAACAAAGATTTTACTTTAAGTAACTTCTTATACTTTGCTTGACTAGGGCTTGAGTTAATATTTATCTATATTTTTATGGATCTATATTTAACCTTTCTATGAACGGTTTTCGTCATTCGAAAAAGGAACGGGTCACTCGTTTATAGCTTTTCCCACGGGGGCCAGGGATAACTTTTAAATTTGTCCTCCCCCCCTCCCTCTCCACCTTAGCTACGCCATTAATGCGATTCCAATTAAGGATGTGGCTACTGCCCCGAAGATGGCGGCCTATCTATTTTTTGTGAGAACTTAGAAAAGGTAACAGAGTATTTTCCTCTCCTCTCCCCCATTCTGGTCTCTAAAGAATCACTACCTTTATGGTTCATGCAGGGCCTACCTCATGTATGACCACTTCTCACCCGATCACTCACCCCTAATTTGCTATACTGCATTATTATCCCCCTTTGTTCTTTCCCTCCCATATTGCCTGTGTCAGAGGGTTTTTTTCCATCCGCTAGTTTTCCTGGTTTCGGGAGCCACATCATGTTTGGTATGTACGCGTGGACTATCTTGTTTATTTGAGGGGCTCAGGGAGATAAACCTGAAGAATTCCCTCGAGTCTGGTTTATCATTCGGAAGGGAATTTCAAATTTAATCTCGTGGATAGGTCGCTGTGAAATGGAGTAACCAGGCCCTCTCTTTTGTATAGAGGAATGTGCAACCACCGTGTAATTATTACATGAAACTATCCAGGTATCATGCAGTGATCATATAGAGCTCCTACTTACCATCAACAGGAACCCTATATAAGTCCCAGCTGTAGTTATAAAAAACTACAAAGAAGCAGACTGCCCACGGTATGCACGTCTCCTCGAGCTCTACCATCCACTAAACTTGGTTGAGGCAATTCTCGAGGAGTTCGACGAGGCACTCGACGAACTCAACAAACATCTTGTCAACGCGGATAGAGCTTGTATCCCTAAATCCGAGTATAAGTCCATCTCAACATACAGATGGACTGAATACATGAAGGATTTATACAGTAAACTGAAATTACTGTATAAAATCAACGATAGAAACCCATCAATTGACTCAATACAACGAAGAGCTTAACCAGTTGATCCTCGAACAACAGCGGAGACTTTGGGACGATGCGATCGATAGTCTCGATCACGATGCATCTCCCAAAGTTCTTTGTAGTAAAATCAGGCATCTCAAGGGATCGACTGGAAAAAGAAGAAAAAGATAGAAATATTTAAAGAAAATGGAAATATAGAAATAGAAGAAAGAAAAATCGAAGAAATATTCCCAAGTTGTTAAAAAAGAATCTTCAGTATAACTCAAAAGGAAAACGAAGATTACGATATAGAGATCGAAAGCGACATCATAGAACAGCATAATAACTAAATACATAGAACGCACCCTCACCACCAGGTGGATAAAGAGCGAGACGGAGAAGCCGAGATTACCGAAGAGGAACTACTTGGCGTGCTCCGCTCATTCCGTCCAAAGACCCCAGGACAATTTGGGCTTGTAATGTTAAACTTTGAGAAGGTACCAGCGAATGTTATCGAAGAAATGAGGAGAATTTTCAACGCCTGTCTAAACACGGGATACTTTGCGGATGCTGACAAAACGGTAAAATGTTTTTTTTTGAGGAAGGGGGGGGCGAAGCCCATAAAAGACCCGAATAATGAAAAATCACTAACTCTCGACTACAATTTCACCGATTAAGACCTACTTAAACCGAACAAGACCTCGAGATAGAAGAAACAAACCCCCCCCACAAATCGCATTCATTACAGAATAAATTACAAGGAAAACTAAACACAAATTTAAAGTAATTTATTGCAATAACAACAGCAAATACAACAATGAAAACTCACAACAAAGAAATAATGAAGGCGATAGGCCTGATCACCATACGCCTGGCATCCCTTGCAAATCCCTCACAATACTTTCTCTTTTCACCCCTTTTATTTCCGTCTATCTCCCACACACCCCTTTGTCCCCTACACACACACACATAGCCACTTACTCATTCGTAATCGTGATTTTATTTTGTTTTTCGAAATTCCGGTGTTTTTAAGTCGCTAAGGATCCGAAAACACAAAAAATCGGTACGAATTTTATAAAACCCTACCACTAAAGTTTAGTTTTTAGCCTTGTTTACATACTCCATATTGCAGAATTTAAAAAAAAATGAGAAAACTTCGGATCCATAGCGATTTTAAAATACTTCCTAAAATGCCGGTATTTTTCGTGTTTTTTCAACACATTTTGGATTCTGTCGGCAAAAATCACAAGACAACTTCGATTCGTATTCCATTTCTCTCTAAGTGTGTACAAATATCATCACTCTAGCTATAATAATATGAAAGTTAGTATTTTTACCGAAATCATCCCCTTAAAAGAAATAACCGCGTTAAACGCATTCAAAATACATAAACCGTACTTACATATTAATAGATTAAATAGCCAGAGGAGGAGTGTTCTATTGGAATATTCATTAAGCAACTTAAAGCAAGAAGGAGGTAATGAATGCACATGCAATTAACACCAGTGACAGTTGGCAACTAACTAAGAACTTAAGAGCTACTACCCGTCACTTGCGCTGTTTCAAACACCTACGAGACTTGTTCAAAACTTGAAAGACTTCTCCATTGCGAGTATAGTCTACTTTATTTGGCAGGATAAACATGACACAGGAATAGGATTGCCAGATATATTAAAATAGAAATCAGGACACCCTTTGAAATTCGAACACAATAACACCCCCCATATCCTACGCATAAGTACAAAATAACTCAATGTTTTAAAATTGGAACACACATTGTGCAATAGAAAATTTAATATAAAAATAGAAGATTGTCGTAGAATAGGCTCTCGACGATATACCATATATAACTATTCGTTGAGGAAATTATTCTAATATTTCGAGTGCGTCGTAATCTGATTGACCGAAGTTAGTCCAAAAGGGAGGGGGGGGGCCTGGAGAGGCTTATTTATCTTCAATATGCTTAAGAAGTGGAACGAAGCACAAGGATAATAATATGGCTATCATTAATAAAATAGTTTTATTAATTAAACTATCAGCAACACACAAAAAAATGTTTACATAAACGGAGAATGGAAAGGGTCGTGGGATATCTGACTACCCGAGGATTAAGATTTGAAGAGATTTAAAAAGGTAAACAAATAAAAATTAAAGGGGGGGGGAATGGTTCGCTAAACCATTTAAAGCACAGGGTATCGTTGACAAAAGGTTAGATGATTAAAAGTAATGCTCAGCTTACGTAATTTACAAAGTTGTTGTGCAGAGGAAGACGAAGCGAAGGAATCTTCGGTCTACTGGCGATTTCCAGCAGAAGGATTCTTCGGGAAGTTGTCCTTAGCGAAGGAAAAGGACTGTCTTCGAAGAGTGAGAGCGAAGTGGGGCTCGGAAGTACGAGCGATCTTTGAGACAGCAAATCGGGGATGTTCTAAATGAACAATGGAGGTTATTGTTGAAACCAAGCGTTCTCTTGAAGAACGTTAAAAAGGGGGGAATTAAATTATCCTGACGTGATGTCTTGGGAACGAGAACCGTTTCTTGACGAACGGGCTTGAAGAACAATGGCTGTTCTGACGTTGTTCTCTTTCTGAACAACAGAGCGGGGGGTGGGGGGGGAGAGAACCGTCTCTTGTCAAACGGGCTCAAAGAACAATGGCTGTTCTAACGTTGTTCTCTTTCTGAACAACAGGGCGGGCCTTGTTGACTTGGCGTCTCGAAGGGTACAAACCTTGGCACTCAAGGGATATTTTCCTCTTCTGGACAATAAGGGGGTTCTCGAGGTAGAGAGTTCCTAAGTTCACAAGGGAGACCGGATCGGCGTGATGCCTCGCGAAGATAATTGGGATCTGATCTCATTGGGGAAAGCTATTGTATAAGTACCCGGAGCTGTCTCCATGGCGTAGGGGATAACTGAGTGGGGGACTTCGGAGGAATGCCCCGGTCGCGCCTGGGAAAATACTTTATCTGCCCATAAGCCTAACTCAATCTGGTGAGATCGACGTATGGAGGCGAAACGAGGGAGTGAATCTCCTTGATTAAATATTTGCTATGGTGGCAATAACGCGCTCTGCTTCCTCTCGCAGATGCACGTGGGTAGCATGTGTTTATAACATGTGATAGCGGCTGAAATTAAGCGGCCTCAGACCGTTCTATCACAAAGATAATTAGTATATTTTAATCTAATCACCTCTATAGTTATATTTCGCTGATGATGTTTCCTTTAATAAAGTTTTATCTTCTACATTTTTTATATAAAACTTTGTACAGTTCAAATAAAAGCTCCATTACATGGTAAAATCGCTTCTACGGTGGTTGCATCTAACTTATTTCTTTCTTTAGTCCACTGGCAATTCATTAAAGTGAAGACCCGTTCAACATTCACATTATGAGAAGGCATGCTGAACAGGTACTGACAGAGTTAATAATTCTGAATATTGCTATTCAAATTTTATTTCAGTAAACACAAACCACCATCTTTCATGAGACAATTTGCTTTCTTACTCCTCAAGATCATGTTGAATCTCTTGATCAACAGCTTTGTTAAGGAAAATCCACTGCTCGAAGAGAGCTTTAGCATCAATTTTAATTCCTTTAGTTTTTAGAGCTATGCATGTTGCTTCCAACTGCGACCAGGCTGGTAGATTATTTAGCAGCATCAATGTAAAGCAGTGAAACTTGCAGAATTGAAGTCCATTTTATGGGATATTGACAACACATAGCATAGTAATTGTTTACATCTAGTCTAAAATTAGTTTCAAGTTCACGGGAAATGTCGTTTATTTTCAGTACAGCATTGACACAGAGTGGAATGAACTTTTGGTTATGTCTTGTTTGGATGCACTCAACAAGATCCTCCAAGCATGAAAGTACTTCAATTACGCTATTTGCTCTTTTGTTCAATTTTCATTATCTTAGTGCTAAAAACATATTGAAGGGTGTGTATAAGATTTAAATAGGCTTTACTTAATAGGCTTCATTAAAAAGGTGGAAGAGAATTTTAGGGGGCTTTTTTTCTGAGTTAAAATATGATTTTAGTACTTCAAATAAGCTAAGAATTCGTTCAGCTGTATTTGTTAGATTCAGCCAACGGGTTTTTGAATGCGTAAGAACTGATGAATATTGAGCTCCAAGAAACACACAAAACTATTTTAATCATTCAGTTCTAACTGAATAAATACTGAAGTAAGAGAAAAAACTTCATAATAGTAACTTCAATTTCAACAGAAAGATTGTCAGCTGCTGTTTGTGCAGCATTCTGAACAACATGGGCTGGACACCCAAGTCCTTCCATATAATTATTCATGCTTTCTTTTAACTTTGTGTAGACATTATTTTGACCTTTACGCATCCACCCTCCAAAGTTTCTGTCCATATGATCACCACCGAATGCAACACATTTTTTCTTATCAATTCCTAAATCAGTAATAAATTTTAGGCAAAAGATTGTGATTGTTTCTGATGTCTCATTGGGGAGAGATTCTACTTTTAAAAGCTTTACCTGAAAACGCTTTTCACGCGTAAAATAGTAAACCATTAAGGGGAATATTTTTTCTGCATTGTGTTTACTTGCATCAGTAGATATTACATAAAATGGACACCTTTTTTAGATCATTGACTACCTCAGCAATTGACCGTGCGGCTAATACATTTTTAAGAAGAGCAGTAGCTTTTGTTCTGGCACTTGAAATTATTTTACCAATTTTCGAATCAGAAAATATTTCAGGCAATAATTTATTTAAGCAGTCATTTGAGTTAAAGGACTGATGATGATATGTAATATGGAAAGCAAACGTAACTTCAGCTGCAATTACGGCATCATCTCCATTTTAATTTTTCTTAATTAAGAAATTTGTTTTTTTTTGTAAGTTATTTGGCAGATGCAGAGCTCAAATATCTCTTATGTTTGTTTCTAAATGTTTTTTATTATATCGGTTTGCCCACCATTTTCAATCCAAGATTTACAATGACCTCTTATAATAAATCTCCATTGCTCTAAATATTCATTACAAAATTGACATTTTCTTTTCGTCATGTTGGGGCACAAATAAGGGCTTGCAAATTAAAAAAGAAATATTAGTTAAATACACTTCAAAGTACCAACTAATATAGCACGAAGGAAAGCTCTGATTAACTGGTTATTAACTAAGTGCAATTATTAGGTGGAAATGCCATCGACATGCTCTCACGTCAGAACTCATTAGATAACTGTGAGTGCCCCGGAGCCGGATGCGGAGGTCACCAAGGCGCCAAAGCAACTGCAACCACGCTGTTTTGAACCAGAATGAACGACCATCAAACACGTTCTGTACATAAACTGAACAAGCAAATGACTGGACTCAAATGCGATTATTTATGCTTTAGTCTGTTCCAGACGTTTATTTTCAGTAAAATGATTCTGTGAAAAGTGTTATTAAGATAATATTTAAGAAAGAGTGGATATTTTTGATCGTTAAGAGGAATAATTCCGATAAATTTGTTATTGACTGAACATTTTTCATACGTCAGGACATTTAAGCGTTCTAACAGAGTTGATTTAGGACACAGGGCAAAATCAGGACATGTCCTGAATTTTCAGGACGTCAGGCAAGTTTACACAGGAGAAAACGCTTTATAAACAGAACTCATTAATTTTTCAATAAATTTTAAAAATGGCTATAAATTTAATTAATTTAATAATTTAAATGGTAAACTCGGGTATGAAAAATTTCTGAGGTGCTCTTCCTTTCCTTGATGCCCTAAGCACGTGCTTTCTTGCTTAGGGGGTCAATCCACCACTGCTAAGAGGTGGTTGCCCAGGTACTGGAAGGGTTCCACATAGTCATGTTGCTCTCCTTCCACGGAACTTGAAGGAGGGTTGTACGGTCTTGATGGTCACGGCTAGTATACGGTTTTGGTCTTCTGCGTCTTTATGTTCAGACCACGATTTCGGTGAGCGTTTTTAAATGCACACCGGAGATTCCGACCACAGCTTAAAGCAGCCCCCGTCTGTGCCCCCTGGGAGCAGTCATGGTCTGAGTACCCGAGGGGGTGTGTGGCAAAAGGGTAGCACAAGTTCATTGGACCGAATAAAATGCTAAGTATTAAAAAGTACTATTTGGAAGGAGAGGAGGATCAACATTACCTTCCACACAAATAAAACGCCACATCACGTTACAAAGCGTGGCATAACAACCTGAACATGAAAATGGGGGGGGGGGCTGCCCCACCAAAACATAGTTGCAGGTAAATTGCCTTTCTTGTAGAAGGAGGCTACCCAGCTGTCCTTGCTTCCATACCCACTCATCTTGTGCTTCCACCAGCATTCCTCGAGACCAGTACAAAGGGGGGAAAACACCCCCGAGAGGCCTCAACACTGGTCCAATAAAGCCCTTTCCCACATATTACAACAATCAGACCCAATCTCACCGTCTTCCCCTCCACGTCGGCCGAGTCTACGGAGAATGAGTCAATTTGAAAATCCCGCCAGAAGGAAATTTAAGATTTCCATTTTTTTGCTCTGACCAGAAGAGGAAGGGATGGGGGGGTCATAGAAATGGAGTCTTTAGTCCTTCCAATGTTCCTTGTTTTCACGCGAGGCTTCTTAACTTGAGACCCGTAAAAGCCCCGCGCCCGAGCCCCAATTAAATCCATCCTCTTATCTTCAATAATATAAAATGTCCATAGCAGATTTTAATGGAGAAAAACCCTTCGAAATGGGATGCGATGCCAATTGACGATGTGACTCCTCTTGGCTCTTTCAGGGTGGGACAACAGTGGCTGCATTTGGACGGGGATCGAACCTTCAGAGGGATTTATTTAGAGGCAATTTATGTAGAGATATCCCCTCTACAGTTCTCGCTACCCGGCTGGATTTCTAAGGTCGAGGTGGGAGTTCCCTCCCAGCGAGAGCGGATAAAAACTTGAGCTGGGTCATAAACTGGCCGCCCATTGGGCGGACACACTGAATGATAACCCATCATAAGTCGTGTCACAGTTCCTAATTAATTGCAACACTGCTATCATTTCCCTCCCCGGCTTCACAGCACAACAAATCAGAAATTTCTCAGATTTTTATCTGGCGATTGAGGTCGACCTCGACATAGGACAGATGCTCATAGATACCGAATAGCAGCCGTCAAGGAGAGACATTTTACCTTTCCAGTATCTCATTGGCCATTTGGCAGAAGGACCCCACAATCCTAATGGGGTAGCTGAATGTTCGGTGTCAGGAGTCCGGCTATAGCACTTTCAATTGGATCGGGAAGAGCCTCGATACTTTGCCGCACAGGAACTTTGTCCAGCAAATTGGCCCCAACTTTGTTAGTGGAAGGGGTGCCAACAAACCGGAGATATGCCGGGCCAATCGTGTGCTGCTTTCAACTACTACATGGAACCAATCCAGGTACCATATAGGGATCCTACTCGCCAACAATAGGCAGACTGCGCACGGTACACACAACTCCTCGAGAACCATCATCCTCACACTTTGGATGAGACAATTCTCAGGGAGATTGACGAGGCACTCGACGAGCTTAATAACCACCTAATCAACGCAGATAGAGAAGTATCCCGAAATCCGCCTATAGGTCCTTCTCAATATATAGATGGACCGAATACATGAAGGATTTATACCGTGAACAGAAATTATTATAAATATCAGAAACCAATCAATTGACTCAATACAACGAAGTCGAGATCAAAGAAGAGTTCAACAGTTGGGACGATGCGATCAAAAGCCTCTTTCATGACGCATCTCCCAAAGATTTTGGGATAAAATCAGACGTCTCAAAGGATTGACTGAAAGGGAGAAGAAAGTGGAAACACGAAACGAAGACAGAAACAACGAAACGGAAGAAGAAGACATTTAAGCAATATTCCGAAGTTATTGTGAAAAATATTCAGTAAAACTGAAGAGAACGAAGATTCTGATATTGAGTTTGAAAAGGAAACCATCGACGAGCTGAACACAAATCCATAGGACGCACCTGCACTACCAGGTGAAAAGAAAGTGCGACGGAAGCGCCGAGAAAACCGAAAAGGAACAATTCGAAGCACTCCGTTCATTCCGACAGAAGGCACCAGGACAATCGGAGCTAACAGAGTTGAAATTTGAAAAGGCATCAGCGAAGGACTGAGAAAAATTTTTAACGACTGGCTAAACACAGTATGGGAAGGATCCAATGAAGAGAGAGAGAGAGAGTAACAAGGAAAAGTACCCTAGTAGACCTTACTATACATTCAAATAGGGTACCTTTGAGTGAACACTTGAGCAGGCGCGGTCATATAAAGGGTTAGATTGATGCTCTAAAAGAGCACTCACGACACGCTTCAATTCTCCAAGCGGCTATTTTTCAAGACTGTCTAGTCTTGACTTAAACTGTTCAACAGAGTTCCTATTCAGAAGTTCCACTGGAAGTGCGTTCCAAGTGCCGCAGATGCAATATGTGAAAGATTTCCCACACAGATCACGCTGGTAACGCTTCAGTTCAAGGTAGCCGTGGTTTCTTGTCCTGCTCTGGCTAAGCTGGAAAATATCCCTGTAGTCTACAATGTCGGAGCCTCGAAGTATTTTTGAACACTTCGATAAGCTGACCACGCAGTCTACAGGTCTCAACGAGAACAAGTCTAATTCCCGTGATCTATCTTCGTAACTCTTGTGTCTGATAGAGGAAATCAGTTTGGTTGCTCTGGCTTGCACACGTTTTAATCTTGCGATATCCTTTCGAAGCGAAGGACTCCAAAATTGTACGGTATACTCCAGGTGCGGTCGGACAAGGGAGTTATATAAATACAGTACTATCTCGTGGTTCCGATATCCAAACTGTGGCTTTATATAAGCTAACATCCTTTGAGCTTTCTTCTCCGCCTCAATATACTGCCTCGAGAACTTGAGGTCACTAGTGATTGTTACATCCAAGTCCTTCTCAGTGTCAGTGGATTCAAGAGCAGTGCCCTTAAGGATATGCTGAAATTAGGTGTTTTGGTGGCCGATATGTATCACTTTGCATTTGTTCACGGTAAAAGGCATTTGCCACGTGTCCGACCACCGCTCGATCTTTTGAAGATCATCTTGAGGGCAGGCAGTATTTCCTTCCTTAGCGACGTTCATACCAATCTTCGCAACCATGTCAGCGTCAATGTCGTTGACGTAGATGATGAACAGTAGGGGTCCCAGGACAAAACCTTGAGGAACACTGCTAGTAAAGGGCAACCACTCAGAAGTCAGTCCATTCAACACCATCCGTTGCCGTCTGCCACTTAGCCAGTTCTCTATCCAACTCGCTACATTTCCGTCTATGCCCAGCGCACGCACTTTCAGGAGGAGGCGGCGGTGTGGTACCTTATAGAAGGCTTTTTGAAAGTCTAAGTAGATAACATCAACCTCCTTATCCCTGTCGTGCTCACTGAAAACGAAGTGGAAGAATTTCACACGATTCGTTAGGCATGAACGTTGCCTTTGGAACCCGTGCTAGAAACTCCTCAATCGCAAGTTGGACTCTAAATATGAGGTCATTTTGTCCACCATGGTGCTTTCCATGACTTTTACCGTCTATTGAGGTTAAGCTACTAGGTTGCTAGTTCGACAGCTGGCTAGTGTCTCATTTCTTGAAGATAGGAGTCACCTCCGCTTCAACACTTTAGGTAGAAACCCATCTGGGCAAGGTGACTTATTCGTCATTAGGTCAGTGATCTTTTTTTCTATTTCTTCTTCGGTGAAGTCCATCTCCTCCAGCTTATCCCCCGAGTAGGAACTCGTTGGCTGGGGGATGGGACAACACTCTTCAGTAAACACTGAAGAGAAGTAGTCGTTGAGGAGGTTAGCATTTTCTGAATCCGAATGCTTTAATGTCCCCTCTTTATTCCTCAACGAGCCAATCGTTTGATGGATTGGTTTACGGCTGTTTACATATCCAAAGAACTCCTTGGGATTCTCTTTACAAAGTCTCGCCACTCGAAGCTCTTCAGACCGCTATGCCGCTCTTATGCTGGACTTTACTCTCCTAGGTAGCCTACGATACTTCTCAAAGTCTTCAGAAATCTTTGACTGCCAGTAAACTGTTCTCTTCTCCCTTAGCAGTTGACCAATTTCTCGATTAAACCACTTTGGTGAACATATGACCGACGAAGGCTTTTCAAAGGGATGAATCGTGGTTGAAGACTCATGAACGTAGTTTGGTATATATTCCACGAATCTTCAACATCCTCGCATACTTCTATCATCGCATCAGTCAATCCAGCACGAAGACCTGCAAAGTCTGCTCTTCTCAAATCAAGTTTCCTCGATTTACTAGTTGCAAACACTACTGTAGCAGAATGAGGTCAAATGGCGGCCACGTGACCTTCTGTGCCCACGTGGATCCGGAGGTCGCCGCATGGAGCTGGTGAAAGCATAGCTGAACCTCGGCAAGGAGGCGGCCGACGCTGTTATCACTCGCCCCAGCTGTATTTGCCTAGGGACCGGTGTCATCTCCCCCCTCCCACCACACGGTTACCTCTCCGCGAACATTCGGGCTTTCCGCTCGAAGATTGAAATCCGTTGGACATTCCAACGATCGTTATCACGGTTCCCCATTACCCCTAAGGAGTACACAACTTTTCCCGAAGTCACCTCACCAAGTGCCTATATAACGCTTCGACTAAGTTTATAAAGCAGCACTGTTGGACTTCTACCTCCTCCGACGAACGAGCTAAAGGATGCTTCCCCCCTCCTCCCAGGGGCGATTTCGATTCAAGTTGAAGGCTAAATCGATCGTTGAACTCTTCCTTAGTCAATCGGCAATCTTTGATATCAGTGAACTCTGCCATAGCCAATCAGCAAGGAATGACAAAGATTCCCAACTACGAAGACGAGAAGTGCTCCCTCGTATGAAGCCAGAGGTAAACCGACTTCTTTCGTCGCATTCATCGTACCCCAACTGGTCCCTTTTCGGCAACGAGCACGTAAGGTAGTTGTTTAAGTTGCCACCTGCAGATTGATCTTGAATCTGGCTTACCCAATTGCTCCCTTATTTGTGTGAAAGCCCCAGTTTAAAGTCCTCCTTTAAATCACCAACTGTATCTGACCTCCTCAATCCCTTAATTAACCTACCTGTATCTCGTGTGGACCTTGAACCCCGTATGGGCGACCATTCTCTTTAAACCCAGTATTTGTGTAAATATAAATATCATTATTGTTGTTAGTAAAGATATATTTTCGTCATAGTTTTTCTTTTTCAATTCCAACGCGTACCAGCTACCTGTTAATCTTTGGATAACTTGCACTCTGAAATATTTGTTTTAAAAAGGATCCCGCAAAGTAATAATAAACCATTCCTACTGGACTCATAACCATTTTCCCTTTCACTAACGGTCTTCAACCAGCTTTGGGCCCAAGCCCCAAAGTAGCTACGTATATATAAATTAAGAGTCTGGCCATTCCACAACTAACTTGAGGACTTTGACTATAAATATGACTAGTGGGTGATCACTGCCACCGAGCTCTTCGCCTACAGAGAGATCCTCAACGATTTCATCCTCAGAGTTGAAATTAGGGCGAGGGTATTATTGACTTTCGTTGGCTATCTCACCTATTGAGTCAGAAACTCGTTGTTCGCAGACTCAAGGAGTAGTGCGTTCTCGCCACAGGGTTCTTTGGTTTTCCTGTCAACTTGGGTATTGAAATCACCCATGGCGATACACACACTGCTTTGAACAAGTTTACCCAACAACCGGTACAGATCCCTGTTCTTTTTAACGAGTTGGACAGGGGAGCCGGTAAAGCATCAGGGTCCTGTATCTGGCAGGACCTGTATCTAGGTCAACACCTAGTAGCTCGTGGTCGGATACAATGTTGCAGTTTGTCGGTTTGAGCGTATCCTTGACATACAACATCACACCGCCGCCCTCTCTGTCTGGCCTATCTTTTTGGAAGAGTTGGTAACCGGGAATCATAAATTTCCCTTCAAAATCTCGGTTTGAGGTTTTTACTCACGAATGTGAAATCCACCATTTCAGGTTCTTGCGTCGCTACGATGCCATGAAATTCAAGAAACTTGTTCCTGATCAACCTCGCATTAAACAGAAGAACTTTCAGGGAGTCCCCAAATGTAGGACTCCCTACGCTCTTCCGTTTCCCGTCTTACTTCTCTCCCTGTTCTCTTTTGGTGGTGTGGTGGCACCCTTTAGAGCGACCTCCGCGAAGGTTGTTCCAGGGTTGACTTTGGCGTACGGGCGCACGCCCGCCCTCACCCTGGGCCGAACCGTCCCTTGAGTCCCTCAACGACATTTTGTGTCAGGTTTGAGAGTACAGCCTCTCCTTTAAAGGAAAGGTGCACCCTATCCTTTTGGTAGAGATCGTTTCTCCTATAAAAGATGCGGTATGGGTCGACAAAAAACACCCACTCTGCCGTAGACAAATCTGCTAGTCGTCAGTTCAATGAGGTTTTCCTCGAGTGAGCAATCCGGCTTGGATCTCTTCTCGGGAGCATCCCAACCATGACAAGTCTGCGTGTTTTCAACCCACAGTCCTCAACAGCCCCTATGACCATCTGGAGGATCTCGCCTGTAGGGCCTACCCTACCTCCTCTGAGGTAGTGGTCGTTGCCACTTACTATCAGGGCAACGACCCAACTCTCAGAAACCTAAGATTTCTCAGCCTCTACTCTTATCTGGTGGTTCCCACGTCCTGGGAAGCAGCTTACCATCACACTAGTGCGAAGGCGGGCCGCTAGCATGGGTTGCAGATCCCTTGATCGTGAATCCCCGAGAGAAAGATAGAGATATCCATTCAAAAGAGGTACCTTTGAGCGAACACTCAAGCAGGCGCAGTCCTCTAAACGGTCAGATTGACGCTCTAGAAAAGCACTCGCGCAACGCTTCAAGTCTCCAAGCGGCTATTTTTCACGACTTTGTCTAATCTCGAAGTGACTGTTCAACATAATTGCTGTTGACAACTTCCACTGGAAGTGCTTTCCAGGTACCCCAGATGCTATATGTGAAATATTTCCCCCACAGATCACGCTGGCAACGCTTCAGTTTAAGTTTGCAGCCGTGGTTTCTTGTTCTTCTCTGGCTAAGCTGGAAAATATCCCTGTAGTCTATAATGTTGAAGCCTCGAAGTATTTTGAACACTTCGATAAGCTGAACACGCAGTCTCCGGGTCTCCAGCGAGAACAAGTCTAATTCCCGTAATCTATCTTCGTAACTCTTGTGTCTGATAGAGAGAATCAGTTTGGTTGTTCTAGCTTGCACACGTTTTAATCTTGCGATATCCTTTCGAAACGAAGGCCTCTAAAATTGTACGGCATACTACAGTTGCGATCGGACAAGGAAGTTAAACAAACACAATACTATATCATTGATCCATTATCCAAACTGTGGCTTTATATAATTTAACATCCTTTGGACTTTCTTCTCCGCCTCAATACACTGCCTTGTGAATTGAGATGACTAGTGATAGTTACACCCAAGTCCTTCTCAGTGTCGGTGGATTCAAGAACAATGCCCTTAAGTATATACTTATATTTGGAGTGTTGGTGACGGATGTGGATCACTTTGCCTGTGTTCACGTTAAAAGGTATTTGCCACGTGTCCGCCTACTCCCCAATCATCCGAAGATCATATTGAAGGCAGGCAGTATTTCCTTCCTAGTGAAGTTCATAGCAAGCTTGGTATCATCGGCAAATTTAGAAATCTTCGCAACCATTTCCCTGTCAATGTCGTTGACGTAGAGGATGAACAGTAATGGTCCCAGGACAGAACCTTGAGGAACACCACTAGTAACGAGTACCCCCTCAGAAGTCCTTTCATTCAACATCACCCGTTGACGTGTTCACTTAGCCATAGAGAGAGAGAGAGAGAGAGAGAGAGAGAGAGAGAGAGAGAGAGAGAGAGAGAGAGAGAGAGAGAGACTGAGAGTGAGAGAGTGAGAGCGAATGAGTGAGAGAGAGAGAGTGTGTGTGTGTGTGAGTGAGAGAGAGAGAGCGAGCAAGATAGATAGATAAATAGATAGATAGATAGATAGATAGAGAGGTAGAGAGAGAAAGAGAGGGAGAGAGCTACCGGTCAATTTTAATCTTGGAATTTAGCGGGAACCTTTTCATGAAAATCGCCAGCCGAAAACTGGGGGCCAACCTGGAGGAGATCTCTTTGTTCAATCCATACTAATTTAGCTTTCCAGGAAAGCCAAGTGCAGAGAAGACGATAAATGTCACCACGGAAAAGCAGGCACAAGCCAAAAGGGAGGAGAGTTATGTGGATATTTTATGTCAGGATGTATCAAAAGCATTCGATAAGGTGTAGAAAACAGGAATACAATAAAAAATACAATGGCTGGGACTAAGTGGAAATTTGAAAAGAACGCTCTGTGAATACGTCATGGAGAGAGCAGCGTATATTAGTTTGGAGAGCATGGACTGATCAAAGTTCATGCTTAAATGCAAAACTCACACAAAGGGGGTGTCTGACCCTCATTTTACACTTGATATACACCGCAGATGTCCCAGCCCCATGAAACCAGATTTCTCTCAACATTCAATTTGCGAAATTTCAGCCAAATAATCCAGTGTCTTTGCGGAACGCTGCTATGCAAGCTCGTATGAAGGCGGCAAAAATCGAAAGATTAAACATATACGAGGCCAAATGGAAAATAAAAACTAAACAAGAGAAATTCCAGGTGGTACCCATTGGAAGGAAACTACTATTATATGTCATGGTGGGAGATAGGTGCTGTCCCTACACCACAGAATTCACTGCGCTTGGAATGAAGATTATTTCATCCGGGTAGATGAAGCACGTCTCTGATCGAATTTCGAAGGCCTCGGCTGCAGTCAAAACTGATGTTTATAAACCTCCGAGAGAGCAATAAGAAGATCTCCAATGCAATTCCAAGATCAACACTGCTCTTATCCTCTTTCGCCCTCTCTGTGTCTCAAGGACACAAAAAGAGGAGAGTACAGGAAGTGCAGAATACTGCGTGTACCTAATTACGAGTACACTTAGACAAGAACGAAGACGCCAAGAAGAATTGTACAGGGAGGCGGGGAAAATTCCCATTTACAGGCATTTAATGATAAGTTTAATCAAGAAATGGCTGACGGAATCACCGAAATGGTTAACCATGTGGGGATTGTGTATATTTTTCATTCAAAAATTTGATTTTTTCTTATTGGGAGAAGAGGGCCCCCTCCCTCGTAAAAAACCGCCACCTGGATGTAAAAAAGGGATTTTTCCTTTGGATGAATGATGAAAGATGGATGAGATGAGTCCGGGTGGGATCCTCTCAGGGGTGTGATTGTATGGCGGACTTAATGACAACGCCGCCCCCCCCCCCCTGAGGGTTTTGAATCGCGACCGCTCTCCAACATACCATAGAGACGGTTGTATGTCCCTCTATGATCCTGGAAAGGGCCTTCGCCGTAATGGGCACCGAAGGTTGCGGTCCGTCCCTTGTCCGGAATATTTCTGACATTGTCCTCTACTGTGGGCTAATCCTCAAACCAGCTTCCTCCAATGCCCCCAATTATGCTAATGCAACTGCTAGGCATAGTTGGGACGAAACATGAATGGCTAATCCCCCTCACATCTGACTGCCGTTCACGCAGTGGGCGGGGCCGGGGACTTAGGCAGTCATCTGCTTAAGTGGGGCCGCTAGAAGAAAAGATGAAGTTAGTATGATGGTGAGTGGTGATGAAAAATGCGTACTATATCTCTTTTGGAACTTTTCGGAGGCGTGTGGGAAATTTCCCCAAAACTTTCCCTCCTTTGCCGGATGTGAGATGCTGTCGGAGCTGTAGTTTACCAAGAATTCTTCGCCGTCTTAAAAATTTGGAAAATGAATTTCAGCCGTGTTTATGTGCAAACAGTTTGAGCTTTAGTAACCTTTGAAATCTATAATGGCGTTGATTGGACAATTATTACAGTGCTTATGTCTAAAAGCTGATTGGTCATTTTGTTAATGTTAAGGCTGTTATTCCAATAATAAACGTAAGAATGACGATTAAATGTATATCAATCCTAATTGGTTTAATTTTTGAAGTGTTATTAGTAGATGAAATAACTATTTATATAGGTGTATTTTTCTGTACGAGATAGTCAAAAAAGTAATTATTATTCAGGAAGAAAAGTTGTCATTACTGTGCGCCCTTTCGAAGCTTATTCCGCTATATACCAAGGAATAAAGAATCTATATATATATATATATATATATATATATATATATATATATATATATATATATATATATATATATATATATATATATATATATATATATATATATATATATATATATGAATAACGTTACAGCCACGAGGAAAATGAAACAACGGAGAACTGCGAGGCCTTTTGACTAATGGTCCTTTACTGAGCAGACTAAAAGACAGGGAAAAAGAGAAAGATATTTATACACCTGATTAATGAAAATATGGGATATAAAGATTAAAAGGGGTGGGATTAACAGATACCTGGAAAAAACCTATTAACAAGATGAGCCGTCAGGGTTAAAAAAAAATATATATATATATATTTTTTACGGGTTACAAAAGAAAGGGGGAGGCAATGCTTGGGAATCACATATGCAATATGAAAAAAAAAAAAAAAAAAAAGTTTACACATGAGGCAAAAAATAGAGCAAATAGGGTGCTAGGTTACATTAAAAGAAATGTTAGCTACAAGAGTAAGGAGGTCATCCTTAAACTATACAACTCTTATGTCAGGCCACATTTAGAGTACTGTATACAGGCATGGTCACCACATTTTAGACATGATATAAACTTATTAGAGTCAGTACAAAGGAGGGCAACAAAAATAATACCATCCCTGAAGCACCTTGAATATGAAGATAGACTGAGGGTATTAAATATGTTTTCATTTGAAAGAAGGTGTGTGAGGGGAGATATGATTGAGCTTTTTAAAATCTTTTCTGGGATGGATAAATTAGATTTCAGCAAGTTATTTGAGTTAGAAGGTAGTAATAGAACTAGAGGCCACCACTTAAAGATTAAAAAACAGAGGTGCAGACTGGATGTTAGAAAATATTTTTTCACTAACAGAGTGGTAGATTATTGGAATAGTTTGCCACCTGAGACTGTAGACAGCCCAAACTTGAATGTTTTCAAGCGCAGATTGGATGATTATATGGGGATGGAGGGTTAATTTCTTACTTTTTGGTATGTGGATATGTTTCTTGACTCATTCCTGTGGATGCAGTTTCTTTTTATTGTATATTTTGGGGGATTTTGATTTTGTTTTTGACAGACTCCTATGGAGGCTTTAAATTATATATTGTAGATGCATGGTTGGACATTCCTATGGATTGTTAAATTGTATATTGTAGCTGCATGATCTGACAAAATCCTATGGATGCATTATATGGGTGGGATTTGATGGATACGGATGACCTTTGATAGGCCCTTGTGGCTTTTGTCATCCGTTAAATTATGTTATGTTATGTTATGTTATGTTACACTACACTGGTGCACAAGATACAGGCACAACTACACCACCTTAAAAAAGGAGGACGGCAGATCACACTGCAATGGGTTCCGTCACATGTTGGAATTCAGGGAAACGAAATTGTTGATCAAGCCACAAGGGAGGCGGTTCCAGACACAGAGGAACCTCTCCAACTTGAATACCACGATGCCCAAACTCTTACCAGGAAAGAGATAAAAAAGAAGTGGGACACCGAACTTAGACTTGCGCTACAAGACACCAGCCTTGGACAAATCCGTTGCGACACCTCCCCTGCACCGTGGAGCCGCCACAAGCACCGTCGCCTGGATGTGACCCTATTCCGCCTGAAGACGTGACACTGTGGCCGTAACAGGCACAGGTACAAACTTTGCTTGACGGACTCCCCATACTGCAGGTGGTGCCAGAATCAGGAGGAGACAGTGGAACACTTCCTGCTACACTGCCATCGCTTCTACAGCCTCCGTATCACACTGAGGGCCCTCCTATCAAGCCTGGGAATCCGTCAGCTAACCTTGGCAATCCTGCTAGATGGAGCAGGTTTTGACCCCCCCATCTGTCAACAAATCCTCAATGAGACAGCAAAATTCATCACCAACAGTGGACAGCTCTCAAGAATATGAGCAATAAACTTAAGTCCCAACTATTACTAATTAAGTACTATCTAAAATAACTTGACCAAGTAACCTACATGTAACAAACTACTTGCAGCAGGGCTCATGTGACTACCATCCAAGCAGCTCAAATCAACAACAACAACAACTAACGATAGTGGATACAAAGTATGAATTCGAAGCAACTATATAGAGGTCAGAACAAAGGGATAACTGAAGCAGAAAATAATAGATCCAGGAGAAAGGTGTTGTAAAAGAGGAATAAATGGCAAGAGAATTCTGAACTTATACAGAGGCAAAGGGGCCCCCTGCATTGAGGATATGTACGATGGGAGTTTTGCAAGCCAGCGACTCTTCAAGGCACGGACTAGATCCTTGGAGGTGGAGGCGAGGACATGCAGATGGAATGGAGGAGGGGACAGATTTGAATGGTGCCTATTGGGGCAGAGAGAATCTATAGAACATTTGATTGCGGAGTGTGTGGGCCACAGTCTTGAGAGGAAGAAATTGAAAGAAGAATTGGTGATAGAGCTGGCAAGAGAAAAGTGGGAGGATTATGGACTGAGTGTGGGAAAAAAGATATACATGATGAGAGAATAGGAATAGTAATAGCAACAAAGAAATTTTTGCAGTGTGTGTGGAAGAAGAGAAATGAATAAATGCCATATCCTGATATAAAGAGTGGCTCTGTGGTGGAGCGAATGTGAGTGTGTGTAAAAGGGCCATTTTCCCACCCCTTTTCTCAGTACCCTCTCCCTCCCTCTGTAAGAATGTGTGTGAATGGGAATGGGTTTGTTTTATTTTTGTTTATTTTATGTATAAAATGATTACCATGTTTTTCTTTCTTTCCAGGCGTCATATTCTGGAAAGATAGTAGCTAGTTTTGAGATATCACTATAATTAAAAGATTGTACTTTGTTTAAAATAATCTTTTATCAAAGCGTCATATTCTGGAAAGAGAGAGTGGAAGTGTGGACTAACAGCAAGAGGGGTTCTCTAGATGAGTGCTCCGCCCAGCCCTGAGACGGAGGGCTTTTGTGCCTCTCTAACCACCTGAACCGCCATACCCGCCTTCGTTGACAATCCTGCCTCCTTCTAAGTTAGCCTACTACCACCTACCTCCAGCACACAAGTGATAGCGCGTGCCCCCTTTTCGTTCGGTTGTTGTTGTGTTTTTTTTATGTTTTGTGTAGATATATAAGTAAATTGTTGTATTCGCCGGTTATAAAATTCTCTTTTGGTATCGTATTTGGATTGGGGAATTTAGCCTCATTTTGAAGTGTGCACACTTCCCTTGTAAATATAAAATTGTTGTAAATATAAGCTGTAATTATCATTGTACTTTTTTTTCTGTTAGTAAAGAACTGTACATACAATCCGTTTCATTCTCCTTCGATTTCTCACGTCCGGATTAGTATAGGAAGCGGGTTGGATCGATTGGGGTTAGTCTAAATTTTTCGGCCCGCTACAGCTCAACAACCTGAACCTGTGTATGAAAATTTAGTGTGGAATCTACATCTTGAATAAATTAACATTTTGTTACAAGTGAGCCAAATTTCGTCGATATCTCAGTAATTGTTAAGTTTAGGCCACTTTGAAATTAGGCCGTCCAAACTTGGGTAACACTTCAGTTTCAAGCTGCACGGTAGGTGGCGCTGTCTATAGGCTACAATATATATCTTATGACATCAGATGGTAGGGTCAGATGTGAACAATCACAACGTTATATTTTTGGTAAACATGTAGATGAGCGGCCTGGCCGGAAAAAATTATTTTGTGTAAATATTATCGTTCACCCGTGTGAATATTCATGCGCGTTTGAGTCATCTGACATCATACCCCACCCCCATCCCCTATTATAATTTGCAAAATGATTAAAGGCACTGACATGATGTAGTTAAAGCATTCACCTCTGTAAACGTCAGAACATTATAAAAATTAGGATTATATACTGGGGGGCTGTGACCCCCAGACGCCCCCCCAATTTAATGAAACTCAGGATTATTGTAGTGCGGTCCACGCATCGTGTTTACCCCCCCCATGAGCTAGCCCCTATAAATGTACTCCAAAAACCTGAAACATTTTGGAACACGGACGAAATAGTACATCTTATCGGCCAGGCCGCTCGTCTACATATTTACCATATTTTTTTGTATATGAGTATATACCGGGGGGCTGTGCCCCCCAGACCCTCCCAATTGATTGAAACTCAGGATCATCACAGGGTGGTCCCCCCGCAGTGATACCTCCCCCACGATCAAGAAATAGTACATCTTATCGGCCGGGCCGCTCATCTACATATTTATCATATTTTTTTGTATATGAGTATATAATGGGGGGGCTGTGCCCCCCAGACCCTTCCAATTGATTGAAACTCAGGATCATCACAGGGTGGTCCCCCCGCAGTGATATCTCCCACACGAGCAGTCTCCTTGAATTTACTGTCTTTTTCCCAATTTTAGATTCGCCTCGAATGACAACAGCTTTTTACTGGCAGAAAAAAACCTAACCTAATGACAAACCATAATTACTTTTATAGGTTTCTTGATTAGTTTATGCGCTTCTAAATAATCTAAAACTTTCTTGGGTTCATGCAAAATAAATCTGAATTCAAATAACGAAGAAGCACAGCCACAAAAAAGCCTTAACAAAACAGAATCATCTGCGAAGCAGGTCCTATTTATAGCTACTACATTGCTAGTAAGAAGCTGTTATCGTTCCCTGTGAAGCAAGAAATACGAAAAAAATACAAGACATCAAGAAACCTTACCTGACTTAGAAAAAACTATAAACGAGCAGAGGCATAGATATTTAGTAAATAATACAGACTAAAGGTTGCAAATACCCAAAAGAAGAAAAAAATATAACACCGTGATTAGTCACATCTGAAGCTACTGTCTGACGTCATAAGAGATATATTGTAGCCCAACATTGTAGCCTACTAACAGCGCAACCTACCTTGCATCCCTAATCTGAAGTATAACCCAAACTTTAATGTTTTCAAATGCAGATTAGATGATTATATGGGTAGGAACGCTTATTCTGGACTCACTCCTGTAAATGCAGTTTTTTATTATCGTATTTATGATTGATTTGGATTTTGACGTCTCTTGATGATGATGCTTTTTTTTTTTACGCATTCCTGCGGATGGTTCGTGTTGTATATTGTAGATTCGTGATCTGACCTAATCTTATGGATGCATTTTGTAGGTTGGTTTGACAGATGCAATGACCTTTGGTAGGCCCTTGTGGCTTTTGTCATCCATGAAATTATGTTATGACTCATTCTATTGAACTTCGAGTTGATGGAAGCTACTTTTTTTTACCCATATTGGGCTACATGCCCCCATACCCATTTTACTTTGGTGGGTTACACCCACCAATTAATACCCCTCTATTAATAATGAAAGCATGATCTTGGTGTTTAGTTTGCATCTTGTGTGTGGAACTCAGGTTATCTTGGTGGCCTGAGACTTATAGAGAGCATTTATCATAGGTGGACTAAGCAGATTGAGGGGTTGGAAATATTGAATTATAGTGAGAGATTGGATGCTTTAAACTTGTGTTCTGTCAGGGGAAGACTAATCCGAGCAGATATTATTAAGTACTGACAGATATTTCATGGGAAGTGCAGTATTAGTCCTGATGATCTTGTTAATTTGTCACTGCAAATGGATAGAAGGGTTTTCGGAGACCTCTATTTTGTGACGTTTTTTCATTTTTGATTTTTCAGTGTAATATATTTAAGTTTTGGAAGATAGTTAACTTTGAGTATTAGACATAATACTAAAGGAATTTTTAATTATATTTTGAAAAGTTTCTTAGTATGGCTGTTGCTTTGGATGATGTGAGTGGGCCTTTTGATGTAAGCAGTGTGTATGTAATTTGTGATTTTTGCGGTGTTGAAAGAAGAGCAAATGTATCTGAATGCCCGGTTTGTTATGTGACTAGTGTAAATGTGGCTTTGGTAGAGGAGGTGAGTCAGTTGTGTGATAAGTGCAAGAAGAGATTAAGTGAGTTGGTGAATGAAGTGAGTGTATGCATGAAGAATGTGGCTGGGACCAGGAGGGTGGAAGATAGGCCTATACTAGGGACTGGAGAGAAAGAAGTGACTGATGTGAGTGAAGATGAATATGGATAGAATAGATAGGTTAGGGCAGGTTAGGTCTGTGAGTAAGAGGTACATGGAACCTGTTAGGTTGACTAACAGATTCGATGCCCTGAGAGAGGAAGAGGTTGAAAGTGATTTGTCTGATATGGTTGTGGCAGAAATTGAAATAAGTGGTAGTTTGAATGAGAACAGGAAGGAGGGTAATGCTAGGCTTAGGGGGGCTAAGAGGATGACTGAGGTGCTTGTGATGGGTGACTCTCAGATTAGATATTTACATAGATAGGAAGTTGAGTGCAAGGAAATGGAAGTGAGTAAGAGTTTGTTTGCCTGGCTCTGATGTAAATGATGTGTCTGTTCTGAGAGGTATGATAGTCTAGGTGTGAGAGGTATGTAGTTGTGATTACACATGTGGGAGTAAATGATGTAAAGAAGGTGGATTCATGTGAGTTATGAGAGAGGTACAAAAGGTTAGTTGAAAGGATGAGTAAAAGTACAGTGAAAGGCGTTGTTTCAGGTGTGCTTCTGAGATAGGATGTAGGGGTGGAATGGTTGTCTCGTGCAATTGAACTGAATGAGTATGTGAAAGGCCTGTGTGAGTGGTCGGGATTGTTGTTTTATAGATGTTTGGAATGGGTTTTATGGGAATAAGGCATTGGATGGGCTCCATCTAAGCTGGGCTTTAGTTGATGTGTTGTGTCAGGAGTTAGTGTCATTGGGTCTTTGCAGGCAGGGAACTAGTTACTGATAGTGGTCAGGGAAATATAAGAGTACAGGGTGGAGCAGAGAAAGGAAAGAGATGCAGATAGAGTAGAAGGTATAATTCTAAAAGAGGTGCTTCAGGGATAGGAGGGCTGAGTTGGCTATACCACTGCTTGTAGTCTTAGAAATAAGAAAGATATGAGTTATTTAGTTATATTTTTGATGAAGGTATAGATATAATATGTGTAATAGAATCATGGGTTAATGAAAATAATTTAATGACTTGAGTGAATTTGAACTACAGGGTTATGATATGTACCTAATTTGTTTTAGTTGGGAGAATAAGTGAAGATAATGACATGCCACCGATATCTGGAAAGAAAGACAAGGATAATTATAGAAGTGAACAAAATAAACTGACTGGAAATGCAAATGGGAAACCGATACTGGATCTTGTTGATAAAAATGGAGCCTCAGGTAGTTCTAGAGCTCGGGATGCTTATGGACATTGTGAGGAGTTTGTGATGAGCAGAGGCAAAAATTGTGATAGTTTGTATTGTGATTACTGCAATTACTGGTACCATGCAAGATGTGAAGGTATGTCCATTGATTCTTATCAAATGTTCAGCAAATTAGCTAGCCAAATCCAGAATATGCCATACTATTGTGACTTTAACCACTGTAAGATAGTCCCTAAGAAGATCCTGAAACAGATAGGCCCAATTAGACAGAAGGTTGATAAAAATTCCAGGAGGATAGAAAAGTTAGAGGAAAGAGTCACCCAGCAGGATGCTGTAATTGAGAATTTGGTATCTGATGAAATTACTAGATGCTTAGATGATAACATTGAAACAAAAGTACAGAGAGAATGGGCCAATATTCAAGATAGAGAAGTAAGAGCAAAGAATGTGATGTTCAGTATCATTGTAGAGTCAGACAGTAATGATAAGGCTGTTGGGAAGCATGACGATATTGAGAAAATTAAAAATATGTTTTTGACACATTCCTGTATATGGCTTGAATTGTATATTGTAGATGCATGATCTGACACAATCGTGTAGTTGCATTTTGTGGGTGGATTTGACTGGCCCTTGTGGATTTTTTCCTCAGTGAAATTATGTTATGTTAATAAGAGCAAATATTAGTAAGTACTGGAAGATATTTCATGGGAGGTGCAGTATTAGTCCTGATGATCTTTTTAATTTTTTCTGATATGGGTACAAGGAGTCATAGGTATAAGATCAACAATATTCACTGCTCCACAGAGTGTAGGCAAAGGTGATGTTCTGTTACATAATCTGCTATCGCTTAACTTTACACACAGAGTAATAGGACTAGGGGTCACCACTTAAAAATTAAAAAACATACGCAGGTTGGGGTAATACTTCAGTTTATTGGCGCACACTAGGAGGCGCTTTTTTTGGTTTACAATTAATGCAATCAGCTCTGCACCTTTATCAAAATAATAAAGACATAGCACTGCTACTTTAGGCTAAAAGTATCATTCTTTAGTTACCTTCAAAATTAGGGCTTCACTCCTATATCCCCCACTTAATTGTGTGGATTGTACCCCCATATCCTGCAATTTAAAAATTTTGTAATACAGTAAACCCTTGATATAACGAGCTATATGGGTGGGGGTTCGTTCACGAACTTCGGTTTGTTAAATCTGATAGAGTTTGGCCAGGAAATTTGCTTTGTTATATCTGAAATTCATTATATTGAGGTTCATTATATCAAGGGTTTACTGTATTCTAAATTTGAAAGGCTAACATTTAGAAAATTTCTAAATGTCGGCGGTGCTATTGTCATCTTAAATTACCTAATAAATAATCACCACGGCAAAAGCTAAACCATCTCCACCTTCTCTATTATAATTGCGCCGCACTTCTCTCCCACATCCGTCACAAATCTTCACTTTAAAATGAGACCATGATCTATACAAAAGTCTTAAATTGATTGAGGTATTGTCAACAGTCATATTAAAGTTGAACAAACCTAATGCATAAGAATTGCGCCATTTTAACTGCTTGGCACCAGGGTTGCACTTGTTTAAATGTGAACATTAGAAAGCCAGGTGTCCTTAAAGTCACTGACAGAATATTTGCAATGGGTTTTTCGCCCTTTCAGATCCTTTAATCCAAAACTAGCACAGCTACCACATAAAATTATACCATATAAACTAAAAAAAAAGACAGCTGTAAATCTTTGAAATATACAGGAATCTAAAACGAAATCCATTGGCTAATTGGTAAAAGACGCATGCACTGATCGCCTGCAGATAAAAAAGAGACGCATGAGACGGTTGCCTCAAGATCTAAAAAAAGCCATTTCTTGGTGAAATAGATGAAAAGTTGAGGAAACAAGGACAAAAATAATGCAGAAAGATTCAAATTTAGCAGAATAACAATATTTTTTGTAAAGTGGATAAATATTTTAGGATTCACTTCAGGAAGATAAAAATAACTTTGATGAGCATCATTTTAGATTTATGTCTTTGAAAATTACAAAGTTGTATTTGTTAAAACGAATCTTTACCAAAATCTTTAACTGTAAATTTTAAATTACATTTCAGGTATTCAATTTTAGTGCTTATTAACTGATACTTAAAGAAAATTGAAAGTATTGGGTGTTGTTTAAAAAAAAGGCAGAGTTCACGCCATACACACTAGCAAATAAGCGTGTTCTTCAGTATATATATATATACAATCCACATTGCTCAAGAGGTAGAATCAATTTCAAAATTAAAAACCTTGAGAAAGTGTTTTTTGTACCGATGTCAAACCTATCATTAATAAACCAGCCTATATAGAATGGATTGTTTTTCAACAATAATAAGAAATAGTTTATAAAAAAGTAGAAAAAAGATAATTATTAAGATTAGTGGAAGATGATTTTGGTATTTTTTTAAAAAAAATTTTAAGCTAGCCCACTGCCCAATCAGCAAGCTGTATTAAAAACAGTCATTGACCAATCATAAGTGTTTATTGGACTCACTGCCCCTTCCAGCCCAGCTTTGTATCTTTTCTTTTTTTTCTGATGCTGTATTCTTACCCTGCTTGCTCACTTCCATACAACCTCTTCCAACACAACTTTCTCTGGTTGACCTCTAATTTCACAAGTAGATGCTGACCAGTTCCTCTTCAACCATCCTGGATTGTGGCTGATGGGGAAGGGGACAATGCCCCCTGACCCCGGGCTCCGGTTTTGGCTGGTAGGTTTTTAACAACCTGCTTCTAGCAATTTTATACAAGCCTAAGGTGAGCCGCCAGGCCACTAGGTGGGAGGAGTAGCCTCGAATGGCAGCATCTGGTTTTACCAGCCCTTTGGTCACCCCTAACAGAGAGGGCTACAATGTGGTGTAAATAGCATATGTGTCATGCTAAAAATAAGGTCACCATACCCATATATAAAAACATCAATACTTCCCCTCTACCATCGCCAGAGCCACCTTCAAGCAGCTCCACCGGAAAAAAAGGTCTCTCCTCTACTTTTGCAGGGGACCCTCCGAAACTCTGACTGGAGAGGAGGCTTACTCCTCTCCTATACCCATGGGTGCAGGGGACTCTTCCTCTTCTCTGGGGCAGACTCCCTCTTTACAGCGGCATTCTGCCAAGAAAGCCTGCCAGTGGCACATAATTGACTGCTCCTGGTCGGAGTGGCTCGATATAGCCAACCTCCTTAGGTGGGTGAGG
This sequence comes from Ceratothoa steindachneri, assembly GCA_963969495.1. Lineage (NCBI taxonomy): Eukaryota > Metazoa > Arthropoda > Malacostraca > Isopoda > Cymothoidae > Ceratothoa > Ceratothoa steindachneri. Next base: position 90,617,056 of record OZ018333.1, read on the forward strand.
AATAACAGGGCCTCTCATCCTGGTCTGGATATAATAGGTATTTATAATGGGCCCTTCAAGGCAGTTGGCCTTCCCAGAGCGCAGGTTGTGTAACAAGTGTAGTAAAAAGTTTACAGGGGAGAGAAGCAGTTCTGAAGAGATGAGTCTTCAGGAGACGTTTAAAAGTAGTAAGGGAGGGAGAGGATCGGACTTTGGTAGGAATCGCATTCCAGAGCCTAGGAGCACAAACTGAGAAGCAACAGTCGCCCATCGAGCAGAAGACAGAATCAGTGGCAGGATAGCTGGGAGGATTTAGTGGAGTTTGGGTGGAAAGACATCATTAGGGGATCAAGATCAGGGCAGTTACTTCCTGAGCTGATGCCCGAGTGGGAATGTTAAGCAGTAATGGAGTATAGTCAGGGCGAACAGTATGGGCTTGTTCAGACGACTGAAGTAGTAGGCACAAAGGTTAATAACTTTATCAGAGGAAAATTTAGAAAGAGTAGAGGGAGGGAGAGGTGGGGGAAATGGGGCTAGGCGAGGAAAGACAAGAGAGTTGATGAAAGATAGTCCGAAGGTCATTCGTGCTCTCAGACAAAAGTTTGTGTGAATGAGCCTCGCACGCTGATTTTATTTGGAAGAATAAGTTAAAGTAGCAAGGTTGTAGGCAAGTGAGAGGGAGGTCATGTCCTGCCAATGGGAGCGTGCTTTACGAAGGGCAAGTAATGACCTCCTTGAACGAAGTAGTTCCATGGTGAACCAAGGGACGTGGGTTTAAAGGAGTAATAAGGAGGGCATGCACATCAAGGCAGGCGAGTAATGATTGGTGCAAAGAGTTTAAGGTTTGGTTAGGGGCTCACTGTATGTGTCCCCTTCTCTTTCCCAACGGATGTCAGTTCACCAGCCCAGAATAGGAAAAAAAAGTACCTTGAAAGCGGATCTGTGATATCTGGGGGTGGGTGGGGAGGAGATGGCCAATTGGAGGCTCCCACTGAGATAGATATGGTCCCAGAGGTAACCCAGCCCCAGATAGTAGGATCTATCATAGGGTTAAACAGAGCAGAGCCTCGATTACATTGGGGCCCTTCATTCAGAGGTTACCCAATTCTGATCATTCTAGTTGCTACAGGGTGTCCTTTTAAACAATTTTTTATTGCTAACTGTAGTGTATGCACAACACAACGCTGATGTTGGATGAAAGATAATTTACAAGCTTCTTCAGTCAAATCATCTAAAAATTTATCTTAGTGTTATTAAATCATCATTTGACATTTCATTAACCTTTGCTGAATTAATTTTTTCCATTGTACTTAACATATTTGAAGCATTGTCTGTGATAATACGTAAAGCTTGATCTCTCTTAATTTCAAAAACTTGCAAAACAGTTTCCATCAATTTTGAAAGATATTCACTTGTGTGGTTTGCATGTGTATCTTTAACTGCCAGTGTTTTAGTCACCACTTTATTAGAGTCATTAATAAATCTGACATTAATCACAAAATAATTAATTATGTCAAGTACATCCATCCATTTTGTGGAACATGAAGCGCCCCTTAAAAGTTTTTCAAAGTTCTTCTTTTTTTGCTTAGCTTCTTTAAGTATGATCTTCCTAATGTTATCTTTATCTAGAGATATTCTGAGTTTTGAGGCATTTCTCCATTCATGCCTAAGAATGCTGGTTTTGAGAACAAAATTAGAGATATACTTTCTTTTACCACCATTTCTATAATATGCTTCTTAAATTTATCAGGTCATTGTGGCAAATTTGTTTGTTACAAAAAAACTTGTTATGGGTGAAATTTGTCCAATAGTATGTTTCATATTTCCAGTTGAGGTAGTCACTTCTTGGTCTTTCTTGTTGACAATTTCATATCTGGATGAAATTTCTGTAGATGCCTTTTCAAATTTGATGTCTTGAATCAAAGCTGGTAGTGCTGTTTGTAGTGATCAAGGAACTAATTTTGATTCCATACAATTTTTCATTAACATTAGCATCATCATCTATCTTGCAATGGCAGATAAAATGTTTGCCATCATTTGAGACAATAAAATGTTCAAACACGGCAGATCTTATTTTTGTTTGAGATGTAGAAGCCATTTTAATAGGGTTCAAGAAAATAAATTATACAATCTAAGCAAAAACAAGTTTTCTAAGTTACAAATTACAGTGGCGCTCTTAGGGGCCTTTGCTTCACCAATCGGTAAATTTCCGAGGCTGGGCGGCCATTTTTAAAACGATGGTTGGGTCAGGGGTCGCCTGGCTTACTCTCCTGGTTGGGCCGGCGCTCCGAGTAGGTGTCTCGACGGTAGACTGCGCTGCGCGAGTTCGCACTTCCCTTTTATACTCTACTTCATATGGGTAATAATTAAAAAAATTGATTCTCGTACTAAGCCTGTCCACACACCGTTTGGTTTTACGGATTCACTCCTGGCTGGTCAAAAATGCCTCCCGTTACAGGGTGGCGTCCTGTTGGGCTCTGGCTCATGTTGGGGTCCTGAGCAACGAGGTGGCTGATCGGCTGGCCAACTCGACCGCCCTCGAGGTGCCGGATGCAGCCCCTTTGCCATTTTGGGATTCCTACTCCATAATCAGGACGTATGTCTTTTGTTTGTGGCAGAGAGAATGATTCGTTCCCCTCTTCTAAGCTGTTCCTTATTAAACGCTCTGTCCGTTCCTGGTCGTCTAGCTCTCAGCGACTCCGTTCTTGGGAGGTTGCGAATTGGGCACAGGCCACTCACCCATGGTTATTTAGTTTCGGGTGGAGACTGAGTTGCCCTTGGTTGTCCCTTTTGCGGCGGCGAGCTGTCTTTCACATTTTAGTAGTTTGTCCCCGCCTTGCTTCTCTATGAAATTCTTGCTTCCCTACCCTTTCTGGTGTCAACTTCGCTTTATTTTATCAGAGGACTCCTTTCGGTTGTCCTCCTTCCTCACATTTCTATCACAAAGTGGTGTTCTATCCCTTTTATAAATTCTTTCCATTTTTGTGTTTTGGTTTATTGTTTTATCTTGTGCCCTCCCCTGCCGCTGGCGCATGTCATTTGTTTATTGCCTCAGCCGCCCTTGTTTTTAGAATGAGTGCTGTATGCCGTAATTTAAGTTTGCGTTGTACTGTTTTTTTTTTAATCCTTTGCTTTTCACCATTTTTATTCAGTGTCTCCCACGCCTCTTCTGACTTTTTTCGGGCGACCCCGTTTTAACAGTGCTGCCATTAAGAATCCATTAGGATTGGACAGCTGCCACCTGTTTTTTTTCCTTAAACTTAAACTTACTAAACTCCCTTCTCAAACAACCAACCTGATGATAGCCTAACTCCCCGGGATCCACTTAAAAAAAATATTGCCTAATTTTCTTTTCTTGTCATCGTCTTGATCTCAAAATGGCAATTCGAAGACAAAGTTCTCATGACTCGGTAACCGTATTACATTAAAGTTATCGCTATCCTTTTGCTTAATATGGCATATATGGGGTGGTTAGATTTAATGTCATCAAGAGCACCCACCCCTCCTCGCTCAGTGTTTCCATAGGTTCACCGCGACATTGCTCCTGCCTTGTCTGTGGACAAGGGACTCCGCCCGCTCCTCTACCTTTACCCATGGTCTCATTGTTATGGCATTCATGATCTCCTCTTGACCCCTCTATTTACTACCTCACCCCCACACCTCTCGTTCTCTTCCTTTCCCTCTCTGGGACCTTTTCTTTCTTCACGTGTTGCTTCCAGAGAGGCTCTGTCTTTTTAGTTGTGAGGGGTCCTCCGCAGGGCCCTTGAGGGCCATCTGGTCGTGTGAACTACATTTTTAATGCCCCCCTCTATTTCTCTTAATACCAAACGTTCTTCAGCCTTTCCTCGCTTGTTGGATCCCTCTGCCAACGAAGTGGACCAGTATTTAGATTATCCCCGCTTTCTGGTCTTGAGTTTGTCATCTGACACCACACTTGCAAAATCGGATGTGTTCGACGTCAACCAAACATTTGAGTGCCGCGGCTGTGGTGAACCCCGCCGGATGTGGCCTTGAAGTAGTGGTGATATCGTAGTCGAGATGTTATCTCACACTCAACACAATCTTTTGCGAAATCAGTCTTCCATAGCACAAGTTCGCTTAACCGTTTTGCCCCATCCACGTCTAGATTTTGCCAAAGGTGCCATGCATTCAAACGAATTAAGTAACCCCACGATCTCATCCGTCTCAAGAGTAAGGTTAATACCGAAGGATTCACACATAAATACAGGGTGACTAAAACTGTAGGCTCTGCTAGTCTCAACTACCACATCTGTTTTAGCAACTACACAGAGTTGCTTTAATTGGTCGTTCCTGTAGGTACTCCAGTTCCTATGTGAATTGTAGTTGTGATAACCATGGCCCTGAATGCGCCAAATCATCGTGCTGCGTCGAAAATCTGACCAATATTCCTATATGAAAAAGATGTCCTCGCTTTGCATGACTGCGTATGGACGTGAGAAGGGCTCGCCAACGTGCTCGAGCACAAACCTCAGTAGTTCTTGGCCGTCTCATATCATGTGTTTTAGGTGACGCTGAAACGAAACCGACGGTCTCGTTCGAGTTCCGACACGCCTGAAGCATCTCATCGCCCATCTACGTGTCGGACATATTCTCGATATACCATCTAAGCATCGATCTCTTACCGAGATACTTAATGTTGCTCCCCTCTCCCCGGCAGCTGAAGCCGGGAATGACGCTTAGGATGAAACACTTTCTGACATCAGGCGTTATCTGAAAGAATCTTCTATATTGACCGGTGAATGTTCTTCTACCCGTAGTAAAAGGAGGGACTCTTGACCTGGGTCATCGGCCACCAGTAAGCAGGCAGCCTAAATATTCTGTCTTCAAGCCATTCACAGGGCCTAGGCCCCTTATCGGTCCAAACGGTAGCAGAAATCCACCCAGTTCCCTGTACTATACCCAGATCGCCTGCTCCATCCATTCATCCTCCTACTCATGATCCGGTGGAAAAAATCGGTGATATTCCATCATCGTCAGCTGCAGTTGTTGGATCAAGCCTTCAGACATCGAAAGCTCCCTTGGCCCATGCTTCCGGATCTACCGTCCCAAAATCTCTTCTTGACCACCCGCTGTTGCCCCAATTACAGGCAAGGGCCTCAGGCTGGTTCTTTGAAACCAACCGACATGTCACCTGTCACTACCCCTTCCAGGATCTCTTATCTTGTAATAACAGGCTCTTCGTCACCTAAGCTTTTTAAGACTCACTTCAAACACCAGAGAGAGTCACGCGGGCCCAGAGGCCTAGAGAGAATCTCACATACGAGAAGACATTCAATCGTCCTCTTTGGGTAAGGTTCCGGGGCGATAAGACGAGCCAAGCTGGGGCCCGGGAAAAGATAGTCGAGAGGGTGTGAAGTTCACCTCCGCCGTGCCTCTTCAGATGGAGGGGGACCCGCTTCCGGTGATCCCGTTTATAATCCCAGTAAGGGATTAGAAAATCATTATTCTTTCGAATCAGCCAAGGGCACGACGCGCAAATTCAAAGCGAATGCCGCACCCTAACGGCTCGCCAGCAAGAAACATTCCGAATTAACTACAGTCGAGCAACGTGAAGACTCGTCATTCTGCAATAACCAGCTCAGCTCCTTCCAGCAAAAATTCTCACTCGATCCAAACCTTCGAGGCTCACTACGGAAATTGTAAGACAATTACGTTTTTTCTCGCCAGAAACTTCGAAGGGCGCGACGCTATTCGATCTCAAAGATTCACCCATGATCCCCTCCCGTTTTCTTTCGATTATTCGTTTGTGCATGTTCGGGGCGCGTGCCAAAGCATCCATTTAAATCAATTAGTCTGGTGTATTTCCAATAGTATCTCCTTTGTTTTTAAATTTTATTGTTTGTATAGTATTAAAGATTATTTCTGTTCCTTGTGTTTGATTCCCAAAACCACCTAACAGCCATTTAACTGAAATCGGCCAAACGTAGAATAATCACTCATATATTTTCGTTGTGACCCACGCCAAAAAGTGGCATTTCCCCGCGCTTGCTTGTCGCCTCATTTCCCCACATCTAGGCAGGTAATCGAAGGTCAGGGAGCTTTTACCTGACCTACGACGTAGAATAAATATATATATATATATATATATATATATATATATATATATATATATATATACACGAGGGGCGGTCAAAACAGAGGAAGGGGGGTGGCTGTTTGTGGGGGTGTTAGGACGCTCCTGCCTCGTCTATTTAAGAAGCAGTAGCTGATCGCAGATCGTCAGTCACAAATTTTTCAACAATGGAGAAGGTTGAGCACCACGTAGTGATCAAGTTTTGACCAAGGAAGGCAAGAATTCCAAAGAGATCCATGAACGCATGGTTGCCGTGTACACCGACACCGCCCCTTCCTATGCAACCCCTGCTTGCTGGAATAGGGAGTTCCACCATGGTCGTTAGTCCCTTGAAGATGACCCCCGCCTAGGATGCCCGCCAGACGTGACCAGCGAGGACAATGTGGCCCGTGTGGAGAGGATTATTCTCGAAAATCGACGGGTGAAGGTCGAAGAAATTGAGCGAGAACTTGGAATATCACATGGAAGTGTTATCAACATCATCCACGACAATTTGGCCATGACCAAGGTCTCTGCCTGTTGGGTCTCTACCCCGTAAGAGGCGCGACGATTTGCCATTCTGGCCGCCGTGCTGACGGGACTCAGCACCCCGTCCGGCCCCAGCCGAGCCTCTCTTCCTTCCTTCAAAACACTTGTTTCCTCTCTTTTCACAGAACATCTCCCACAACTTTCTCTGGTCAGCCTCTAATTTCACAGGGTAGATGCTGACCTTCCTTTCAGCCAACCGTCCCGCATCGGGGCTGAGGGGGTGGGGGAGAAAGTTCCCTAACCCCTGAGCTCCGGTCTGGGGTGGCTGGTTTTTAATAACCTGCTTCATCCCCACCCATACCTTCCTCACATCCCTTTTCCTCGTCTTCAAAATCTATCATTTATACGCCGTGTCCAAGGTGGAGCCGCCATGCCGATGGACTGCCAGGCCACCAGGCGGGAGGGGTGGTCCCAAATGGCGGCGCCTGGCTCTGCTGGGCCTGTAAGCACCTCTCGCAGTGCGGGCTACTACGAGAGGTGTGCGATATTGCATCCCGTATTAAAAGAAGGGTCACCATGCCCAATGATGAAAATCACACCAAAAAAACCCAACCCCCAACTTCCCCCAGAACAACGGAGCCGCCCTCGGGCAGCTCCAGCAAAAAAATGGAGGTCCCCCCCCTGTGCTTGCACAGGGGACCCTCCATATTTCTCTAACCGGAGAGGAGGCTTACTCCTCTCCTTCGCCTACGGGTGCAGGGGACTCCCCCTCACCCCCTTCTCTGGAGGTGCTTAAGGGCACCTCCCTTTTCCCAGTGGCAGTCCCCTCTTTTCTTTCCAAGGGGACTGCCAAGAAAGCCAGCAGGCAGCCCTTAGCCAGCCGCTCCCCATCAAAGCGGCTCGGTAGGGCAAACCCCCTTAGGGGGGAGAGGCAAGCCAGGCCCCTTCGGTCGCTTCCCTCAAAAGACCTGCTGGCAAAAATATTAAACCTTGCCGGGGTCAAGGCCTGTGCCTCCCCAAACAAGACTGGCGACACTGCCAAGGGGACCTGCAATGTCCTGGGAGGGGATGGCCAACTGGAGGCCCCTCCCGTGATAGACATGGTCCTTGAGGAGACCCAGCCTCAGACGGTAGGGCCTTCCATGGGGGGGAATTCGGGCTCGGCGCCAAGCACCGAACCCGAGTCCGCCCATATGCGAGGTCCTCCTCAAATGGCTGAGGGCTCCGAGGCAGTAGAAGGAGGGGAGGGATCTACTCCGACAGGTGCCCCTACGACAACCAGGACCTTCTCCATTTCGGAGAGGGACCTGGCTGAGGCCGGTCCATCTGGCCTAGGGGCTTCTGCCGGCGGAGGTGAAAAGCGGATTCATTCCCCGCCCTCCTCTCCAAAAAAGAAGAAGACTAAAAGGACGAAAAAGAGTCGGGGCTCCTCTCCATCCGCGGGGGCTGCGGGGACGGATGGGTCTGCTGCCACTTTGGTAGGCGACCAAGCCAAGATCGGCACATCCGGCCCCTCTACCCCCTCGTGTGCGGAGCCCCTGACTAAGACCAAGAGTGCACAGGGCGGAGCCTCGATGACATCGGGGCCCCTCATTCAGAGGTTACCTGGCGTTTTCGAGCCCGCTGGCTTCAAACGCTTCCTCGTTATTCGCTCCACTGATGGCACCATGTTGTCCAAGGGCAACATGATCCATCAGAGGAGAGGATTAGCTAGTGCAATTGGTAGAGAGCCGAAGGTAACCCGTTTCTCGGACGGGAGCCTTCTGGCGAATCCCGCCGAGGCGGCCAAGATAAGTGCTCTTCGGACACTTCATGGCACCCCGGTGAGTGTGACGCCGCACTCTACCATGAACTTTGTAAAAGGAGTAGTTTATGCGAGGGAACTCGTTGACTACTCCATAGAAGACATCACCCTAGAGCTGGCCGACCATGGGGCGTTCAAGGTCGAACGTGTGATGAGAAAACAGGGAGGGGCCTCGAGACCCACCCCTACACTCTTCGTCACGTTCGACTGTGACAAGCTCCCTGAGTCGGTGCGTGCCGGTTGGTACCGCTACCGCGTGAAGGCATTCGTGCCACTGCCACGGCGGTGCTATTACTGTCACCGCTTCGGCCACACGAATCGATCATGTAGACGTGCAAAATCGGGGTCACCCGAAGTCTGTGTAAATTGCTCCAAGGTCGCACACGATAAGTCCAAATCGTGTGTGGCCAAGTGTGTCAATTGCGGAGAGCCGCACCCTGCTTCTTCGAAGCAATGTGGTGCATATCTCCTTGAGAAAGAAATCCTGGCCGTTCAGGCCCAGGATCGACTCTCATTCCGCGAGGCTAAGGACTTGGTCCTGGCGCGCCCGGCTCTGCCTGGGACGTCATATGCCTCAATAGTTAGAAAAGCACCCTCTGCTCCTGGCCCATCCAGGCCAACGAGCACGGTTGTTTCCGCGTTCATTCGGAGCCCTTCTGCGGGCTCTACTACACCCGGGCGCTCCCCTGGTAAAGCTGGCGGCAAAAAGGGTTCACACCCAGCCCCGGCTAATACCAGGGCTCCCCCCTCTTCCCCCAGCGTGACCGTTTCCCGTAAGGCGAAACGGCCACGCGCCTCCACAGAGTCGTTAGACTCACAGGAGGCAACACCCCTGAAGATGGTCGCTAGGCCATCTTCCGGGGTTCCTAAAGCTGTTCCCCGAAAGGAGGACAGCAACAAAGGAGCTTCGGCCCCTTCGCCCACGCCCTGAGGTGGAGCGAGTGGCTCGGAGACGGTGGTTCCTCGAAAAGAGGGCCCCCCGCCTCCCAAGCCGCAACGCCCGCCTAAGGTTTCGAGGCGGAGAGAGGAAAAGACTCGCATGGCGAGCCCAACCTCCCCCAATAAGTCCTCGAAGGCGACAGCGCCTTCAGCGCTTTGTCCGGCCAACAGCGCCCGGGGTTCTGCCCCCGGGAAGCGTACGGCCATTCCCGTGAGGGTCTTCAATTCGAGGAGGGCCCCCGCGTCTCCTCCGAGCTAGGCCTGGAGGGCATATTTCTTCAATGGAATTGCCGTGTACTCCGGGCCAACTGGGAGGAGCTGCGGAGGCTCGTCTCGTCCCGTTCCCCGTTAGCTATTTTTTTGCAGGAGACCATGCTAGGCGCGTGCCCGCTGCCTGCCCTCCCGGGGTATAAGGGTCTTGCGACCCCACCACCGCGGGATGGCCGGGCTGGGGGATGCGCGGTTTACACCCGGCATGATGTCTCCGTTCTTCCTTTCTCTTTAGATACCTCCTTTCAGGCAGTGGCTGTGCAGCTGCACCTGGATAGGAGGTATACTATCATTTCTGCGTACATTCCACCGTCAGCTGACTTCGACGCGGGGGACTTCCGCCGCGTCGTGGCACGGTTGCCGAGGCCCTATCTCTTGCTTGGAGATCTGAACGGCAGGCATCCTCTCTGAGGAGATTACTCCATAAATCCCAGGGGACAAGTCCTTGCCGATCTGATCGAAGAGCTTAAGATGGGTGTCCTAAACGTGGATGAGTTTACGCATCACTGTCCGAGAACCGCTTCATTTTCTTGCCTTGACCTATCTTTGTGCTCTTCGGATGCACAGCCTGATTTTGATTGGGGGGTGGTCGATGACCTCCATGTTAGTGATCACTTTCCCATTCAAATATCATTTTCAGGGCAACTGCCGCCTGAGAGACCACCTCGGTGGTGCTTGGCGCGGGCGCGGTGGTTTGCATTTCAGGAAATGACTGAATTCTCTATCTCAGTCGAGGAGTTTAGGTCGGTAGATGAGGCCGTTGAGTTCTTCTCCGGCAACCTCATCGCCGTAGGCCTGACTACTATTCCTAGGACGTCTGGCCGTTTTGCACGCCGACCACTCCCATGGTGGTCGGCCGAGTGGGAGACGGCCCTCAAACAGAAGCGTTATGCCTACATGCGCTATAAGCGCCGCCCGAACGATTTAACTGTCGCTGAATTTCTTCGGGCTAGGGCTAGGTTCCGGTATATTTCGAAGCACGCCCGCTGCTCTTCTTGGCGGGCATACGTGTCTTCACTTAACGGGAAGACCCCTTTAGCTGAGGTGTGGAAGCGAGTCAAAAGGATTCGGGGCAAGTTCTCGCAGCACCCCCCCTCCCGTTCTCCAGGAGAATGGGACCGCAATATCGGACCCCGCGTCCGTGGCGGAATCCTTAGCGACCGCTTTTTCCGCATTCTCTAGCCGTGATGCTGCTCCGCCAGCATTCAATGCACGTCGTGATGTCGCGGAAGGCCTCCGGCTGGACTTTACCTCGAGAGGCGGAGAACCCTTCAACGACAAGTTTACTGTGAGTGAGTTGCGTTCCGCTCTCGCTTCGTGCGCGGACACCGCCCATGGTCCGGACGATGTCCCGTACGCCATGCTTCGACACCTGGGTGAGCGAGGCATGGCCTTTCTGTTAGATTTGTTCAACAGGATCTGGGTGGAAGGTCTTCTCCCAGACTCCTGGCGAATCGCTACTGTGCTCGCCTTTCGCAAGCCGGGGAGAGATCACTCTACTCCGACCGGTTTCCGCCCAATCTCTCTAACCTCTTGCGTGTGCAAGTTGATGGAGAAATTGGTAAATGTTAGATTAGCCTATTTCCTGGACAGCGGAGGCCATCTGTCTTCTGCACAGTGCGGCTTCCGTAAGTTCCACTCCACGTCAGATGCTCTGCTCCGACTGGAAAGTGCCATCTGCGAGGCTTTCCTTCGTAGACATCACTACGCCACGGTGTTTTTTGATCTGGAGAAGGCCTATGATACCGCATGGCGATACGGTATCATGGAGACTCTCCACACGATGGGGGCGAGGGGACGCCTCCCAATTTTTATATCTGAATTTTTGCGAGATCGTCGATTCCGCGTACGGGTGGGGGGAGCCCTCTCCGGCCCAAAGGAGCAGGAAGAGGGTGTCCCGCGGGGAAGTGTCCTCAGTGTCACACTCTTTGCCCTGAGCATCAACGGCATCACCTCGGTGCTGCCGGAAGATGTTCTCGCTACGCTCTACGTGGACGACCTTTCGATCTCTTTTGGCGCGGCCCAGCTGCCAACTCTGGCGCGTCGACTCCAACAGGCATTGAACCGCGTCTCTCGCTATGCCGAAGCGCACAGGTTTCGGTTTTCTTTGGCCAAGACTAAGGTGGTGCACTTCTGCCGCCATCCACGGCTTCACCCCGACCCAGATTTGTTTCTTAATGGGGTGCGCCTGGATGTGGTTGAGTCGCACCGTTTCCTTGGTCTTGTATTCGACCGACGCCTCACCTGGGAGGCTCATATTCGCAGCCTTAGGGTCTCTTGTACCCGCGCCATGGACATTCTCCGTTCGGTGACGTTCAGCGCTTGGGGCGCTGATAGGGCTACCGCCTTACTTTTTTATCGATCCTTTGTTCGCTCGAAGCTCGACTACGGATGCGAGTTTTATGCATCCGCAGCCGAGCGTTTATTGCGGAAGGTGGATTCGATCCACCGCACCGGCCTTCGCCTTGCGACCGGTGCCTTCCGCACTTCCCCCATTGAGAGCCTGTTGGTCGATGCTGGGGAGATGCCACTCGCTCTGCGCCGCGTGCAGTGCATCACTCGCCTGTACGCGCGAGCCCGGCGCCTCCCTCAGTCGCCAACAGCTCTCACTGCATCCGCAGCTGATCTCGATGGTGCCTATGCCGCCGAGAGACGCCAGTCATACCCTAAGCCCTTTGGGTTTAGGGCCAGGAAACTCCTTCGAGAGGTAGATATAGCTCTCGGGCCGGTGGCGCCCCTGGTTCTGCCCAGGACGCCACCCTGGAGGGTACCACATTTGGCTATTTGTCGCCACGCCTCTGCTCCCAAAGCTTGTACTGCGCCGGGAGTATTGCGTTCGACCTTTTTGGAGCACACATCGTGTCACGCTGGTACCGTGCCAGTGTATACGGATGGCTCCAAGTCCCAAGAGGGGGTCGGCTTCCACGCCGTATCCCCTCTGTTTGAAGTCAGCGGGGCTCTACCAGGCGCTGCGTCTGTCTTCACGGCCGAGCTGGTGGCAATACACCACTCGGTACGGGAGATTACGCGACGTGCCCGGTTCGGAGACCGGATTGTGATCTATAGCGACTCACAAAGCGCCCTGAGTGCTCTCGGGGCATTGGAATCTCCGCATCCCCTGGTTCGCGATATCCGTGACGCCACGGTTTTGGCGAGCCGGGCAGATGTCGAGATTATCTTCTGCTGGGTTCCTGGACATGTAGGAATTGCGGGGAATGAGCGCGCCGATGAGGGCGCCAAAGAGTCCGCGAGGACTCTGCGACCGGACCAGCGTTTCGCTCTTCCTCACACCGACTACATGGCAGGAATACGGGCAGCTCTTCGGACTGCTTGGCAAAGAAGATGGGAGACGGTCGAAGGGAACTTAAAGTTGCGTGCCATTGCGCCGCGACTGTTCCCATGGACCTATCCCCCAATGCCGCGGCGGCTTCAGGTTGCTTTCTGTCGTCTCCGAATCGGACACACTCGTGTGACGCATCGCTATTTGATGGAGCGCTCGCCTGTGCCCTATTGCAACGACTGCGTCGTCCCCCAGACTGTTCGGCACATTCTTGTCGAATGTCCCAGTCTGGGTGATCTTCGCGCACGATACCTGTCCCAGTACCGGGATGGGCGGGGTCGCTACCGCCTGTCCCTTGTGCTTGGGACAGATTCGTGCACACTGACTTGTGGACTTGTTGACTTCTTGGGGGGAGGCCGGCCTTCTCCCTATTATTTAAGCAAGGTTTGTTTGTTTTTTTTTGTTGTTTTTTTGCATTTGTTTTGTTTTTTGTTTGTTTTTTCTCTTTAGTTGCACGCTCCTGCGCCGGGGGGACCTCTCCCCGACGCACCAGCTTGCTTCCTTTCCCCCTTTTGGGGTGTTGTTTTTTTTTTCTCTTTAATTTCATTTTAAAGTAGCCTAGAACTAGGCCAGTTTTAATACGGCGACTCATGCCCAAGTAGGCAGTCGCCAGATGAGCTCTTAAAAAAACAAAAAAAAAAAAAAAATGTTGGGTCTCTAGAAACCTCACGCTCCATGATTGACTTCAACGTCGTCAAAGTCCACAATGCCAGGGTTGCACTAGCTGCCCTGCGCGAGTTCGTATTCGAGGAGCTCAACCCTTTCCCCTACAGTCCAGATCTGGCCTCTAGCGACTACTTTTTATTCTGCCAGGCCAAGGCTGCACTGCGTGGACGCCGGTTTGGGGACGATGAAGATGTCCAGCTCGCCGTCCAGGAGTTTGAACAGCAGTCGGGAGATTTCTGGTTGTGGGGAATTTGAAGCTTCAGGGACAAGTGGCACAAGTGCATTGAAGTCCAGGGTAGTTCTATTGAAAAATAATAAACACTTTTCCTTATTTCTGAATTGCAAAACTTATTGACAGCCCCTCGTGTATATATATATATATATATATATATATATATATATATATATATATATATATATATATATATATATATATATATATAGTACAAGAAAGTGAAATTTGACGCGAATGATAGCCGATTGTTGGTTCTGGCTATCAAGGAACTCGTGAAACAATAATTTTCTTGCTAGGCTACCCAGAAAAGTTTGATACGCGTTCTCATTGACTATTTGAATTTATTTACCTTTTTGTTTATTATTTTTTGTGACTGTGCATCACTAGCTTTTCCAAGCGGAGTTTATATTTGTTTCTTTCATCAAGACGGGATTTGCCGAGAAACAACAGGTGGTGGCTGTGTTCTTTGATTTGGAAAAAGCTTAGGATAAAAGGTGGAGGTACCTCATTTGGAAAATTCTATCCAACAAGAGATATTTGGGACTTCTACCAAAATTCCTAAAAAAAAAAATTATGAGATGGTTAGAAATCAAGTTGGCAACAAACACTGATCTGTTTGCGTATCATGAGGGCGGCCCGCAATGGAGCGTTCGTAGCTGTATTCTGTTTGCCCTAGCCATCAATAGCCTCCCAGCCTGCATACCGCAGTATGTGGAGAGTTCGTTATGCGTCGACGACTTCGCCATATTCACTCGTTCCTCGTCTTCCTGCTGCTGAGAGGAGGGTACAACTTCCCCTTAACAAAGCATTTCAGTGGGCAAGTACACTCGGCTTCATCTTTACGCCATTGAAGACTGTAGCGATGCACTTTACACGTATCCGAGGCACATTTCCCAGCTCAACCCTGGTGATTGATGGGTCTATCCAAATTCAACACGTTCAGGAAACGAAATTCCTGGGAATGACATTTGACTCGAAACTCACGTGGCTACCTCACCTTCAATCTCTGCGAACCAGATGCATAAAAAGCCTAGACCTTTTGAAGTGCGGTCCCAACTCGATTATGGATGCCAAATCTATTCGTCAGCGACAGCAACGTCCTTCAAGATGCTAGATACCGTCGACCATCAAGGTATCCGTCTGGCAACTGGGGCGTTTCGCGCCTCACCGTGGTTAGTCTGTATACGGAGAACGGGGAATCATCTCTCAGTGATAGACGAGACAAGCTTTTTTTCCAGCTGTACAGCTTACCGTGTGATTACATCTATGCTGCTCACCCACGCCTCCATAAACCATTTGGATACAGGAGTCGTCAGCTTCGTGAGATCCTCTAGGTGCTTGATCTACTTTTGATGAGGTCGAGTTCTTACTCTGTTCCACCTTATCTGTTACGCCTGAGAAGTTTATGGTTGGGTGTGATCTCGGATGTTTCTTCTGATAACCCGGTAGATATAAGGAGATCACTTTTTATTGACAATGCGGACACCCACCGTGAGACCACCTCAGTGTATACTGATGGATCGAAGAGTTGCGATGGAGCAGGGTGCGCTGCAGTTCCCCCGAACAGAAATATATCGTGGAAACTACCTGCAGCGGCCTCGACGTATACCGCGGAATTGCTGTCGATTCTCTTTGCATTGGCCTCTCTGACACGGGCTACTACTCGCCGATTTGTTGTCTATTCTGACTCTCAGACTGCATTAGCAGTATATGCCCCGAAAGGGGCGCGGCCCTTTCCTTTCTGGCCGCCGTGCTGAGAAGGACTCAGGGCCCCGTACATGCCCAGCTTAGTCTCTTCTTCTTTCTGATAGCCTGTGTTTTCCACCCTACTTCGTCACGTTTCCTACCACCTCTTCCACAATCTTCTCTGGTCGGCCTCTAATTTCACAGGGTAGCTGCCGAGCAGTTTCCTCTCACCCAACTATCACGGCTGACAGGGGAGGGGACAACGTTCCCCCACCTCTGAGCTCTGGTCTGGGGTGGTGGGCTTTAACAACCTGCTTCATCCCCATCCACACCTTCCTCACTTCCCCTTTCTTTCTCCTTTCAATCTCTATCCATTTTACGCTGTGGCCAAGGTGGAGCCACCATGCCGAAGGACTGCCAGGCCATTAGGCGAGAGGAGTGGCTCCAAATGGCGGCAGCTGGTTCTGCCGGCCCGGTATTCACCCCTCGCAGAGCGGGCTATCGTGTGGGGTGATTAGCGTTTTGGTCCCGGAAAAAAGACAAGGGACACCATGCCCATGAACTAAAAAAAACAATATCTTCCCTTTTACTTCCCCTTCACCAGCGATGGAACTACCTTCGAGCAGCTCCAAGAAAATGGAGGTTCCCTCCCCCATATGCTTTCGCATGGGACCCTCCAAACCGGAGAAGCGGGTGGGGGGATCCCCCCCGCGCTTCTCTGGAGGTGCCCTCGGGTGTCTCCCTCTTTCCAGGGGCAGGCCTCCCTATTACTTTCAAAGAGGGGTGACAAGAACGGCAAGCGGCCAAAAATCGACCGCTCTCGTTGGGACCGGCACGATGGAGCTAACACCCTTGGGGGAAGGGGGAAGATAGGCCCCGTCGGCCTCTTCCTTCTAAAGACCTGCAAGATCCCACAATGAGCTTGGAGAGGGTCACCATACGTGCCTCCCTCTATTCCCCGACAGAGGACACAATGTCCAATGGGATCTGTGACTGAGCCTTTTGTCCTGTGCTTCGAACCCCTCTGAAGCGGCCATGATTATTGCCCCGGTAAGGGGCGCGGCGATTTGCCATCCTGGCCGCCATGCTGACGGGACTTAGCGCCCCGTCCGGTCCCAGCTTAGCCTCTCTTCCTTTCTTCAAAACACTTGTTTCCTCTCTTTTCTTCCAACCTCTCCCACAACTTTCTCTGGTCAGCCTCTAATTTCACAGGATAGATGCTGACCTTCTTCTCGCCCAACCGTCCTGGATCGGGGCTGGGGGGAGGGGACAATGTTCCCTAACCCCTGAGCTCCAGCCTGGGGTGGTTGATTTTAAACAACCTGCTTCATCCCCACCCATACCTTCCTCACATCCCTTTTCCTCTCGTCTTCAAAATCTATCTTTTTTACGCCGCGTCTAAGGTGGAGCGCCATGCCGATGGACTTCCAGGCCATCAGGCGGGAGGGGTGGTCCCAAATGGCGGCGCATGGCTCTGCCAGGCCTGTAAGCACCTCTTGCAGTGCGGCCCCGTAAGGGGCGGGGCGATTTGCCATCCTGGCCGCCGTGCTGACGGGATCCAGCGCTCCGTCCGGCCCCAGCTTAGCCTCTCTTCCTTCCTTCAAAGCACTTGTTTCCTCTCTTTTCACACAACCTCTCCTACAACTTTCTCTGGTCAGCCTCTAATTTCACAGGGTAGATGCTGACCTTCCTTTCAGCCAACCGTCCCGCATCGGGGCTGAGGGGGTGGGGGGACAATGTTCCCTAACCCCTGAGCTCCGGTCTGGGGTGGCTGGTTTTTAACAACCTGCTTCATCCCCACCCATACCTTCCTCACATCCCTTTTCCTCTCCTCTTCACAATCTATATATTTTACGCCGTGTTCAAGGTGGAGCCGCCATGCCGATGGACTGCCAGGCCACCAGGCGGGAGGGGTGGTCCCAAATGGCGGCGCCTGGCTCTGCCGGGCTTGAAAGCACCTCTCGCAGTGCGGGCTACTGCGAAAGGTGTGCGCTATTGCATCCCGTGTTAAAAAAAGGGTCACCATGCCCAATGATGAAGAAAAAAAATAAACTCAACCCCCAACTTCCCCTCAAATATCGACGGAGCCGCCCTCGGGCAGCTCCAGCAAAAAAATGGAGATCATCCCTCCTGTGCAAACACAGGGGACCCTCCATATTTTTCTAACCGGAGAGGAGGCTTACTCCTCTCCTTCGCCTACGGGTGCAGGGGACTCTCCCTCACCCCCTTCTCTGGAGGTGCTTTCGGTCAACTCCCTTTTCCCAGCGGCAGTACCCTCCTCTCCATCCGCGGAGGCTGCGGGGACGGATAGGCCTGCTGCCACTCTGGCAAGTGACCAAGCTGAGATAGGCACATCTGGCCCCTCTGCCCCTTCGGTTGCGGAGCCCCTGACTAAAGCCAAAAGTGCACAGGGCGGAGCCTCCATGACATCGGGGCCCCTGATTCAGAGGTTACCTAGCGTTTTCGAGCCCGCTGGCTTCAAACGCTTCCTCGTTATTCGCTCCACTGATGGCACTATGTTGTCCAAGGGCAACATGATCCATCAGAGGAGAGGATTAGCTAGTGCAATTGGTAGAGAGCCGAAGGTCACCCGTTTCTCGGACGGGAGCCTTCTGGCGAATCCCGCCGAGGTGGCCAAGATAAGTGCTCTTCGGACACTTCATGGCACCCCGGTGAGTGTGACGCCGCACTCTACCATGAACTTTGTGAAAGGAGTAGTCTATGCGAGGGAACTCTTAGACTACTCCATTGAGGACATCACCCTAGAGCTAGCCGACCATGGGGTGGTCAAGGTCGAACGTGTGATGAGAAAACAGGGAGGGGCCTCGAGACCCACCCCTACACTCTTCGTCACGTTCCACCGTGACAAGCTCCCTGAGTCAGGGCGTGCCGGTTGGTACCGCTACCGCGTGAAGGCATTTGTACCACTGCCACAGCGGTGCTATTACTGTCACAGCTTCAGCCATACGAATCGCTCATGTAGACGTGCAAAGTCGGGGTCACCGGAAGTCTGTGTAAATTGCTCCAAGGTCGCACACGATAAGTCCAAATCGTGTGTGGCCAAGTGTATGAATTGCAGGGAGCCGCACCTTGCTTCTTCGAAGCAATGTAGTGCATATCTCCTTGAGAAAGGAAATCCTAGCCGTTCAGGCCCAGGATTGACTCTCGTTCCGCGAGGCTAAGGACTTGGTCCTGGCGTGCCCGGCTCTGCCTGGGACGTCATATGCCTCAATAGTTAGAAAGGCACCCTCTGCTCCTGGCTCATCCAGGCCAACGAGCACGGTTGTTTCCACGTCCATTCGGAGCCCTTCTGCGGGCTCTACCCAATCCGAGCGCTCCGCTGGTAAAGCTGGTGGCAAAAAGGGTTCATACCCAGCCCCGGCTAAAACCAGGGCTCCCCCCCTTTTCCCCCAGCGTGACCGTTTCCCGTAAGGCAAAACAGCTCCACTGAGTCTTAGTCTCACAAGAGGCAACACCCCTGAAGATGGTCGCCAGGCCATCTTCCGGGGATCCTAAAGCTGTTTCCCGAAAGGATGACAGCAACAAAGGCGCTTCGGCTGCTTCGCCCACGCCCCGAGGTGGAGCGAGTGGCTCGGAGACGGTGGTTCCTCGAAAAGAGGGCCCCCCGCCTCCCAAGCCGCAACGCCCGCCTAAGGTTTTGAGGCGGAGGGAGGAAAAGACTCGCATAGTGAGCACCAACTCCCCCAATAAGTCCTCGAAGGCGACAGCCCCTTCAGCGCTTTGTTCGGCAAACAGCGCCCGGGGTTCTGCCCCCGGGAAGCATACGGCCATTCCCGTGAGGTTCTTCAGTTCGAGGAGGGCCACCGCGTCTCCTCTGAGCTAGGCGTGGAGGGCATATTCCTTCAATGGAATTGCCGTGGACTCCGGGCCAACTGGGAGGAGCTGCGGAGGACCGTCTCGTCCCGTTCCCCGTTATAATCGTTTTGCAGGAGACCATGCTAGGCGCGTTCTCGATGCCCGCCCTCCCGGTGTATAAGGGTCTTGCGACCCCACCACCGCGGGATGGTCGGGCTGGGGGATGCGCGGTTTACACCCGGCATGATGTCTCCGTTCTTCCTTTCTCTTTAGATACCTCCTTTCAGGCAGTGGCTGTGCAGCTGCACCTGGATAGGAGGTATACTATCATTTCTGTGTACATTGCACCGTCAGCTGACTTGGACGCGGGGGACTTCCGCCGCGTCGTGGCACGGTTGCCGATGCCCTATCTCTTGCTTGGAGATCTGAATGGCAGGCATCCTCTCTGAGGATATTACTCCATAAATCCCAGGGGACAAGTCCTTGCCGATCTGATCGAAGAGCTTGAGATGGGTGTCCTAAACGTGGATGAGTTTACACATCACTGTCCGAGAACCGCTTCATTTTCTTGCCTTGACCTATCTTTGTGCTCTTCGGATGCACAGCCTGATTTCAATTGGGGGGTGGTCGATGACCTCCATGGTAGTGATCACTTTCCCATTCAAATATCATTTTCAGGCCAACTGCCGCCGGAGAGCCCACCTCGGTGGTTCTTGGAGCGGGCGCAGTGGCCTGCATTTCAGGAAATGACTGAATTCTCTATCTGAGTCGAGGAGTTTAGGTCGGTAGATGAGGCCGTTGAGTTTTTCTCCGGCAACCTCATCGCCGTGGGCCTGACTACTATCCCTGGGACGTCTGGTCGTTTTGCACGCCGACCACTCCCATGGTGGTCGGTTGAGTGTGAGACGGCCCTCAAACAGAAGCGTTATGCCTACATGCGCTATAAGCGCCGCCCGAACGATTTCACTGTCGCTGAATTTCTTCGGGCTAGGGCTAGGTTCCGGTATATTTCGAAGCACGCCCGCCGCTCTTCTTGGCGGGCATACGTGTCTTCACTTAACGGAAAGACCCCTTTAGCTGAGGTGTGGAAGCGAGTCAAAAGGATTCGGAGCAAGTTCTCGCAGGACCCCCCTCTCCTGTGTCCGTGGCGGAATCCTTAGCGACCGCTTTTTCCGCATTCTCTAGCCGTTGTGCTGCTCCGCCAGCATTCAATGCACGTCGTCATGTCGCGGAAGGCCGCTGGCTGGACTTTTCCTCCAGGTTAGGGAGAACCCCTTAACGACAAGTTTACTGTGAGTGAGTTGCGTTCCGCTCTCGTTTCGTGCGCGGACACCGCCCATGGTCTGGACAATGTCCCTTATGGCATGCTTTGACACCTGGGTGAAAGAGGCCTGGCCTTTCTGTTAGATTTGTTCAACAGGATCTGGGTGGAAGGTCCTTTTTCCTGGACAGCGGAGGCCATCTGTCTTCCGCACAGTGCGGCTTCCGCAAGTTCCACTCCACTCTGCGAGGCTTTCCTTCGTAGACAGCACTAGGCCACGGTCTTTTTCGATCTGGAGAAGGCCTATGATACCGCATGGCGATACGGTATCATGGAGAGTCTCCTGACGATGGGGGCGAGGGGACGCCTCCCAATGTTTATATCTGAATTTTTGCGAGATCATCGATTCCGCGTACGGGTGGGGGGAGCCCTCTCCGGCTCAATGGAGCAGAAAGAGGGTGTCCCGCAGGGAAGTGTCATCAGTGTCACACTCTTTGCCCTGAGCATCAACGGCATCACTTCGGTGCTGCCGGAAGATGTTCTCGCTACGCTCTAAGTGGACGACCTTTCGATCTATATAGCGCGGCCCAGATGCCAACTCTGGAGCGTCGACTACAACAGGCATTGAACCGCGTCTCTCGTATGCCGAAGCGCACAGGTTTCGGTTTTCTTTGGTTAAGACTAAGGTGGTGCACTTCTGCCGCCATCCACGGCTTCACCCCGACCCAGATTTGTTTCTTAATGGGGTGCGCCTGGATGTGGTTGAGTCGCACCGTTTCCTTGGTCTTGTATTCGACCGACGCCTCACCTGGGAGGCTCATATTTGCAGCCTTAGGGTCTCTTGTACCCGCGCCATGGACATTCTCCGTTCCGTGACGTTCAGTGCTTTGGGCGCTGATAGGGCTACTGCCTTACTTTTTTATGGATCCTTTGTTCGCTCGAAGCTCGACTACGGATGCGAGTTTTATGCATCCGCAGCCGAGCGTTTATTGCGGAAGGTGAATTCGATCCACCACACTGGCCTTCGCCTTGCGCCTGGTGCCTTCCGAACTTCCCCCATTGAGAGCCTGTTAGTCGATGCTGGAGAGATGTCACTCGCTCTGTGCCGCGTGCAGTGCATCACTCTCCTGTACGCGCGAGCCCGGCGCCTCCCTCAGTCGCCAACAGCTCTTACTGCATCCGCAGCTGATCTCGATGGTGCCTATGCTGCCTAGACACGCCAGTCATACCCTAAACCTAAAAGGAAACTCCTTCGAGAGGTAGATATAGCTCTAGGGCCGGTGGCGCCCCTGGTTCTTCCCAGGACGCCACCCTGGAGGGTACCACATTTGGCTATTTTTCACCACGCCTCTACCCCCAAAGCTTGTACGGCGCCGGGAGTATTGCGTTCGACCTTTTTGGAGCACACCTCGTGTCACGCTGGAACCATGCCAGTGTATACGGATGGCTCCAAGTCGCAAGAGGGGGTCGGCTTCCACGCCGTATCCCCTCTGTTTGAAGTCAGCGGGGCTCCACCAGGCGCTGCGTCTGTCTTCACGGCCGAGCTGGTGGCAATACACTACTCGGTACGGGAGATTACGCGACGTGCCCAGTTCGGAGACCGGATTGTGATCTATAACGACTCACAAAGCGCCCTGAGTGCTCTCGGGGCATTGGAATCTCCGCATCCCCTAGTTTGCGATATCCGTTACGCTACGGTTTTGGCGAACCGGGCAGATGTCGAGATTATCTTCAGCTGGGTTCCTGGACATGTAGGAATTGCGGGGAATGAGCTCGCCGATAAGGGCGCTAAAGAGTCCACGAGGACTCTGCAACTGGACCAGCGTTTCGCTCTTCCACACACCGACTACATGGCAGGAATATCGGCAGCTCTTCGGACTGCTCGGCCAAGAAGATGGGAGACGGTCGGAGGGAACTTAAAGTTGCGTGCCATTGCACCGCGACTGTTCCCATGGACCTATCCCCCAATGCCGCGGCGGCTTCAGGTTGCTTTCTGTCGTCTCCGAATCGGGCTCACTCGTGTGACGCATCGCTCTTTGATGGAGCGCTCGCCTGTGCCCTATTGCAACGACTGCGTCGTCCCCCAGACTGTTCGGCACATTCTTGTCGAATGTCCCAGTCTGGGTGATCTTCGCGCACGACACCTGTCACGGTACCGGGATGGGCGGGGTCACTACCGCCTGTCCCTTGTACTTGGGACGAGTGCGTGCATATTGACTGGTGGACTTGTGACTTTTTGGGTGAGCCGGCCTTCTCCCTTTCATTTAACCAGGTTTAATTGTTGTTTTTGTTATTGATATTGCTATTGTTTTGTTATTGTTATTTCTTTTTATTGTTGTTTTCTGTTCAATTTTTTAAATTAGCCTAGAAATAGGCTGTTTGTTTACGGCGACTTATGCCTAAGTCGGCAGTCGCCAGTTAGCCCCTTAAATAAATAATAACCATGGTTAGTGTCCTTCGGACAATTAATGGCACGCCTGTTAGTGTGAGGCCGCAATCTTCTATGAACTTCGTGAAAGGAGTAGTTTATGCGAGGGAACTCGTGGACTCGTCCTTAGATGACATCACCTTAGAGCTGGCCGTCCATGGGGCGGTCACGGTCGAACGAGTGATGAGAAAACTAGGAGTGGCCTCGAGACACACCCCTACACTCTTCGTCACGTTCGACTGTGACAAGCTCCCTGAGTCGGTGCGTGCCGGTTGGTACCGCTACCCCGTGAAGTCATTCGTGCCACTGCCGTGGTGGTCCTATTACTGTCACCGCTTTGGCCATATTAATCGCTCCTGTATACGTGCAAAGTCGGGCTTACTCGAATTCTTTGTAAATGGCTCCAAGGCTGCACTCGATAAGTCCAAATCCTGTGTAGCCAAGTGTGTCAATTGCAGAGAGCCGTGCCCTGCTTCTTAGAAGCAGTGTGGTGCGTATCTCCTAGAGAATGAAATCCTGGCCGTTCAGGCTCAGGATCGTCTCTTATTTCGCGAGGCTAAGGACTTGGTCCTGGCGTGCCCGGTGCTAGCCGGGGCGTCCTATGCCTCAATAATGAAAAATCCACCCTCTTCTCCTGGTCTTCCCTGCCTACGAGCACGGTCGTTTCCGCGCCCATTCGGAACCCTTCTGCAGGTTCTACCCACCCCGGTTGCTGCCCTGGTAAAGCTAGCGGCACAAAGGGTTCACACCCGGGCCTGCTTAAGACCAGGGCGCTCTTCCCCTTCCCCAGCGTAAGACGAAACGGCTGCGCGCCTCTACCGAGTCGTTAGACTCGGATGAGGCAACCTTTGTAGAGGGTCGTGAGACCATATTCTTGGGTTCCTAAATATGCCCCCTGGAAGGTGGACAGGACTAAAGGAGATTCGACTCCTTCGCCCACAGTGATTTATAGGATAGGTGGATGCTCAAAAAGAAGCAGCCCCGCCCGCCTAAGGTTTCGAGGCGGAGGAAAGAAAAGACTCACATGGAGAGACCAACCTCCCCTGATAAGTTATCGTCCGGCCAACAGCGCCCGCAATTCTGCATCCGGGCACGTTTCCGAGCTAGGCCTGGAGTGCATATTCCTTCAATGGAATTGCCGTGTAATCCGGGCTGACTGGGAGGAGCTGCGGAGGCTCCTCTCGTCCTGTTCCCATTAGCTATCTTTTTGCAAACCATGCTGGGCGTGTACCACCTGACCACACTCCCGGTGTATAAGAGTTTTGCAACCCCACCACCATGGGTTGGAGGCCGGTCGCTATGATTCACATTTAACACCTGGCATGATGACTCCGTTCTTTCCTTCGTTTTAGATACCTCCTTTCAGCCAGTAGCTTTGCAGCTGAACCTTGATGGGACGTATACTATTTCCGCGTACATTCCACCGTCAGCCGACTTCGAAGCGGAGAACTTCCGCCGCGTGGTGGCATGGTTGCCAAGTCCTTTTCTCTTGCTCGGAGATCTAAACGGCAGACACACAATCTTGGAATAATACTCTATCAATCCCCGGGGTCAAGTCCTTGCCGACCTGATCGACGAGCTTGAAATGGATGTCGTAAACGGGGAAGCGAGTCAAAAGGATTCGGGGCAAGTTCTCGCAGGACCCCCCTCCCGTTCTTCAGGAGAATGGGACCGCAATCTCGGGCCCCGCAACCGTGGCGGAATCCTTCACGACCGCTTTCTCCGCATTCTCTAGCCGGGATGCTGCTCCGCCAGCATTCAATGCATGTAGTGATGTCGCGCAAGGTGATAAACGACAGGTTTACTCTCAGTGAGTTGCGCTCCGCCCTTGCTTTGTGCACAGATACCACCCCTGGTCCGGATGATGTCCCATTCGACATGGGTGTGCGAGGCTTGGTCTTTCTGTTAGATTTGTTCAAAAGAATCTGGTATATGGTATCCTCCCGGCTTCCTGGTGAATCGCTACTGTGCTCGCTTTTCGCAAACTTGGGAGAGATCACTCTACTCTGGCTGGTTTCCGCCCAATCTCTCTAACCTCTTGCGTGTGAAGGTTGATGGAGAAATTGGTAAATGTTAGATTAGCCTTTTTTTACGGACAGCGGAGGCCATCTGTCTTCTGCACAGTGCGGTTTCCGCAAGTTCCACTCCACGTCGAATGCACTGACTCCTCCCAATCTTGATATCTGATTTTTTTCGAGATCGTCGATTCCGCGTACGGGTCAGGGGAGCCCTCTCCGGTCCAATGGAGCAAGAAGAGGAGGTCCCGCAAACCTTGCAACTCCTGCAGGCGCCAACGGCTCTCACTTATCCGCAGATCTCGACGCTGCCTATAATGATAAGAGACGCTTGTCATACACTAAGCCATTTGAATTTAGGCCTAGCAAATTTCTTCGAGAGCTTGGTTTAGCACTCCGGGCTGTTGTCTCCTTGAGTCTGCCCAGGACGCCACCCCGGAGGGAACCACCTTTAACTATTTGTCGCCACACCTGGTCTCTCAAAGCTACAGCGCCGGGAGTATTACGGTCGGCTTTTTTTTTGTTCTGCCCCGGACGCCACCCTGGAGGATACCACCCACAACCTTTGACTATTTTTCGCCACGCCTTTCTCTCAAAGCTTCTACAGCGCCGGGAGTATTACGTTTGGCCTTTTTTGGAGCACACTCCGTCTCACATTGTAACCGAGTCGTTGATACGGATGGATCCAAGTCCCAGGAGAAGGTCGGTCTCCACGCCGTATTCCCTGTGTTTGAAGTCACCAGGGCTCTGCCAGGCACCCCATTTTGTTTCATGGCGCGCTGGTTGCAATGGACCGTTCGCTACGGGAGACAATGTATCCTGCCCGGTACAGAAATCGTATTGTGATCTATAGCGACTCAAAACGTCTTAAGTGATTTCGGGGCATTGAACTATGCTAGGCGCGTTTCGCCTGCCACCATCACAAGATACAAGTATTTTGAAACTCTACCACCACGGGATGAGGTTCGGGCGGAGGATGTGCCATTTCCAGACGGCATGGTGGGTTCGTTGTTCTAATTCCGAAATTTCCTTTGTTGCTGTGGCAGTGCAGCTACACCTGGATCAGAGGTCTGCTGTAATTTCTGTGTACATTGACCCCGTCAGTCGAGTTCGATGCAGGGGACTGCCGCCGTGTCGTGGCATGGTTGCCGATGCCATATGAACTGTAGATACCACCTATGGTGAAATTATTCGATTCGGAAGACCCATTAATTTTATATACCTTTCTTACTGTATCAAAGTAGTAACTTTGGTACTAGTGAAGGTGACCCAATAGACCGAGATGTTTGAAGGGTTCCCTGTTACTCCGTATGCAACGTTGGAATGTGCCGGTCGTGCACCCATAGGCATGGTCACCAGCTTCTCAATACTAAAATATGGGAAACCTATATTGGAAAGGTATTTAAACAATATACCGGACACATACAACTTACGTAATTGTACGCACGCAGAGTGAAGTCTCTCTTACCTTGGGTCCAGATTGCCCAGGACCTACTTCACTAACTTTTCTTTTATTTTAAGGTGTGCTCATTGTATGTAGATCTTGGTATAAACGGCTGTTCATTATATATGTCAAAGCATTAACATGTTGCATTCATGCATATTTTGCATCAAGTCCCTTTATAACTAAATTGACTTGCCATAATTTATTGAGTAAATTGCAGAAAATACAATGCATATGATTAAACCTTTTCATAATCCCTTCAAAATTAGTTTTTCCTTGGTTGTTAGTATGTTATTTTTCATTTGTCATACTTTACAACTTCTCTCAATTGATGGTGTTTGGTTTGAGCATATGTGATAAACTCAGAACTGGACAGTGAATTCGCACTTTATCTGTAGCTCTGACTCGATAAGCTCTACACTGCATCAGCTCCTGTCATTTTTTTTCCAAGTATTTAAAATACGAGACAAAAGGCGCCTATGAAATGGTCGATACGAGACGCGAGACAAATGCTATAAATACGGGACGTCTGGTCATCCTGCCCACAGGGACTGAAGAAATCTGTGAGGATTTTAGAGACGCCACCTATACCTGCGTACATACCGATTTACTTGGAACCACACAGGCGAAAAGAGCTCTGTGAAGCCTCAAGCAAGCATCCAAAGGGTCCCAGGTGATGGCAACCTCGGAATCGCCTTTCCATTGTAGCAAGAATTAACACAAACACCTCGGAGTGCACCAAAGGGGAATTAGCGCTAGATTACCACCTAGGGACCTGACCCGTTGGCCAATAGCGGTAAGGGATCTGACGACAAATATCTTGAATCTTACCTCCAACAACAAGTAAAGTGTGGAGAACACCCCCTAGGGCATCGTAAATTCCAGGAGTCACCCGCGGAGATAGAGATAGGAGGTAAAAGAACTGTTTATCGCCTATAGGGTGGCACCTCAGTTGCCCCCTGGGAATTCCCCGAAGTGGGAGTTGTTCTGCATCTCCCGCATGAGGAGACTCCATATTTAAACCCTTTAGCCGCATTGGAACATCAGTAAAGAACAAGGCTCGCTCGCAAGAAGACTACCTGGTCTCAAGTCGGTGTATACCCAACCGAAGGCTGGACATTCTCTCTTAGGTAAGGCATCCTCTGTCAAACGGAAGCCTCTGTGCCCGCCATCTTCAGAAGCAGCTGCACTGTATTACTCCTTCGAGTCCTCGCAGTACACAGCCCCGTCGAAGCTAACCTGATGTAGCCATACCTCTCCCGAGAATCGCCAAGTATTCCAGCTCCCCCCTCGAACCTCAACTAAGGTTAGAACTTACGGCTTACAGCCCGGAAGTGTGGTGCCGACCATACCCTTCCTTTCCCTACGAAGATCCCTCATTTGAAGACGCTGACAAGATAGTCTCGCCGAGCCCCTACTTTCAGGCTTAAGCATCCTTGAAGTCGCTGTCGCCCTCCGATCCGTAAGCCCCCTTTTTTTCCCTTTTATCTTGTGAGACCATTTGGATCTGAGCAGGTAACTCTAAACTAATTAATAGAAATTAAACTTTCCCACTGGAAACGATAGATCATTACCAAACCTTTAATATCCCTCTATATCATTTTGACCATTTTAATTTGTAAATAAAATTTATATTTTCTTATGTTTATTTTTAATTAACCTGAACGTCGTTCTCGGCCCTTTTATTCAAATCTCTCCAACCTCGAACTCGACCTGATTAGTTAAGCTAATTGATCCTGCGTCTTAACCTGACCTTTCTAATCAGCGCATCAATGTAGCGTTCAGTTATTGGGTGGTTCGCTTTAATAGCCTGAGCTCTCCCCCTCCTAGTAATAATAGATATTATATTATATAGTCGGCTATACCACGACATATATATATATATATATATATATATATATATATATATATATATATATATATATATATATATTAGAAATTGGTGTCGTAGGCTATAAGTTTTTTCCCCTTTTGTTATTGTTTATTCTTCCGGCCGAAAGTACGTTCACCTTAATTCGAGAATTGTTTTGTTGGGGGGAAAAGCAACGCCGCTGAATCCCAAACTAATTCTCCCAACGGATTATAGGTTTTAAAACCGTCCCAGTCACGGAAGACCATTTATCCCAAATTAAACCGGAAATTAGTTATTTGTGTAATTTTGTGTGTGTGTCCAAGCTAGCCTCTACGAATATTACCGAGATTTTTTTTTCGAGCGCACATAGACCAATTCGCTCGCGTGACACATTTTCCCAACTAACCCCTTAAGACGATGTCTTCGTTTGAACGACTTAAAAGCCAAGGTGAGCCGTTAGGCCTCACTGCAAAGGACTTTCTATCTAATATACCGGAAGAGGAGAGAAATGAGAGAGAGGCAAAAAGATCAATAGAAACTGAACAGCGAGAGATACCAGAACGCTAGAGGATCAGAAAACACGAGCTTGAACTAAACCGAAACCAAGTGGAGACAGTGTCGGTTAGTTCCCGGACTGAGGTTCCGCAGTCTCCATCGGTTAAGCTCCCGGTTTTCAAGGAAGCAGGGGACTTCGGGTCCTACATCACAAATTTAGAAAAGATCTTCGAAATTAATAATTAGGATATAGAGTCAAATGGTGTTGGCAGATTACTTCCCCTTTTAGTACCCCGTTACGCGATATCTTTATTTCTCTCCCGTCTGAGGCTAACATGGATAATTCCACCCTCAAGTCCGAACTCCTGGCCGCCGTAAATATGGGACCGGACTTTTACCGTGGTCGTTTCCGACAAAAGAGAATCAACCCTGGATAAACCTTCCGCCAGTTTGGTTTATCCTTCAAAAGAACCTCGAATTTTGGCTTGAGTCATGTAAAGTCTCCCTAGAATACGAGTCCCTTCTAGACTTTGTATTAAAAGACCAACTTTTGGCTTCCTTGCCCCCTAAAATACGCTCGTTTGTGAAGGACAAGCGCTGTTCCACATTCATCAGTTCTCGGAAGAAGCAGACGTGTACGCCTCTAGCCATAACTTATAGCCTAAGGACAACAAGAAGCCTACTCCGTCGTTCTCCAAGTTCGGTAATTCCAGACTACCCCCACGGAATAACCCCAAATTCGGTAAGATCCCTGGCCCCTCGAAGTCAAAAAAATTCCCTCCGTCGGAATCCAGGGATATCAAATCCCTGATTATGACACCTCCTTCGTCATCGTACCCCTGAACGCCAATAATTTGTTTCTCCTGTGAAATTGAAGGGCAAGTGCGTACAAACTGCCCCCAGAATTCACAATTCAGAAGTGCACCCTATCACCAGGTACACCCAATTAGTGCGCCTCCTGAAAACCCCCATTCCTCACTCCACCAGCATCCCCGGTCACCACGTTAATTCTCTTTTCAGTAAGAGCTTCCGCTTTGGTTTGAAGTTCGAGAATTGAACCGGCAATGGATGTCGCGTGTCCACCCTTGTTCGGGACACTGGCTCTGCCTGCATTGTCATATCAGGATTTACTCCCTCCCTCCCTGTTGGTCCCGATCACGAAAATTTCGCAGTGGTCCGCGATTATCTGGGCCAAGCTATCGCTTCCCCATTGTTAAATGCCACATGGAGTGTGCATATGACTGGTTGGGCCGAAGTGGTAGCGGCCCCAAACAAGTTCTGCTCGGTTCTCATTGGTCAGAGTCCCCGGGTCACTCAAGATCCCATAGCACAGCCTGTTATCATACGTGCTCAGGGCGCAAAAGAAACCCAGGCTCCCGTTCCCTCAAACCCCCTCGATACGAAGGCACGGAATCAGGCCCAAGGTTCCACCCGTGGAGATAAAAGGTATCCTACATCATAAGGGATGATCTGTACCGCTCCTATTCTGAAGAAACTGACCCCGTATCCCAGTCCTTATGTTTTCCCCGTTCGTACATTCCGCAAGTTCTTAGGCTCTCGCACGATGGCCTCTTCTCCAGACACTTCAGTCATAACAAAACTTCCCAGAGGGCTTTTAAGTATTTCTTTTGGCTAGATGCTGCCAACGATATAGCAGATTACTGCAACTCGTGCAATGTATGTTAAAAAACATCTACCAAAGGGCGCGTCAAGCCAGCCGGCCTGCAGAAAAGCCCCATTATAACAGAGCCCTTTTTTTGAGTGGCCATTGGCCTGATTCACCCCCTGTCCAGTGAATGACACATATAAGTCCTTACCCTCGTACATTTTGCCACCCATTTCCCCGAAGCAGTCCCCCTTAAGAGGGTTGATAGTGTGACCAGTGTCGAGGTCCTAATATCCATTTTTTCCCGGGTAAGCATCCCCAAGGAGGAGGTGTCCGACAGAGGCAGACAATTTACCTCCGAGCTTATGGAGTATGTCGGAAAACTCTTAATGGTAAAGCCCCTGTTTACCAATCCTCTCCACCCAGCTGCAAATGATATTTACGATGAATTAAATTGCACCCTGAAGACCATTCTGAAGAAGCTTTGTCTCGAGCAGCCCCGAGAATGGCACCGTTACATGACTGTAGCACTTTTTGCGTACAGGGAGATCCCCCACACGACCCTTGGTTTCACCCCCTTTTAATTATTGTATGGCCGTAATGTGCGAGGCCACCTCTGGATCTTCAAAGAACTGTCTGCTAACCCCAAACTGGATAGAGAAATTCAGTCTTCCTACTCCTACCTCCTGGACCTTAGGAAACGCCTGGAGACCGGCGCGGACATCGCTTACAAGAATCCAAAAGCGAACCTGGAGAAATATAGAACCTATTCCGACCTAAAATCAAAGGTAAGAGGAGGTAGTGTTGCTACTTCCCACGGAGAGCAACAAGTTTATTAGTCAGTCAAAGGGCCCCTTCCCCGTCCTTGAGGTCAAAGGTCCCTTGGAATACCTTATTAGGATCTCCTCTGGAGATAAGGTGTTCCACGCAAACATGTTGAAAAAATACCACCGCCGCGCGAATGGTAATAATTTTGTGGCTCTGAACGAAGAGACCCCCTGGAAGCGTCGTACCCCTCTGACCCCCTCAATGTTGTTTAGGTGGATTGCATCGAACAAGATGGCGACTACCCTCTCCCATATCTCCCTGAGGCCCTAGACTCATCCTTCCCGGCGCTAGACCTCTACCCCGGGTTAACCCCTCACCAGAATAGTCAGCTGCAGAACGACTTCGGTGACGTCCTTTTTCAGAACCCCGGCCGTGCAAAACACTTCGAACTTGACATCGTTCTTACTACGCAAGAACCTGTCCGTTCGAAGCCGTACCCTCTTCCTATCCACTTGAGGCAGGCCTTCAATTTTGACGTCGATAACTTGCTCACACTCGAAATCGGATTTCTGTTCCCACATCGTCATGGTTCGAAAACCCGACCAGTCTTTCCAAATGTGCGTAGACTTCAGAAAGTTAAACTCTGTGGCGGTTTTTGACGCAGAACCCACCCCCTTGATCGGCGAGAACCTTCATCTATCGAGGAGGCCAAGTACATCTTAGAATTGGATCTCTGCAAGGCCTATTACCAGATTCCCCTCCGCATAGATAACCATGAAATAGGTTACTAGTACAAGGTGTCCACACCTTAGATTCTTACTAGCTATTACTTTATTATACCTATTTCAGAATAATATAGTCGGTACTCACCCATGGGCTATGAAAAAGGTTTATACAGTTTTAAAAACAAAAAATCAAATGCGGGGGTCTAGCTAAATGATACCTAATGGAAATATAATTGTTTGCAGATTGGTCAGGTGTCGGCCCTGGATGGATTTCTTCTTTTTTATTTAATTGATGCTACCTAATTTATTTCATTTATTAGAATATACCTTGAAATATGTTTGTAGTTAAATGTAATATACCCATATTTCATTACAGTTTTAATTAGAAAGTTGCTATTTTCTTTTTTTAAGTACCTGGAAAAGACCGGGAAAACCTATAGAATTTTTAAATTTGATATTAGTATACACCCTGTAGTTTGTAAAGATCCCTTTTAAATAAAATTGAATTGAATATAACCAACATCGGTTATAAATATAATGTTTTTATTTTTTTATTTTTCATTAAATAAGTCACTTACGTTCGTCACGCCGAATCTCTTCGTCGAATAAAAATTTGACTTCACAGCTCGAAGTACATTGGTCCCAGAGTGCTTCATGCCAAATTTGGGGTGAATATCTTCAAAAATAAAGAAATGAGAACGATTTTTGTTTTTTCCTGGCTAGCCCGCTTATGCAATCGCCCGATTTTGAGCTACCAATCAAGTATTCGTTATATATGCCCTCCGTGAAAGTGCACGAAAATACACGGCGTTCCCCACCTACAAAGGTCTTATGAAGTTCTAGCGTCCCCCTTTCGGGCTTGTAACTGCATGCAGCAATTACAACCGGATGATGCGAATAATTGTGGACGACCTGCCCCACGTGTCATTTTACTTTGACAATCTATAGGTCGCTACTATTACATGGGACCAGCAGTTGATCGCCTTTCGCGCCCGTTTGACCCTGCTCTGTGAGCATGGAATCACCCTTGGACCCAGTAAGTGGCACTTTGCTTACGATACAATCAAATACCTCAGCTTCTATTTCGGGAAGAACCACTTGGGCCCCCAGGAAGAAAAGGTTCGGGCCATAGTAGAAATGCCCCTCCCCAACAGTAAGAAGCAGCTCCGGTCATTTATGGGATCGCCTCGTTCTACCGGAGGTTCATTCCCAATTTTGCATCAATTTCTGCCCCCCTGTGTGTAATGTTGCAGAAAAGGTCCCCGGATCCCCTAGTCTGGATCCCCAAGGCCACTTCTAGCTTCGAGCAACTAAAGGACAAACTGGCGTTCGCCCCCTATCTCGAGGTTTCAAACCCAACTAAGCCCTACAGCATCCGGACGGATGCCGGCGACGAAGGCCTCAGGTGCGTACTCCTCCAGTAGGCTGATAGCGGAGAAAGAAACCTTGTGGCATACGCGAGTTGAAAGCTATTACCGAGTGAGAAAAAATACTCGGTAATAGAACGAGAGGCTTTGGTGATCATATGGACGATTACAAAATTCAAAATGCATTTAATTGGTAAAGAATTCGTCATAGAGACAGACTACTGCCCATTGCCATACCTTAAAAATTTTAAGAGTCAAAACGGGCGAATAATGCGGTGGATTTGAATTTTGCAGCAGTTCAAATTTAAAATTTTGTATATTCGCAGCTCAGAATACAGCGTGGCTGATAACCTCAGCCGTAACCCCTTAGCAGATAATGCCACCTAAACCAGGTGCCATAGATTAAGATGTTTATTGTAATTTTAAATAGTTTGTATTCATTTAGTTAAAAAAAAGAATACGAACAACAAGAGTTCGCTGATCAAGTCGTGTAAATATTTTTTTGTCTTTTTTGTTAATTATCTTGTGTATATAGTTTTTTTGTTTTGTTTATGTGTCGAATCCTTTGTCCTAGTGGTTCTAAAATTCAATTTATTTCTCTATTTGTATGTGCAAATTTGTTTTGTGTGGCTTATGGTCAATTGCCGTTCGAAAACGAACCATTAAATTATCCCTTTATATATATATATATATATATATATATATATTTATATATATATATATATATATATATATATATATATATATATATATATATACCTATCTCAGATCGGTCTCTTCGACCTTTTTAACCGGCTGGTGCAGAAGAATCTCTCCCCGGTTTGCGAGAAAGAAAAGGAGCGATCGCCGCAAGTGGAGAGTTTCCTGCGGGTAAACTTTCGAAATGGAGTGCGGAGAAAATCGCCAAGACTGTCGGTAGAGGAGAGGTGGAGACACCCTCTCTGCTAGAAGTCTTAAGGGGTATCCCTGAAAAAGTATTGGGGACCCGATACTAACCTTGATCATTAAAGGTGCACTCTGTGAGTAAGTGGAGAAACTCCCGAACTCGTAGATATTAGAGAGGGGAGAATTCCTCCGCATATAGAATTTTGGAAGGGCTCGTGAGAAATCACAAGGGTGCCAGGTCCACCACAGAGATGGAGCTGTAAGAGAGCCTCTCTGAAGTGGCGTAATCCTAAAGTCGAAAATCGTACTATATGCTCGTAGTGGCTTGGTGACATGCACTGTGGCGATCAGCTGCGGATGCAATCAGAGGCGTTTGCGACTGATGGAGTCGCCTGGCCAGTGGGTATTTGATTTTCGTGCCCTTTGCATGGGGCATCTCCAGCGTCACCTACCCACCATCAACAATCAGCCCCTTAATGGGGAACGAGCGGAAGGCAACGGCTGCTAAAAAGAGACCGGTGCGGTTGATCGTATCCACCTTCAGCAATTCACGCTGTTACGGATGCACAGAGTCTCATCAGTCTAGTTTCGAGGAAATTAAGAGAGTGCAAAAGAGAGAGCATTGCGCTATCAACATCCCGGGGGCTGAATTTCAGGGAACGAACAATGTCCATGGAAAGAGTGCAAGAGATGCTAAAGCTGCGAATACGGGTTTGATTGGATAAGCATTCGGTCGAAAACAAGACCAATGTAAAGGTGCGAACATACTATTTAAAAGCTTTTCTGCGTCGAACTAAACTCGGTAGGATTTCATATAGGGACCTCGCTATGTATCCATCCCCCTCCTCCCCGGTCTAAGTTATGTGGTAAGAGGACGAATGTTTGGAGAAGCTAATTTGATTGTAAGAGCAAAAGAGGAATGGAGATAGACGGGCCTACTAAGGAAGAGGGTGGATGACATCCCCCGAAATGTAGGTGGTGTGGCAGGTGATGGTTTCCTTCACCTGCCTAAAAATGAAAAGTGCCAACTAGGGGCCGTTTAAAGACCTATTTTAATTTTCCAAAATTAAAAGAATATTTGTAAAGATTAAATAAGGGCGACACACTCGGAGTTATTTTATAAATAAACAAATAAATATGATCTCAGTTTAAGGTTTTAAAGAATTATTCTAGACCCTCATTATACCTTATTATTTATTTATGCGTGCCCACTTTCTATAATAATATTGTACGAGTTAATAAGCTTTATCACCTATATTATATTTTTATTTGTTCATATTTTCATCCTTTTTTATCATTTATTTCTCACATTCCTCCGAAAACAACAGAGCAAAGATGGTCCAAATTCTGTTCTTGTTCTGTGCTTTAACAGATTCCTCTTTTACGGTTTCAAGTCTCGGGCTTCTGGAAACCCGAGTCGTCAATCGATTGAAGGGAATCGCTCTATCGAAAACCTGACGTCTAAAGTCATTAATCCCTCGGAGATATTCCTCCTGATCCTCGTCCCACCTCCTTCCAATGGCATCGAAACTTTCCATCTTTTATCACGATCATAAATTAAATGGAAAGGAAAAACAAAGTCCGGAGCTTGTGAAAATAAGGCGCTGGATCGGAATCAGTTTCCTCGACAACCGAGCAAACACAACCGCGCCATGACTTATAAAGGGTGACAGAGGGTGTTTCACATTATTTGAAATAAAACAACAACAACAAAATATTAGGCATTGTTCTGGGTTCGCTAAAAGGAAAGAAAAGGTGAATTTCCACGAGGGCATTTCCAGTCAGGAGGAAGGGAAGGTTATTTGGTTGGGGACTTGAGAAAATTAATTTTGGTGGGTAACAAAAACATTAATTACATTATAAAATATTCTAAACAAAGTTCATGAATCAAGAATATATGTATAATTACCACTATTAGACAGCCCCACTTCTAGCTCAATTTCGTTCAATAAAATAAATTAAATTTACTAATATTTTTTACCTTACTGCGGTATTTCAGGCATTACTGCCCATACAGTTTAACTTATTTTATTCAAAATAGAATGCCATATTTCAGGCCTGGCTTCGCCTCCCATACCCTACTTTAATTATAGGGGCTGCACCCCCACACCCACCGCTATTTTTAATAATCTAGTAGTATTCCCAATTCGAAAGCCATCATTAGATTTGGATTCAAAGGCGATTGCCAGACGTCTTTATTCGAATGCACATCGCTGATCGGAATTATAGATCGCTGCAGCGAAACTATAAGCACCGGCCTGACGTAAGTCTATGAAAAATATAGAAAAAATATTTTAAATAGTTTAAGAGAAATACACAAAAATTGTTTAAAAATATAGGCAAGCCTACAACAAATTTAGTGAATGAAGGCAAAGTAGCTAGAAAGTTAGCCAACAAAAATAGCTACAGAATCGTGCTCCACTAATCTTAACATTTACTTTGGTTTCTTACAAGTAACTATTGGACATTGGATATATTAAGGTGGGAAAGGGATAGTATAATAGGTTTATATAATGAGAGGGAGTATAGTGAAGAATTAGTGAAAATATAGAAAAAAAGTTTAAATAGAGTTTGAAAAAATACTTTGTTTCCTGGTAAAAGGGTACCTCTGGCATAGGAAAAGTAACTTGAATATTTCTGATAGAGAAATAGGTAGATAGTTCCCTGATGAAAGGGTATTTCTGTCATGTATTAATTATTTTTTTCATATATGTCGTGTCACAGTCAGTGGTATTCGAGCCTATGTAGCAATGGGGGTTTTCCGCCACTCCGCCCCGTAAGGGGCGCGGCGATTTGCCATCCTGGCCGCCGTGCTGACGGGACTCAGCACCCCGTCCGACCCCAGCTTAGCCTCCTCTTCTTCCTTAAAAACACTTGTTTCCTCGCTTTTCATACAACCTCTCCGACAACTTTCTCTGGTCAGCCTCTAATTTCACAGGGTAGATGCTGATATTCCTCTCAGCCAACCGTCAGGCATCGGAGCTGAGGGGGTGGGGGACAATGTTCCCTAACCCCTATGCTCCATTCTGGAGTGGCTGGTTTTTAACAACCTGCTTCATCCCCACTCATACCTTCCTCACATCCCTTTTCATCTCCTCTTCACAATCTATATATTTTACGCCGTGTCTAAGGTGGAGCCGCCATGCCGATGGACTGCCAGGCCACCAGGTGGGAGGGGTGGTCCCAAATGGCGGCACCTGGCTCTGCCGGGCTTGTAAGCACCTCGCGCAGGGCGGGCTACTGCAAGAGGTGTGCGCAAATGCATCCCGTGTAAAAAAGAGGGTCACCATGCCCAATGATGAAGATAAAAAAAAAAAACTCAACCCCCAACTTCCCCTCAAATATCGACGGAGCCGCCCTCGGGCAGCTCCAGCAAAAAAATGGAGGTCCCCCCCCCCACTGTGCTTGCACAGGAGACCCAACATATTTCTCTAACCGGAGAGGAGGCTTACTCCTCTCCTTCGCCTAAGGGTGGAGGGGACTCCCCCTCCCCCCCTCCTCTGGAGGTGCTTTCGGGCACCTCCCTTTTTTCAGCGGCAGTCCCCTCTTTTCTTTCCAAGGGGATGCCAAGAAAGCCAGCAGGCAGCCCTTAGCCAGCCGCTTCCCATCGAAGCGGGTTGGTAGGGCAAACCCCCGTAGGGGAAAGAGGGAAGCCAGGCCCCTTTAGTCGCTTCCCTCAAAAGACCTGCTGGCAAGAATATTAAACCTTGCCGGGGTTAAGGCCTGTGCCTCCCCACAAAAGTCTCTTGACGCTGCCAAGGGGACCTGCGATGTCCTGGGAGGGGATGGCCAATTGGAGGCCCCTCCTGTGATAGACATGGTCCTTAAGGAGACCCAGCCTCAGACGGTAGGGCCTTCGAGGGGAAGAATCCGGGCTCGGGGCCAAGCACCGAATCCGAATCCGCACCTATGCAGAGTCCTCCTCAAATGGCTGAGGGCTCCGAGGAAGTACAAGGAGGGTAGGGATCTCCTCCGACAGGTGCCCCTACGACTACCAGGACCTTATCCATTTTGGAGAGAGACCTGGCTGAGGCCGGCCCATCTGGCATCGGGGCTTCTGCCGGCGGAGGTGAGAAGCGGGTTCATTTCCCGCCCTCCTCTCCAAGAAAGAAAAAGACTAAAGAGACGAAGAAGACTCGGGGCTCTTCTCCATCCGTGGGGGCTGCGGGGACGTATGGGTCTGCTGCAACTCTGGCAAGCGACCAAGCTAAGATCGGCACATCCGCCCCCTCTGCCTCCCCGGTTGCGGAGCACCTGACTAAGACCAAAAGTGCACAGGGCGGAGCCTCGATGACATCGGGGCCCCTCATTCAGAGGTTACCTGGCGTTTTGGAGCCCGCTGGCTTCAAACACTTCCTCGTTATTCGCTCCACTGATGGCACCATGTTGTCCAATGGCAACATGATCAGTCAGAGGAGAGGATTAGCTAGTGCAATTGGTAGAGAGACGAAGGTGAATCCCGCCGAGACGGCCAAGATAAGTGCTCTTCGGACACTTCATGGCACCCCGGTGAGTGTGACGCCGCACTCTACCATGAACTTTGTGAAAGGAGTAGTCTATGCGAGGAAACTCGTTGACTACTCCATCGAGGACATCACCCTAGAGCTGGCCTACCATGGGGCGGTCAAGGTCGAACGTGTGATGAGAAAACAGGGAGGGGCCTGGAGACCCACCCCTACACTCTTCGTCACGTTCGACTGTGACAAGCTCCCTGAGTCGGTGCGTGCCAGGTTGGTACCGCTACCGCGTGAAGGCATTCGTGCCACTGCCGTGGCGGTGCTATTACTGTCACCGCTTCGGCCATACGAATCGCTCATGTAGACGTGCAAAGTCGGGGTCACCCGAAGTCTGTGTAAATTGCTCCAAGGTCGCACACGATAAGTCCAAATCATGTGTGGCCAAGTGTGACAATTGCGGAGAGCCGCACCCTGCTTCTTCGAAGCAATGTGGTGCATATATAGTTGAGAAAGAAATTCTGGCCGTTCTGGCCTGGGATCGACTCTCATTCCACGAGGCTAAGGACTTGGTCCTGGCGCGCCCGGCTCTGCCTGGGACGTCATATGCCTCAGTAGTTAGAAAGGCACCCTCTGCTCCTGGCCCATCCAGGCCAACGAGCATGGTTGTTTCCGCGCTCATTCAGAGCCCTTCTGCGGGCTCTACCCAACCCGGGCGCTCCCCTGGTAAAGCTGGCGGCAAAAAGGGTTCATACCCAGCCCCGGCTAAAACCAGGGCTCCCCCCCTCTTCCCCCAGCGTGACTGTTTCCCGCAAGACGAAACGGCCACGCGCCTCCACCGAGTCGTTAGACTCACAGGAGGCAACACCCCTGAAGAAGATCGCTAGGCCATTTTCGGGGGTTGCTAAAGCTGTCCCCCAAAAGGAGGACAGCAACAATGGAGCTTCGGCTCCTTCGCCCTCGCCCCGAGGTGGAGCCAGTGGCTCGGAGATGGTGATTTCTCGAAAAGAGGGCCCCCCGCCTCCGAAGTCGCAACGCCCGCCTGAGGTTTCGAGGTGGAGGGAGGAAAAGACTCGCATGGCGAGCCCAACCTCCCCCAATAAGTCCTCGAAGGCGACAGCGCCTTGAGCGCTTTGTCCGGCCAACAGCTCCCAGGGTTCTGCCCCCGGGAAGCGTACGGCCATTCCTGTGAGGGTCTTCAGTTCGAGGAAGGCCCCAGCGTCTCCTTCGAGCTAGGCCTTTAGGGCATATTCCTTCAATGGAATTGCCGTGGACTCCGGGCCAACTGGGAGGAGCTGCGGAGGCTCGTCTCGTCCCATTCCCCGTTAGCTATCTTTTTGCAGGAGACCATGCTAGGCGCGTGCCCTCTGCCTGCCCTCCCGGGGTATAAGGGTCTTGCGACCCCCCCCCCATCACGGCGGGATGGCCGGGCTCGGGGATGCGCGGTTTACACCCAGCATAATGTCTCCGTTCTTCCTTTCTCTTTAGATACCTCCTTTTAGGCCGTGGCTGTGCAGCTGCTCTTGAATAGGAGGAATACTATCATTTCTACGTACATTCCATCGTCAGCTGACTTCGACGCGGGGGACTTCCACCGCGTCGTGCCACGGTTGCCGAGACCCTATCTCTTGCTTGGAGATCTGAACGGCAGGCATCCTCTCTGGGGAGATTACTCCATAAATCCCAGGGTACAAGTCCTTGCCGATCTGATCGAAGAGCTTGAGATGGGTGTCCTAAACGTGGATGAGTTTACGCATCACTGTCTGAAAACCGACACATTTCCTTGCATCGACCTATCTTTGTGCTCTTCGGATGCACAGCCTGATTTTGATTGGGAGGTGGTCGATGACTTCCATGGTAGTGATCACTTTCCCATTCAGATATCATTTTCAGGGCAACTGCCGCCTGGTAAACCACCTCGGTGGTGCTTGGCGCGGGCTCGGTGGCCGGCATTTCAGGAAATGACTGAATTCTCTATCTCAGTCGAAGAGTTTAGGTCGGTAGATGAGGCCGTTGAGTTTTTCTCCGGCAAACTCATCGCCGTGGGCCTGACTACTATCCCTAGGACGTCTGGCCGTTTTGCACGCCGACCACTCCCATGGTGGTCGGCCGATTGTGAGACGGCCCTCAAACAAAAGCGTTATGCCTACATGCGCTATATACGCCGCCCGAACGATTTCACTGTCGCTGAATTTCGTCGGGCTAGGGCTAGGTTCCGGTATATTTCGAAGCACGCCCGCCGCTCTTCTTGGCGGGCATACGTGTCTTCACTTAACGGGAAGACCCCTTTAGCTGAGGTGTGGAAGCGAGTCAAAAGGATTCGGGGCAAGTTCTCCCAGGACCGCCCTTCCGTTCTCCAGGAGAATGGGACCGCAATCTCAGACCCCGCGTCCGTGGCGGAATTCTTAGCGACCACTTTTTTTTGCATTCTCTACCTGGGATGCTGCTCCGCCAGCATTCAATGCACGTCGTCATGTCGCGGAAGGCTGCCGGCTGGACTTTACCTCCAGAGGCGGGGAACCCTTCAACGACAAGTTTACTGTGAGTGAGTTGCATTCCGCTCTCGCTTCGTGCGCGGACACCGCCCATGGTCCGGACGATGTGCCGGACGCCATGCTTCGTCACCTGGGTGAGCAAGGCATGGCCTTTCTGTTAGATTTGTTCAACAGGATCTGGGTGGAGGGTCTTCTCCCAGATTCCTGGCGAATCGCTACTGTGCTCGCCTTTCGCAAGCCGGGGAGAGATCACTCTACTCCGACCGGTTTCTGCCCAATCTCTCTAACCTCTTGCGTGTGCAAGTTGATGGAGAAATTGGTAAATGTTAGATTAGCCTATTTCCTCGACAGCGGAGGCCATCTGTCTTCTGCACAGTGCGGCTTCCGTAAGTTCCACTCCACGTCGGATGCTCTGCTTCGACTGGAAAATGCCGTCTGCGAGGCTTTCCTTCGTAGACAGCACTAAGCCACGGTGTTTTTTGATCTTTTTGATCTGGAGAAGGCCTATGATACCGCATGGCGAGACGGCATCATGGAGACTCTCCACACGATGGGGGCGAATGGACGCCTCCCAATGTTTATATCTGAATTTTTGCCAGATCGTCGATTCCGCGTACGGGTGGGGGGAGCCATCTCCGGCCCAAAGGAGCAGGAAGAGGGTGTCCCGCACGGAAGTGTCCTCAGTGTCACACTCTTTGCCCTGAGCATCAACGGCATCACCTCAGTGCTGCCGGAAGATGTTCTCGCTACGCTCTACGTGGAAGACCTTTCGATCTCTTTGGCGAGGCTCAGATGCCAACTCTGGAGCGTCGACTCCAACAGGCATTGAACCACGTCTCTCGCTATGCCAAAGCGCACAGGTTTCCGTTTTCTTTGGCCAAGACTAAGGTGGTGCACTTCTGCCGCCATCCACGGCTTCACCCCAACCCAGATTTGTTTCTTAATGGGGTGCGCCTGAATGTGGTTGAGTCGCACCGTTTCCTTGGTATTGTAATCGACCGACGCCTCACCTGGGAGGCTCATATTCACAGCCTTAGGGTCTCTTGTACCTGTGCCATGGACATTCTCCGTTCCGTGACGTTCAGCGCTTGGGGCGCTGATAGGGCTACTGCCCTACTTTTTTATCGATCCTTTGTTCGCTAGAAGCTCGACTACGGATGCGAGTTTTATGCATCCGCAGCCGAGCGTTTATTTCGGAAGGTGGATTCGATCCACCACACCGGCCTTCGCCTTGCGACCGGTGCCTTCCGCACTTCCCCAATTGAGAGCCTGTTGGTCGATGCTGGGGAGATGCCACTCGCTCTGCGCCACGTGCAGTGCATCACTCGCTTGTACGTGCGAGCCCGGTGCCTCCCTCAGTCGCCACCAGTTCTCACTGCATCCGCAGCTGATCTCAACGGTGCCTATGCCGCCGAGAGACACCAGTCATACCCTAAGCCCTTTGGGTTTAGGGCCAGGAAACCCATTCGAGAGTTAGGTATAGCTCTCGGGCCGGTGGCTCCCCTGGTTCTGCCCAAGACGCCACCCTGGAGGGTACCACATTTGGCTATTTCTCGTCACGCCTCTGCTTCCAAAGCTTGTATAGCGCTGGGAGTATTGCGTTCGATCTTTTTGAAGCACACATCGCATCACGCTGGTACCGTGCCAGTGTATACGGATGGCTCCAAGTCCCAAGAGGGGGTCGGCTTCCACGCCGTATCCCCTCTGTTTGAAGTCAGCGGGGCTCTACCAGGCGCTGCGTCTGTCTTCACGGCCGAGCTGGTGGCAATACACCACTCGGTACGGGAGATTACGCGACGTTTCCGGTTCGGAGACCGGATTGTGATCTATAGCGACTCACAAAGCTCCCTGAGTGCTCTCGGGGCATTGGAATCTCCGCATCCCCTGGTTCGCGAAATCCGTGACGCCATGGTGTTGGCGAGCTGGGCAGATGTCGAGATTATCTTCTGCTGGGTTCCTGGACATGTAGGAATTGTGGGGAATGAGCGCGCCGATGAGGGCGCCAAAGAGTCGGCGAGGACTCTGAGACCGGACCAGCGTTTCGCTCTTCCTCACACTGACTACATGGCAGGAGACGGTCGAAGGGAACTTAAAGTTGTGT
Organism: Ceratothoa steindachneri; assembly: GCA_963969495.1. Taxonomy (NCBI): domain Eukaryota; kingdom Metazoa; phylum Arthropoda; class Malacostraca; order Isopoda; family Cymothoidae; genus Ceratothoa; species Ceratothoa steindachneri. The sequence goes on from OZ018333.1 coordinate 90,660,249, forward strand.
GCCATTGCGCCGCGGCTGCTTCAGGTTGCTTTCTGTCGTCTCCGAATCGGGCACACTCGTGTGACGCATTGCTATTTGATGGAGCGCTCACCTACACCCTATTGTAACGACTGCGTCGTCCCTCAGACTGTTCGGCACATTCTTGTCGAATGTCCCAGTCTTGGTGATCTTCGCACACGACACCTGTCCCGGTACCGGGATGGGCGGGGTCCCTACCACCTGTCCCTTGTACTCGAGACAAGTGCGTGCACTTTGACTGGTGGCCTTATTGACTTTTTGAGGGTGGCCGGCCATCTCCCTTTCATTTAACCATGTTTAATTGTTGTTGTTGTTGTTTTTGTTATTGTTTTTGTTATTGCTTTGTTATTGTTATTGTTATTTTTTTTATTGTTGTTTCCTGTTCAATTTTATAAAGTAGCCTAGAACTAGGCTGTTTGTTTACGGCGACTTTTGCCTAAGTCCGCAGTCGCTAGATAGCCCCTTAATTTAAAAAAAAATAAAAAAATCCTGCCACTCCGCAAATCGTAATTGGTTACCATTAATCAGGATTGTAATTTCAAATTGGGACTTTTGCAAGTTAACTTTGTTTAACTTAGATCGTAATTGATCTTTTCATTATGGTGGTAACATTCTGACACTACGTCAACTATGTAGCATAGGTGTCTGTATTAGGGGGTGTTAATCTCGATTAATTTAAGCTCCTTGGGGATGCACAAGGGTGTTCTTTCCTTGTCGGACCTCTTTTTATAGAATTCAGCAACCGTAAACCTGACAAAACAATGCCGTAGGTTCTCTGAGTAGTCACACTTAAATTGTCCGGTCTTTAGATCATCGACAATTTCTTGTAGTCTCCCTTTGTCAGGAAACGGGTTTCCTTCAGCAACATATATCCTGAAGTTTATCATCTTCGAGTAATACATGTATTTAGTTCCCTCTTTATATGATAAGGAGGATCTACTCGAGCGACGCGACTGGAAGCCTTTAGTGGATCGGGGTGTATGTTCTACCTTTTTAGACCTCACAGACGGAACCTCCATCTTCCCGACGCGTGGTTCAGTGGATGTTGTTGTTTCTTTAGCTGTGTTTGTGACTGAGTTTGTTCCTTGCCTCACTGCTATAGCCTGGACTCGAGGATCCTGTGATGGGGCATTGCTCGGAGCTGGGACTTTTTGCCAGCTTTTCTTGCTCTGGGGTTGGGGGTTGATACGTAGAATTTAATCGGAGAGAGGGTTCTTAGGAAACCACATTTCCTTTTTTACAGGCCGGTATGGCGTTCATTTAGTCAGCGAGAATCCCAGGTAGGGTCAGGTTGGCGATGTTGTATAATAAATGCAGCACATTATTTTCGTGGATTTTTCATTTTCATTTTTCTTTCCGCGACCAATGCCTTGGTAACCTTCGCATAAACGGCATTGGCTTTCTCCTCCTCCTTCTCTATTTTTCCTCATTCTTTTGTCTGATGAATCATGTGCTTTATAACCGGATAGCTCATCGAAATTCGGTGTGGGCCACCACAATTCAGACACTTCTGGTAGTCACTCTAGCAGTCACGCGAAGAGTGACCTTGTAGGGTACAGATAGAGCACCCCCAGGATGTTCACATTGGGGCATGAGACAGTCATGCGTTCGTTGTACCTATAACATTTGAAACATTCACAGATCAACGAACTCTTCACGTTCGATTTGCTCTGGTCAGACACACACATAAAGAGGAGGAGCAATTTTCTTTAGCTTTTATTACGATACATGTTTCGTAAAATAACACACTGAACACGTGGGTGTAGCCCTTGAATTTAATTACTTGGTCTACTTTTGCCCACTGGTGATTCCTGAAAATCTCCGCCACGATTTCGTCCGTCGTGTGGCCTCCAACCCAAAGGTCGAAGCGGTGGCAAATCACGCTCCTGTTTGAACAAATTTGGGGTGGTGTTTGAGATCATAAATTAATGAGTTGACGGTACGTAGGGAGGTGAAAGCCTCAGTGTCCTCCTCCCTCGTACAGATTGCTGAGTATCCATTTGGAATGCCTATGAGTCTGACGAACGCAATATTTAATTCACCGTGTATTTATTTTTTTCAAAGACCTTGCCCCTGTCCGTTTTGAGCCGGTCAGGTAAGGTTATTAGGGCAATGCGCTGGTTCTCCTTCCTTTCACCTAAGGATTGAATTAGGAGGGAGGTTGGTAAAACCGAGGTGTGTTTGTGTGTGTAAGTGTATGTACTTGAGAACCATCTTTAAGTGGAAAAGAAGAGGGGTTGGGTGAGAAAATAGAGAAAAATGTCCAAAAACGTTTCTCATCACGTTACCTTAATTAGGGCCTCGAGAAGTCGTGTGCTCTCGTCTTTTTCGTCGTATTGTCTTTTCTTTCCTTCACCAACCTTCGCCAAGGCCAATTAGAGTGAAACCCCTGCCAAGTGAACTAGTTGAGCCAGAAGTCGTGTCCTGAGTCTCATACAATCGCAGCCATAACACAAATTCACTTGTGAAATATCACAGAAATTACCTCAATCAAGATAAGCACTCTATCACATACAGAAAATCCAAACAATATCTTATCTAATTGACTGAATCAGTCTAGATGTAACTATTTGAATGATTTATTATTTTATAATATAATATTACGCTCATTGTTGAATAAAATTATATGTGTGTGGAAGCAAAAGTATGTACTTCAGTTTGGCCATTGATTGCGGTGGTTTTCGGGTTTATTAAGAGAGACAACCTAAGTTTACCTTCTGGTATATTTCAAAATCCTGTGTAACTAGTTAATGAATAAGATTACGGAAACTAGTTAATGAATAAGATTACGGATTGGATGAGAATTAAAACAATAGTTGGTATCGAGATAAATTCATCATCAAATGCGTTAAAACATCTTACAAAATAAACACATTCTGTTTTATAGGCGGAAACAGACATAAATATAAACTTGTATCTATTAGTTAACAATTTTGTAGTTTTTAAGATTAAAATACTTTATATTTTTCTTTATGATTCAAAATTAAATAATAAAGGCAAAAAGTATATTACATTATAATTTTTTCTTAAGAAACTACATAAAGTATACCCTGCCACAATTAGATAGTCATAATTTTGCACAATTCCCTTCAATAAAATAAATTAAATACCTTATTGCGATATTTCAGGCATTACTGCCCACTGCCAGACACAGGAAAAGGGGGAGGGGGTCTAACTGGAATTCCTTCCTCTGAAGTCTGAGAAGAGGGCATTGATGATCAATAATGATTATATTACGCAACATTGATATTAAATTTTTTAGATACATCAGCAAATTTGGAAAGTTTTTGGATGTCAGCTTAGGTATAATACTGAATTTGCTGCCACGGTTTAATATATAAATATATATATATATATATATATATATATATATATATATATATATATATATATATATATATATAGACACTGTTTTCCCCAATAGCGAGTAAATTATTGTACAATGAAATCCCTTTTGAGCACAAAGTTTATTGTACTGGAACTAGTTTCGGTATGAAGTTTTCCATACTAACTTCGGCCCATGGTTTCCAGGTTAAAATGACGAAATAATGCCAAATCATTAAAGAAAAATGCCAAAAAAATGCCAAGAAAAATTGATCCAGACAAATAAAAAAGCCAGTTAAACTTCTTATACTTCCATCACATAAAAACCTCTTCAGCAAATAAGTTTTCTTCTTCTTGTTAAGAGAAGGAGTAGAATCTGCATCATATACATTTTCGGCCTTTCAGCTTGAAGAGTTCGAAATTCCACATACAACACGAGACTCTATCACAAAAGCTCTCTCCAGCAGCGCTTTACAAACGGAAAACTCTGAAAAAAGCATTAAGGCCAATAAACTTAATAAACTATACAAGGCACGTATAACACTGCATACGCTCTCCACTAGGGAAACGGAAGCTCTTAACCTCGGTTTGAACTGCCCCCTACAAGCCATATTTGATCCGATTTCTTAAAAGGCCACGAACCTACGTTTTAACCTCAATCGTTCCAACCCACTTCGTACACTAAGTCGGAAGTGAGAAATCGAGAGAGAAATGAAACGTATTGTATGTACAGTCCTTATTTACACAAATATGAATAATTAAATTTACTATACAAACACGTTAAAAATATTTACGAAAAAAATAAATCTTATCTTACGAATACTACCAATCAAATTATTTTATACAAAAGAAGAGATGAACGAGCAAGCAAAAAATTACACAATGATAAACAGAGACTTAACAAACACACCGGAAGCAAACAAAAACAAAACAAAAAAAAAACATTTTATCTTATGATTTGGGGACGCTCCGGGCGATAATATTGCCAGGTGCCACTTGTGTAGGCAAAAGTATTGCGTACGTCTTTTAAAGGCCTTGGCCTCCGAGCTCATACAATATAATTATGCGATCTTGTCGCGGTACCAAGGCAATATAAAAGACCTCCGTTCAACGAAATACAAAGTATGGACAATTACGTTATTGCTCTAAATCCTACACTCTCAGCCACTCTTTACAAATTGCAGGATTTAATTTTGGAGTTCTTATCAAAATAATAGAGTGAGTGGCTTTTTTTCCTTTCTTGAACCTCAACATCCAAGAAAGGCAATTTATTGCCCATGCTCAATTCCTAAGTGAATTTTAACACGGAATTCTCTTCAAATTGCCTCCTGGTTTTTATCAGATGTTCAAAACATCAATAGTAGCTACATCACTAAAGTACATAGAAAAAGTACGGACATGGGAAGATGCCTCAATGCGGAGAGTGAATGCCCTGAAAGGCATAAAATAAGCGTAATTGGCTCATACATTCTCAGAGCATATAAATGCTGCTCTACGTGCGATCCTTTCCACCATGAGTAAAACAAACACTCGTAAATAACGGTTTCTCAAACAACATGATTGACAGATAACTTCAATCATTTTTAAATAATCATTGAGGATAGATCCCAGAGGCACCAGAAATGAATGCAACATTATTTAATTTTTCACTCAGCGTTTCAATAATACAAAAGTGGTAAAAAAAAAATGGAAAAAATTTATAGTTGAGGAGAGGAAGGAGTAATAGTCGAAGGCAAAGTTACATAAAGGGGGTTCTCCTGGAGAAATACAACGCAGGAGCTCAGCTTTTTGTTAATTGACTACATTTACGTTTAAGTTGTACCTACTAATAGGTAGATTTATTTACATTATTATTTATATTAATATTGGTCTATCGATTTAAGACTTACTTCTTTACACTCGTTCAAGTTTTTGTTTGTTTGGCTTTTACTTATATCTAAATTTCATCATTTGGATTTCACTGACAATTCTACTTAATTATTCACACTATTATTTATTATTCACATTAATATTGGTTTATTTACACTATTATTTATTATTCACATTAATAAATTTTATTACTTCTTATAATCACTGGAACTTACGTAGAGTTTACGTTCACTTACGTGACGTATTTAAACACTTGCTTATTTGGTTGTCGCTTACTTATTTATTTGACACTGTTACCTATACGCTTATTCATTTACCACTTTTATCATTTTTGCTTTATTATATGTTTAACACTTGACACTTTTTCACTGTTAGTTAATTGATGAGGTCATCATCCCGCACTTTATATTTTTATAGGTAGCCGCGTTAACTGAATGTAAACTAGACTTCGGGATGAACATCGTGCCGCTGCACAGAAGGCTTTCCATTTCCTTTGGGGACCATGGCCCCTCAAAGGTCCACTTGTACTCACCGTTTCGTATGCCTGTCACTAACTGTGTTTGATTGCATTTTTCAGGTCTACATCCAGTAGTCCCAAAAATCTTTAGCTGCAATTGTTCCCCGTCGAAAAAATGTCCTCTTTCCAGGAATCGTCGTCTTCGGATTCTCCGTCATGCTTCTCCTCTTCTATTTGTCTTGCTGCGGGTGTGTTGTTCCTCTTCTTCTTTGTTTTCTTCTCCTTAGGGTTATTTCTCGTGTTTACAGCGTTTTCGTCCTTATTATGTTCCTGGTTCCCGTCTTCTTGGTTGTTAACTGGTTGCTTCTTTTCTTTATGTTTTGTGTTTTTTTCGGCAGTCTGAGACTGTGTGTCATCAGCGAACTTGATATTTAACACGTCTTGAGATGCTGGATTAGGTGGAAACCACAACTTTTTCTTCATTCCATTGTGCTGTAGCATGGTGTTAAGCTCCTCTGAGAAGCAGCCGGGTCGCGCAAGGTTGGCCAGGTGGGCCACTATGACCATTGTCATGATCTCCTTGCTTTCGGCCGGCAGGATTAGCTTCGGAGTTGCTCTATCGGTTTCTGGTGTGACGTTGCTTGGAGCAGATGTCGCGGTTGCGTAGGAGCTTGTCGGGCCTTTTCCTCCTTTTGTGATTTTAACGTTTCTCGTTTTTTCCTTATGGCTTCTTTGCGTAGAGGGCATCTCATGGCCAGTGCCCGATGCTCTCCTCCGCAGTTCACACATTTGAGTTGTTCTTCGCGGCAGTCTCTCCAGCCGTGGCCAGATTTTGAGCATGCCGCGCAGATTTGTTCCTTTGTCGGGCAGTTTTTCGTTGCGTGGCTTTCGATGGCCAGGCAGATTTGGCAGTTTTCCAAGTAAATGTACTCTTCTGCCTCTATCTGCTCTGGAGCCACTCTCAGGTAGAAGCCCAATAGGACGTCCCGCAACGCTCTCTGAGCCATCTCGCTGGTGCTGAAGGTGACCTTAATAAGATTTTTGCCAATTTTGTCAACCTTATCGACTTTTGCCCATTCCTGTTTCGCGTTTATTTCATCCTTAATTTCGTCTGTGGAATTATCCGCAAAGAAGGGGTCAACTCTTCTGAGGATGACGGCACGCCTCACGATAACTCGTAGGGCACTACCGCTTCGAGCCCAATCTTGCGGAGGGGGTCTTTCGCCTGTTCAGACACTAGGGCCTCCACGTCTTTATTTTTCCAACAGACGGCGGCCCATCCGTTGGGAGTCTCAGTGAGACGGGTAAGTTCGATATTAATTTTTCCGAAAATCGTTTCGAACACCGTCTCCCTGGTTGGCTTTTGGTATCCCGCTATTAGACGGAGGGGGATCCGTTTGGTGTCCTGGGGGGCTGGGGGACCCATGTCCCCCTGCGGGCACTGCTGCCCTTCCCCCTTCTGAGCCTCGCCTGTGTCACTGGGAGGTAGAGGGGCTCACTGCCAGATGACGGGTGCGTGTTTTTTCGTTTTGGTGGGAGGTTTTTGGCTGTCCTTGCCTAAAACTTTTCCTCCTTTGCCGGGAGGAGATTGTTAGGAACACTGCACTAATCAATACTCTTACTCAAGGTACTCAGGTACTCAGGTACTCTACTCTACTCTCTACTCTTCAATAATACAAGTTTTGATATTCAGGCTAAAATACAAGATTACTAAAATTAACCCATTAATGCCGCTTTGTAACTAGAGTTGCCACTGTTGTTTTTTCGTCAAATGTCGGACAAATTTATTTACTCTCCAGGAAATTTTATTTGACGTTGTCGTATAAACCTACAATTATGTAAAAAACTACGTTTGGCAGTGTTGTGCTTTCAAAAATTAGATATATATATATATATATTGTATTTATTTAACCAGGTTATACACGAGTCTAAACATGGCTTCGACACCTTTATTTATATTTTTTTTTGTTTCACTAAAATGTGAAGATTAAATCCACGAAGGATCATCCACGATGATCCAACCTCCCTTAAGGGGCAGCGTCGTGTTCGGGATCACAAGTAATGCCACTCATTTACACCCATTCTAAAGTTGGGCAGCCTCTTGGCTCTGAGGAGCGCCCTAAGGATTGTCCTCTCGGAGCTATTCATGCTTTGTATCTTTCATAAATTTTGCCCTCGTTTTGGGCTTTTTAATCTATGTTAATTTGAAATTGGTGAAGGGAGGAGGGTCTCCAACCCCTTAATGATCCTCCTCCTTGGCTGTTGTTCTTATTTCGACCCCCGATTCGGGTAAATTTCCCCACCACGATTTTTTTGGACCTAAAATGAATTTTGGTGACGTTTTCGGAGGTCCTGAAGGCGACTGCGATCGTCCTTAGCTCCGAAATTCTCTTCTTTTCCTGATTCAAAGCTTTTATTCATTCTATTGAAGGCGCCTCACTCGATTTGATGCCTCGAACATGTTTAGGACATTGGCGTCTAGGCGGGGGAGAGGCGTCCCCTGAATTGTCTGATGATACCCTCCTGGAGAGCACGGCGGCCCCTTGGGGTTTCGGGTTGCTTGGATTATTGGTCCATGTCAAGTTGTGTGTTGGTATGGGGGAGGGGGAGGTTTGTTAACCGTATTAAAGACAAATCGAAAGCCTACCATTATGTCTCCTATTGTGTTGAGAAGCTAATAGTAGGCTTTTGATCTGTCTATAATGAGTTGATTAACAAAAATCGGGGTATGTGGGGGCTGGTTCCATGACATGAGATAGTAAAGAAAACACCGATTTCCTTTGTGAGTGATGCCTTCGTTGGTTTTGCTTTTAAGTTTTTCAACAAAATCCGGCTATCTTTCGTGTCTCTATCTTCCACCTTTCCCGGCGTGTTTTCCCACCTCCATCTCCTTATTCCTACTCGCGAACAGGGCCGAGATCCCCCAAACAGAGGTCCCCCTCCCCCTCCCTACCATAAAAATCAAACAAAAATCGCCTTCAAACAATTCATCCTTGCTACCTCATTATGGAAAATAATAAAATAAAATATTTAAATCCTTTATTATATATCAACTAATATATCATTTTAATTAAAAAGAATTATTCTATTGATTTAACCTAAAAATTATTAATAGACTTCTACATATTTAGAATTATTATGTGAAATATTTACTTATTGCTAAAAGTTATTTCTTGTTAACTGAAGAAATAAATTGTTATATTTTAGTTACCGCTTCTAAGCCAACGCTATTTTAAAGAAACGTTGCTTATTTTTGATGGATAACTTTTTTCTATAAATAATTTTTAAAATTCTGCGACAAAATGGAAAAAACAAATTTTTGACCTATTTTTTGGCTGTATAGGATTTATTCCTTAGTCCGCTTTGAATAACATGCTGATTTTAATTGGGTGGTAAAAAAAAACATAATAAAGAAGGGAGTCCTCAAAAAACGGCTGTTTAGACGTGTGTGAAGCATAAATCAGCCGTTTTCTAAAGGTTGAATTATGGTGCGGCCTTGAACGGAGTCAAGTTACTCTCATTGCTAAATCTCTGTTTACAAACAAGGAAGGACTGACCTGAGCCATTTATGTATTTTAATTAGATGATTACTCACTAACATAAGAGCTTGACAGAAAAAAAAGAGCTGAATTTTCCTAATAATCAGGGCGAATACGTGTCTAAAAATGAAAGGCCACAAAAGGGGCTCGGGGATTACGTAGAAGTGAATCGAGGACCTCTGAAGCCCTTCAGGCGACTGATGAGTTTAAGGAAAGATCCAATGTCGAAGGCGGATTTCTTAGATATTTGAGCCCATTTTTATTTTCTTAATTCAGGGATATTTTTTGAGAGAGAAAAAGAGGGACTAAAATTGAGTACTAAAAGTACTCCCCAAATGAAATATATTAAAAGCAAACTCACCCCACCCTTTAACCATTCTAGGAAGCAGCAACTTTAGTGTATGTTGTGGTTGATGGTTGGCTCTTTTTATCTCGAGAGATTCTTCCGTGTTGTGTGGATGCTCCGCTTGAAACAGGACAACGAAACACTGCTTCTTTTGACTTCTAGGACCTTTGAGTGAACAATCTTTTGGTTGTCCCTGGTACCACACATCGGTCTCTCTTTCAAACTAGTAGACTCCCTAATATTTTGGGACTATTTGCCTCTGTCCGTTCCAGGCCAGAAAGTGTCAATTGTCCCCATCCTAGAAATAGCTCTAACGGTTTCTGATCGTCATCGCCTTCCGTTGGAGTCGGAGAGGACGAGGTAACACGAGACACCCCTTAGGGCGATGGAGGGCCTCCCCTTCCCCGCATCTGATGCGGCAAAGAAACTTGCCCTTGGTCATCTCTGTAGCCGCTCTCGGCCAGCTCCCCCTGTGGAATGAGAGCGCTCCCCGCCCCCTTGTGCATTATCAGGGGCCCCTCCTTCCCTCTTCTACCCAAGGGCAAGCTTCTCCTCTCCTAGGCCTACGAGGGCGGTGGATTTCCCCTCACCCCGTTGTGTGAAGGATCCCTCGGGTGACTCCATCTATCTACTAGCTGCAGTCCCTCTTATTCTTACAAGGGACTACAAAGAGAGCAGGCAGGTGGCCAACCCACTTAGGGAGGCAAAGAATATCAGGGCCCCTGCCCCTACACTTTGTAAGAGGTCGGCGTGCCTGTCCCTTTTCTTTCCTGATAGATTTTAGGTCCCGGAGGTCACCTATCCTCACATGGCAGGATCTTCTTCCAAACCGGGCTCGATGCCAAACACCGAACCTGGGTCCAGCCCTGTGTTAGTTCAGACGGATTGGAACCCCGAAAACTCACAAGATGAGGGACCTCCTCCCACGGCGGGCGCACAAGTCGCCGTACTCACGACAGCCTAGTACTAGGCTAGATTAAAATTACATTATGCAAAAAAATATCAACAAATATATCAATAAAAAAAAGGAAAAACGAAAATGGAAGCAAACAGGAAGAACGCTTAGACGTCGAGAGGAGGCCCAGGCACAGGAACGTCCAACTTAGAAAAAAACAACAACAACATCAACAACAAAACAGTTAGATAGTTTGAGGAGGCCAGCCCACTTAAAAAAGTCCATATGTCAGTATGCACGAATCCGTCCCGAGTACAAGTGACAAGCAGTAGCGACCCCCCTCATCCCGGTGCCGGGAGAGGTAACGCGAGTGAATATCACCTCGATAGGGAAATTCAGCGAGAATAAACTAAACAGTCTGGGGGATACTGCAGTCGTCACAATATGACGCAGGCAAGCGCATTATCAAATGGCGGTGCGTCCCGCGAGTGTGTACAATTCGCAGACGACAGAAAGCAACCTAAAGCCATCACGGCATTGGGAGGTAAGCCCATTGGAACAGTCACGGCCCAATAGCATGACACTTTAGGTTCTCCTCGACCCTCTCCCATTCTCTTTATCAAGCATCCCGGAGAGCTGCCCGCATTCCTGCCATGTAATCGGCGTACGGAAGAGCGAAACGCTGGTCTGGTCGACCAGTCCTCGCGTAATCTTTGGCGCCCTTATCAAGGCGCTCATTCCCGGCAATTCCTACATGTCTAGGAACCCAGCAGAAGATAATCTCGACATTCGCCTAGCTCGCCAAAATCGTGGCGTCACGAATATCGCAAAACCGGGAAGGCAGAGATTCCAATATGCCGAGAGCACTCAGGGCGCATTGTGAGTCGCTATAAATCACATTCCGGTCTCAGAACCGAGCGCGTCGCGTAATCTGCCGTATCGAGCAATGTATTTCAACTAGCTCGGTAGTGAAGACAGATGCAGCGCCTCGCCAAGCCCCGCTGACTTCAAACAAAAGAGATAAGGTGTGGAAACCAACCCCCTCTTGGGACTTGGATCCATTCGTATACACTGGCACGGTTCCAGAGCGACACGAAGTGTCCTCCAAAAAGGCCGAACGCAAAACTCGCGGTGTTGAACAAGCTGTGGGAGCAGAGGCGTGGCGACAAATAGGCAAAGCTATAGCGTCCATGGTGGCGTCCTAGGCAGAACCAGGAGCGCCACCAGCCGAAGAGTTATACCTAGCTCTCGAAGGAGTTTCCTGGACTTAAACACGAATGGCTTAGGGTATGACTGGCGTCTCTCGGCGGCATAAGCACCGTCGAAATCAGCTACCAATGCAGTGAGAGCTGTTGGTGACTGAGAGAGGCCCCTGGCTCGAACGTACGGGCGATTAATGCAATGAGAACGTCACAGAGAGAGTGGTATCTCCCCAGTATCTACAAGTATGTTCTCAATGCGTGACATGAAGAAGGCACCGGTCGCCATGCGAAGTCCAGTGTGGTTGATTGAGTCGACCTTCCGCAGTACACGCTCGGCTGTGGATGCATACAATTAGTATCCGTATTCAAGCTTTGAACAAAGAACGGATCGATAAAAAAGTAAGGCAGTTGCTCCATCAGCGCCCCAGGCGCTGAAGGTCACGGAGCGAGGGTACAAAAGACCCTAAAGCTTCAAATATGAGCCTCCCAGGTAAGGCGTCGGTCAAATTCACGACCAAGGAAACAGTGCGAGTCCACCTCTTCCAGCGCACCTCATTTAGAAATAAGTCTAGGTCAGGGTGGTGCCGCGGATTGCGGCAGAAGTGTACCACCTTAGTCTTGACCAAGGAAAACCACAGCCTGTGCACTACGGCGTAACAAGAGACGCGGTTCAATACCTGTTGGAGTAGACGCTCCAGACTTGGCATCTGGGCAGAGCCAATAGAGATCGAAAGGTCGTCCACGTAGAGCGTCACAAGAACATCTTCTGGCAGCACCGAGGGGATGCCGTTGATACTCAGGGCAAAGAGTGTAACACTGAGGACACTTCATTGGGCGACACCAACGGAAAAGTCTCCCCTACACGGAATCGACGATCTCGCAATCTTGGAAAGGTTCCTAGCTGTCAAGGGGGCTTGCGAAACGGATCTCTAGCTATCAAAGGGTCGTGGAGAAGGATCTCGCTGAGGCCAGTCTATTGGGCCTAGGGATTCCTTCCGCCAGTGGGGAGAAGCGCTCTTCCCTTTCCCTCCATAAAAAAGTGATAAGAAAACTAAGAGAACTAAAGGTTCATTTTTACTCCGCTGGGGTTCCTGGAACGGAAGGGTTATAGCAATGCTTCTGGGCATTTCTATAATAAAAACCTCCTGGGAAACTTAAATATATATATCATCATTTATTATGTATAAAATTCATTCAATTATTTTAATTTAACTTTGTTAATTTAATCATTCAGTTATTTTACTTTAACTTTGTTAATTTAATCATTCAATTATTTTACTTTAACTTGGTAAATTTAATCTTTAAATTAATTTACTTCAACTTTTGTAAATTAAATCATTTATTTTACTTGTCAATTCAATTAACGTATAGTGTTCCAAACAACATCTCTAAAATTTCACACACAAACAAACAAACACACGTACCCAGCTCGATTAAAATAGCACGCTATTCTGCTTACTCGACTCGCAGTTTTTTTCGTATAAAGGTCGGTAATCATTCCTTCTACAATTATTCATTTACCTCCAAACAAATCATATTTAGTTAATTCCATTTTCTCTCACAATTCTTTGCAAACGTTATACGAGAGTAGATCCTAATTATATTTACTTCTCATTGCAGCCCCAATTCAGTCCAGCATAGATACTCTATATTATTCACTACATTACTACACTATATTATATATTATTCACCATATTATTCCACCGTATTAATTTCACATACTTCTATTCTCTTCGCATATTTTTACTGTAAATCATATGTTAAAATATCTTACATTGTATACCTAACCTACTTATCTCATTGTACATCCGTTGATTTTATGAATATATTTATATTTGTGTAATTGTCTTTCTTAAAGCCCAAGTCATTATTCCAAAATTTATTTCGCTGTCGCCTTATGCCTAAAACTAACGGCAGACAACTTCGATCAAACAAATTTATGGTTATGGTTTTCGAAACGCTATTTAGGATGATTTATTACAAGATAAATCGCATAGATCACCATACACTATAAAATTGGTGCCCAGACCCGGAGTAATCTCCCGTTAATCAATAAATAAGTTTAAACGATAAAAGCATTCTTGACTCTACGCGTCTATTTCGTCACAAATCCTCGCTCGAGAATTTTTTTTTATTCACTTGTTCATTTTTTTTATATTGCGTGTAATCTTAAACATCATTCTTCCAATTATCATAATTCATGTCAATTTTAATTTAATATTATCCCCTATATTCAACGAGTGGATAATTTCCTTTATTTCTCAATTATTTTTAATTTCTTCATATTCCTGTGCTAGTGACCAATTTACACACACACACGTGCACACAGCCACAACTACTTCTCACGTAAACACCTTCATTCAACTAGCACAAATATAGATAAAACAGTGTCTATGATGGACCAAACACACCAACTAACGACATCAGTTAGCGCCCAAGCTCGAACCCCACGAGCATTGATGAGGTTGCTGCAGCCGCAGATAAATTGTATAAAAGTCCTTATGTGAATTGGAGCAACGGCCAAACTCACAACCCATTTAACAATGCTTCGATTTCGCAGGTTCGAGGTACGTAGAGCTCCTCTGACGAACGGGCCGAGCGTTCAAGGGTTCCATCTTCCCTATCAAGAGACCTTGAGGCTTCAATACGGAGGATGGAAGCCGACATCCAGCCGTTGAAGCTGCAGCGTGAACCACAGAGCGAGCACAGACACGGGTTTGTTGATCGAAGGCGCAGATCCCGCTCTGGTTCACGAAAGAGAGACCAACGAGCGCATCCCGATGCAAGAGGTGAGAGACAGCAAAATTATCAACCTCATTCTTCCAACTATTCTCACCATCTTCCACACCATCAGGGCCTATGCTGGTATCATCGAAGGTATGGGCAGAACGTTGTACACTGTACACAGCCTTGTAGCCACAGTTATGCTTCTTCACATACTGCGCCAAGTAATCTTCTGAAACATAACGTTTCCTTTTCCTCTCATCCAACTCAATGGTGATGGTCCCACAACAAATATCGTCCACAAGCTCTAAAATGCTTCCAACCTTGCACATATTTGAAACCCAGTATCTTCAAATCTCAACCCTCAAGTTTTCTCACTTGTTCCAACTCAACCACTATCTCCAAATCTTCAAATTTCAATTTCCAAACCTTCAAATTCTGGCATTCCTCTCACTCTAGTCTCTCAATCACAAGCTTCAAACTAGAAAGGCATGGGACAATAGGGTCTACATCCCCTGCCTACACTTCATTTCCTCAAGTATCTCGTCCATTTCGTATTTTTGACCCACTTTCTGAATTTTCATTCCTGGTGGACACTGGTTCTGAATGCAGTGTAATACCAATTTCTAAGGCTGACAAAGCTTCTGCCCCTTCAAATTTAATTCTGAAGGCAGCCAATTCGACCAATATTAAGACCTATGGAAGGCGTAACATACAAGTCTCACTCGGTCTCCGTCGGGTTTTTCGATGGACTTTCATCATGGTCAGTGGTAGATTGTCCAATATTGATCCTCGACTTTCTTTCGGCTCACGACCTCCTGGTCTCTTCTCGACAACGCAAGCATGTCAACCGCAAAACTCTCCTTACTGTATCTGGTTCGTACTCACCTTCTCAGAGTTCCCTCCTCCCTATTCGTCTCCCGTCCACAGAGCCACCATTTCAGCACCTTCTTCAGGAGTTTCCTGAGCTCACCCTTCCACCTTCGAAGGACAGGCCCATTAAACATAGTGTGGTGCATCGGATCGAGACAACAGGAGGTCCTGTATTCTCATAGCCACGCCGTCTAGCACCGGATAAACTCTCTGCTATGCGTGATGAATTCCAATTCATGATTGATTCAGGCATTTGTAGGCCTTCCTCTTCTACGTGGGCCTCTCCACTTCACATTGTGCCCAAATCCACGCCAGGGAAATTCAGAGCATTTGGGGATTACAGAGCTCTTAACGCTGTAACAATTCCTGATCTTTATTCCTTGCCGTACTTAGCCGATTTTACCTCTTCTCTCCATGTCTGTACGATTTTTTCTCGCTTGGATCTGGTTCGTAATTTCAACCATATCCCTATTCACCCAGATGATGTCGCAAACACTAACATCACCACTCTGTTTGGTGCTTTTGAAATGGTCAAGATGCCATATGGATTGCGTAACTCTGGGCAAACTTTCCAGTGCTTTATGGATCAAGTCCTTGGGGGTCTTCCGTTTGTGTTATGCGACATCGATGACCTCCTAATATCATCTTCCTCGCTTGGGAAACACCTTTCTCATTTTCGCCAAGTTTTTTTCTCGTCTTCAGGAGTACGGTATCGTACTAAACACCTCCAAGTTCCTCTTTGGTGTCCCGCAACTCTCATTCTTGGATACACCATGTCTCGAGTGCAGGGATTAGCCCACTCGAAGATAAAGTAAGCGCGATGCGAAACTTTTCTTGTCCTACATCACGCAAACAACTCAGGAGTTTCTGTGGCATAGTCAATTTCTACCACAGATTTATCCCTAAATGTGCCCAGGTCGTGCAGCCTCTCATCTCTATGCTCACCTAAGACCAAAAAGAGCTCTCCTCTTGAATGGTCCGCTAAGGCGTGCGATTCATTCTCTGGCACCAAAGAGGCTATTGCCCGTGCTGTGGAATTGGCTCATCCTTCTCCAGGAGCAACCATCAGCGTCGCCTCAGATGCATCCTCAACCCACGTAGGTGCAACCTTGCAGAAGAAAGTTGGTGACCAATGGCAGCCTCTTGCTTTCTTCTCTCGCGCTCTTACAAACCCTCAAAAGAGATACTCAATGTTCTCTCGAGAACTACTCGGAATATATCTCGCTGTCCGCCACTTCTGCCATCATTTGGAAGGGCGTGAATTTACCATTTTTACTGACCATAAGCCCTTGGTCGGTGCATGTTCGTCTCGTAGTACTTCGTCAGTACACACTGTAGTTGACACTTGTCATCTTGATTTCATCCTGCAGATGACGAACGATATTCGCTACGTTCCTGGTTCTTCAAACGTCGTACCGGACGCGCTCTCTCGCATTTTATCGATTTCGGGCACGCAACTCTACTACAATGCGCCCATCGATAACGCAAAAATAGCGCTTGCCCATAAACAAAATGAAGACACGCAAACACTGCGTCACTCTTCTCAACTCGTCTTTCCCGAGATTGAATTGCATGACAGTCATCCCAGGCGCATCCTTGTTGACTATTCAATTCTAAACAGTCCTCCTCCTCTCATCCCTCTCGCTTACCGTCGGCACATCTTCGACCAAATTCATGGCCTCTCTCATCCTGGCGTCAATGCCATTCGCAAGCTCGTTGCACAACGCTTCGTTTGGCCAGGTATGAATGCCGACGTGGCCGAATTGTCTCGCTCATGCCAGCCATGCCAACGTGCTAAAGTCCACCGCCACACAAACCTCCTCTGGTCCCTTTTCCTCTTCCTTCGTCACGTTTTGATGCCGTTCACATCGATCTAGTAGGTCCTCTTCCTTACTCCCGTGGTTGCAATTATCTTCTCACCATGATCGATCGTTTTAATCGTTGGACAGAGGCGGTTCCTATCTCGAACATCAGAGCTTCCACTGTCACTCGAGCTTTCGTCTCAGCATGGGTTGCTCGTTTTGGTGTTCCTTCAACGATCATGAGTGATCGTGGCAGCCAGTTTGAATCCCACCAATGGGATGCACTCAAGTCAGTTTTTGGCTCCTTTCGCCTTCGTACTACAAGCTATCACCCCCAGAGTAACTCTAAGGTAGAACGACTGCATCGGACCATCAAAGCAAGCTGACGCTCTACCGATCCAAACATAACTTGGGTGGACAAGCTACCTTTGATTCTCCTTGGCATTCGCTTGTCCTTGAAAAAGGATTTGGCTTGCTCTACAGTGGAATTAGTTTATGGTATTCAACTTCGTCTACCCGGTCAAATTTTTCTTCGTCTGACCGACCTCTACCTTCTCACCTAGATCCTTCTTCATACGTACATAACCTTGTATGGGTGATGGCTGAAATTAAGCCAACTGCCCCTAGAGTGCCTACTAATTATAAAACCTTCGTGCCGAAGGAGATGACAACATGCTCCCATGTTTTCGTCCGTCGCGATTTAGCTCGCACTTCGTTACAACTAGTCTATGACGGACCCTTTCTCGTTATCTCCAGGAAGCCGAAATTCTTCGTCCTAAAGCTTGGCACCAGGCAAAATACTGTCTCTATCGACCGCCTAAAACCCGCTTATACTGAAAATGTTCGTCTAGAACCCAAATCACCTCATTCTCCTTTTACTATACCCCTTTATGGTACAGTAATCCCCCTAAAAAACCTGAACCCCACCTTTTTAGCTACTGCCTCGCCAATTCCGCCTTCCGTTTTGCTGCCTCCTCCTCATTTGTTACAGGAACCCTCGTCGGCAGAAGTGGATAGTCAGGAGCAAATCTCTCCCCCAGCGGACAACGGGAGTCAAGACTCCCACATCCCGCTTGACGCCATCTTGGAAGGAACCAGCAAGCGGATCACCTTCGCTCCGTCAACCTTCTCTCGCGCCAGTGCCTCGTTCAACGCTAATGTCACTGCCAAGGCAAATCTATGTCCTCGTACCCGCAGCCAAACCAATAGCACTGTCACACGCTCCGGTCGCGTCGTCAGGAGGCCTCGTCGGTACTCGGACTTATAATCTCAAAATAGTAAAAAAGGGGGGTAACCTTCTTGGGGGGAGTGTTATAGCAATGCTCTGGGCATTCCTATAATAAAAACCTCCTGGGAAACTTATATATATATATATATATATATATATATATATATATATATATATATATATATATATATATATATATATATATATATATATATATATATATATATATATATATGTTATCATTTATTATGTATAAAATTTATTCAATTATTTTACTTTAACATTGTTAACCCTTCAAATACCACGCCTTGAAAACTCGAACCTCGTTCATTACCCAAATTTTTTTATTTTAAAAACTCATTTAAAATTAGCTTCTTTGAAAAGAAAACTTTTTAGTAATAAAGAATATATAAAATATGTAAATATTTATCTTACCTCTCTTCCGGAAATTGAATTACAAGATGAGCTTTAAATCATCATTTAAATGGCCTCGTTTTTGTTCGGTGTAACATTTGACAACAACGCATTGTTTTCCGTCTTCTCTTCCCTAATCTCCCACCAAGTAGGTTACACTGAACGAGATCTCACTCACCGCAGACCTTCCTTTAGAATTTGAACGCAGTACTGTACATAAAACAAGTCTTTTATACCTAAAGAAATTTTTCAATATGTTCACAGATAATTGAACGAAAATATAAAAGCCGTTCTACTTTTTAGTTTTTTTCAGGGTTAATGTATAAAATTTAGTATATATTTATGGATGTTCACAAATATACACACACTGCTTATACATGGTTAGTTTTCACATCTCTTGGGTTGTATGGTATTCATAAAAGCAGGGCTCCATACACAGTGGCACTTTACAATGCTTGCACCATAATGTTGTTCGTTTTCTACTATGTTTTTTAGCACAAACATAACATTGTCTTTGAGCCGATTTCCGTTCGCCTACATTTGGCATTGAAGCGATATAATGTTTTTCTGAAAAACCGATTCCTTGTAGTCTATTAAAGGAATTTACCGAGGGCCGAGTACACATTTGGTTTGAAGTACCAGAATAATGTCTGTCAAGTAATTGTTTTAATACTTCCATTGAAAATTCTCTGAAAGAAAGCCTTTTTTGCGTATAATCTAAATTCATCAAATGCATGTTATATGCATTGGATGGACACATCAACAAGTCGGTAAAAAAGCTTTTTGTACCATTTGATGGATTTTCTAAGACATTCAACAGAACTGATCATCATATCTGATTTGTCAATTAAACGCATATTTATATTATAATCCATTATTGCATCCGGTTTTTTTTATTTCTTCTCCTGTTCTATGATTTTTTTCCCAGAGTTTACTGACTTGCCTTTGTGTACGAGGGAATAATCAAAACTTCACGACCCATCGAATTGCTAACATTCCATTTTTTTTGTGTAGTTCAACGGTACCTTTAGTTACTGCCTTGTCTAACTTAGGCATATTTTGCGGTTGCTTTTAACTGTCCCACAAAGCCCCATATTCTGATCAAGAAGGTAAGATCACAAAGAAGGTCTTGTGTACCAATTGTCTGTATATAAAATATGCCCTAATCTTAAATATGGTTCAATCAGTCTTTTCACAATTGCCCCCGATATTCTTAATGGATCATTATGAACAATATCTGTGTTTTTTCATGTGTAAAGTAACATATGTAATATTATTCCCGTCTCACAATCGCCCAAAACAAAAAGCTTGAGGCCAAAGCGATGTCTTTTCGAAGGGATGTATTGTTTGAATGACAGACGACCCTTGAATAAAACGAGGGATTCGTCTATCACTAGTTTTTGAAAGGGGACAAATGCCGTTTGGAATTTGTCTTTCAATGAATGAAAGAAACGTCCTATTTTCCACATTGTCCCTCTTATTCCTCCAACCGAGTTGTCAGCAAAGTGAAGAAACCTTAAGATTAACTGATATCTATTCCTTGACATAAATTTCCTGAAAATAGAAGTTTCAATAAAGGCATCAGTTGACCAGTAGTCAACTAATTTATGTTTTTTTACATGAGCCATTAGTAGGGTAAGGCCAATAAAAACGTAAAGCTCGCTTACAGTTAAAT
Source organism: Ceratothoa steindachneri (assembly GCA_963969495.1). Lineage (NCBI taxonomy): Eukaryota > Metazoa > Arthropoda > Malacostraca > Isopoda > Cymothoidae > Ceratothoa > Ceratothoa steindachneri. The sequence continues at coordinate 90,680,615 of OZ018333.1, forward strand.
TCCTCCATCTATGAGCGTTAGATGAAGGGGAGAAGGGTGTTTCTGAACTTTGTTTATAATAGCGATTTGTTTCCATGCATATATCTGCTACGATTTCATGATTAAAAAATGCTTCAAAATATGTGTGAGGTTTACTTTCCGATTTAGAACCCATGTGCGCTTGAATTCCCGAATGAGAGTCATGAAATATGATATTTGGGGGGGGAGAAGTCAAGACAGCGTTGCCACGTTTCATCAATTTGTTGATTTTCAGGAATAATTGGCTCTAATTCGTCATCGGATGAGTTTGAACTGTTAGTATCACTGTCTGTTAGTTCCAAATCAGAATTAAGTTCATAGTAGATATCCAAAATTTCAGGAGGGTTAGCCATTTTTTAATTAATATGAAAAAACTAATTACCACAATTTAAAAATGCGTGTGATATCTACACTCTCTTAGAAAGAATAAAATAAAAGAAATACTTCATATATAATTCGAAAGAGAAAGTAAATTAACCGTTACCCGAACAAAAGGAAGATTCTTAGGCCTAAAAAACATGCCCGACTCAATTGAGTCGATGGGTATTTTGACGCCAGGGCTCTTTTGAGGCTCTTAGTATCGTGAGGGTTAATTTAATCATTCAATTATTTTACTTTAACTTTGTCAATTTAATCTTTCAATTAATTTACTTCAACTTTTGTAAATTATATAATTTTATGTTAAACTTAATAATTAATTAATTAATTTATTTTACTTGTCAATTCAATTAACGTATAGTGTTCCAAACATCATCTCTTAAATTTCACACACAAACAAACAAACACACGTTCCCAGCTCGATTAAAATAGCACGCTATTCTGCCTACTCGACTTGCAGCTTTCTTCGTATAAAGGTCGGTAATCATTCCTTCTACAATTATTCATTTACCTCCAAACAAATCATATTTAGTTAATTCCATTTTCTCTCACAATTCTTTGCAAACGTTATACTAGAGTAGATCCTAATTATATTTACTTCTCATTGCAGCCCCAATTCAGTCCAGCATAGATACTCTATATTATTCACTACATTACTACACTATATTATATATTATTCACCATATTATTCCACCGTATTAATTTCACATACTTCTATTCTCTTCGCATATTTTTACTGTAAATCATATGTTAAAATATCTTACATTGTATACCTAACCTACTTATCTCATTGTACATCCGTTGATTTTATGAATATATTTATATTTGTGTAATTGTCTTTCTTAAAGCCCAAGTCATTATTCCAAAATTTATTTCGCTGTCGCCTTATGCCTAAAACTAACGGTAGACAACTTCGATCAAACAAACTTATGGTTATGGTTTTCGAAACGCTATTTAGGCTAATTTATTAACAAGATAAATCACATAAATCACCATACACTATAGGGTTCTCTTCCGTTTCGGCTAGCAACCAATCCAAGATCGGCAAGTCCTGCCATTTGGGACCCTCTAGTTGGGGTAGAGGCAGTCCAAGACCAAAGTCGCAAGTGATCTGAGCGGAATGTCGACTACGTCAGGACCATTCTCTGACTACCTGGCGTTTTCGAGCCCGATGGCTTAAGAAGTTTTCCGCTTATCTCTACATCATGCCACCATGTTGGTCAAGAGCAACATAATCTATCAGAAGAGAGCTTTAGCTAACTTGATTGAGAGAGAGCCAAAGGTCACCAGTTTCTCAAACGGGGCCTTCTTGCTAAAGGGTCTAATTCTTCCGAGGCCGCCAAGATTCTTCCCCTTCATGTACTTAATGCCTCGCCGTTAAATGGAGTGGGTTATGCGAGGGAATTCTTGGACCGCTCGCAGAAGACATCACATTACACCTGGCTGACCATTGGGCGTTCAAGGTCGAACGTTTGATGAGAATACCGTGAGTGGCTGCGAGACCCACCCCTACACTCTTCGTCACGTTCGACCGTGACAGGCTTCTTGAGTCGGTGCGTGCCGGTTGCTATCGCTCCCGTTTGAAAGCATTCGTGCCATTACCACAGAGATGCTACTAATGCTACTGTTTCGACCCTACGAATCGCTCGTGTAGACGTTCAAAAGAAGTACACGATAAGTTCAAAACGTGTATTTCCAAGTGTGTCATTGCGGAGACCCCATTTCGCTTCTTCGAAGCAATGTGATGCGTATCACGTGGAGAAGGAAATCTTGGTCATTTAGGCTACGGATCGTCTCGCACTTCCCGAGACCAGGACTTGGTCCTGTCACGTCTATTGCCTCATTTTTAGAAAATGGCACCTTCTGCTCTTGGCCCTTCCTGGCCTACGAGTTCGGGCGCACCCATGGTGGAGCTGGCGGCACAAAGGGTTTGCACCCAGCCTCGGCTTAAGCCAGAGATGCCCTCTTGCCTCGCCCCTCCCCTCAATGTGAACGTTTACCGTAAAGCGAAAGGGCATGGTGCCTCAATCGAGACGTTAGACTCACAGGAAGTACAACGCCTTACAGTGGTGGAGAAGCCGTCTTACGGTGTTTCCAAAGCTGCCCCTCGAATGGATAACACAAAAGGAGCTTTGGCTCCTACGTCCATACCATCAGCTCTATCGCGTTGCTCAAAGAGGGTGGATCCTCCAACGGAGAGATCCCCGCCCGCGAAAACTTTCGAAGTAGAGGGAGGAAAAGACTCACGTAGTGAGCCGAATCTCACCCGATAAGTCATCGAAGGTGACAGCGCCCGGAGTTCTGCTTCCGGTAAGTGTATGACTATTTCAGTGAGCGTCTTCTCTTCGAAGAGGTTCTCGCATCTCCGCGCAAGGCCTAGCGACATGGTTGGCCCGGGAAGTTACCCGCTTACCCGTCTGGGCCAGGTTTTTTACCTTTTTTGGCTGTTTTCTGCTTCTACAAACCATTATTATTGTTTATATGTTTGTTTGATACATAAGTAAACTGAAGTCCCAAATTTCTGACTGCAACAGGGTATTACTGCACTGTACATTATGCAGTATGTACATACATTATAAAATATCAGGAATAAAAGAAAATCCAGTATTTGTTATGATTTTATATTCAAAAGTCACTGTGAAAAGTGTTTAAGGCAATAGACACTTATTTCAGTTGCTGGATGAGGTTCATTGTTTCCATTTGAATGGTGGCATTTCTTACAGTAGATATAATGTTTTTATCAATCTCATCAAGATGATCACAGCTTACGAGGGGTGGTCAATAATTATTGCGAATCGGTAGGGCAAAACAGAGGAAGGGGGATGGCTGTTTGTGGGGGTGTTAGGACAAGGTATGACAAGTCAGGACCTGCAGCCGCACGCTTCTGCCTCGTCTAGTTAAGAAGCAGTACTTGATCGCAGATCGTCAGTCACAAATTTTTCAACAATGGAGAAGGTTGAGCACCGCGCAGTGATGAAATTTTTGACCAAGGAAGGCAAGAATGCAAAAAAGATCCATGAACGCATGGTTGCAGTGTAAACCGACACCACCCCTTCCTATGCAACAATTGCTCGCTGAATAGGGAGTTCTGCCATGGTCTTGAATCCCTTGAAGATCACCCCCGTCAGACGTGACCAATGATGAAATGTAGTCCGTGTGGAGAGGATGATCCTCGAAAATCGACAGGTGAAGGTCATAGAAATCGAGCGAGAACTTGGAATATTACATGTAAGTGTTATCAACATCATCCACGACAATTTGGCCATGAGCAAGGTCTCTGCCCGTTGGGTCCCTAGAAACCTCACGCACCATGATCGACTTCAACGTCGTCAAAGTTCGGAGGAGCTGCTGCTCCTGTACATCCAAGACCCGGCGGGATTCGAGTCACGCATAGTGACAGGTGATGAAACGTGGGTCCATCACTGGGATGCCGAAACCAAGCTCGAAAGCATGGCCTGGAAGCACAGAGGCTCTCCGACCCAAATCAAGTTACGGACCCAACCCTCAGCCGGGAAGATTATGGCCACCACCTATCTGGATTCTGAGGGAGTGTTGATGGGAGGCTATGCGCCTCATGGAAGGGCCATCACAGGCCAATATTACGCTGAGGAACTGGCTGGGTTGAAGAAGTGCATCCGTCAGAAGCGGCGCGGCAAGTTGACACGCAGTGTCCTCCTCCCCCACGACAATGCCCCTGTCCACAAGGCCAGAGTTGCACAAGCTGCCCTGCGCGAGTGCGGATTCGAGGAGCTCAACCATCTCCCTTACAGTCTAGATCTGGCCCCTAGCGACTACTTTTTATTCCGCCAGCTCAAGGCTGTACTGCGTGGACGCCGGTTTGGGGACGATGAAGATGTCCAGCTCGCCGTCCAGGAGTGGATGAACAGCAGTCGGGAGATTTCTGGTTGTCGGGAATTCGAAGCCTTAGTGACAAGTCGTGCAATTGCATTGAAGTCGAGGGTAGTTATATTGAAAAATAATAAAACATTTTCCACATATCTCGTTTCCTTATATCCGAATTGCAAAACTTATTGACCGCTCCTCGTATATCAAAATAGTTCTGATAATTCTTAAGGAAAGTGTCTCTGCTTCTTGGCTCTTCCATCATTTGGTATGGATGGACTTAATCCTCCCTTTTCTCTTAACCATGCTTGTGGTAGATGATGATTTCTAAACTATTTTTGTGCTTCCACTACTTTTGAAAGCACAGAGGTAGGGGATACTTCTTTTACCACCAGATTCAAATAATGTGCAGCGCACCCATACACATAAAGTAGACGCCCTCCATCTTCACTTTGGTCTCTTCTTGTTTCTTGCATCTCTTTTTCATTGTCACAACAAAATGCAATTACCTGAAATTATAAAGAAAAAAGATTTGGATACTGTGAATATACTGTACTGTAGATTTACTTGATTAAAATACAGTGTACGACTGTAAAGCGAAAATCATAGCAACATCATGCGATTGGATCAGCCTCATATCGGTATCTCTTCCTCCTTTCACATGAACTACATCATGCGGAAGATTCCTTTTTACTAAGTAACCGTCGTTCGACTAGATCCTCATGACAGGATAATTAAACCAACATAAAGATCAACATGACACTTACTCCGGGGGCGATTATCCTTTGTGGGGGTCGGGGATAATTTATGTTTGACCCCAGCTAGCGAACAGGTACGAACGCGTCAGTGGTATGCGGATATAACTAACCATCTTCAGGATTCCTTACGAACAGAGAAGTGTGTGCATTGTGGTGAGAAGACGGGAGAGGACAGACAGCAGTGTAGGAGTCAGCTGTGTAAGATCTCCCTACAAATGCGTCCAGACCGCTACGAGTGCTGACGTTTGTGTCCACTCTCGTTTGCGATTGAACCCGACACCTTGACGTTAGAAAACCAACGCCGTATCCACTGGGCGACCGAAAGCTCAGAGATCGGAAGCCTAGCGGATGATACACCAGTCACACGCACTGGTGTTAGTTAGCATCATGGAAGTGGTGGAGTTCCTAATAAAGTAAATAAACTGATTTCTTTTCTACAGTAAATAAATGCACAGTAGTTAAGGTCATTATCAGAAGCGAGATGTGAGGCGGCCTCACGCTCTCTGACGGAGCGTCGTCACACACTGTGACGTTATCGGACAAAAGACGTCACAGGAAAAACGAATTTTTTTTTATAACCAATTTTAGTGAAATAAAGTGACATTCATTCCATGTTGCAAGCGGCAGTAGTAAACATACCAATTCGTTTAAGGAAATGTGTTGCAACATATGTGGAATTTTGAACTTTGATATGTATCAATAATTATTATCAAACCTTAATGAATGTCACTTTATGTAACAAGTTTAAAAATAAAAATCGTTATGAAATATATAATTTATTTGCTACCATTGCACATCGTGTTGTTTTCTGTTAATCTAAACAGATTTCCTCCACGCTCCGCCAGACAGCATGATGCCTTGTAACTTGGCAGGGCTCTAACTTGACTCGTCTTGACTCTAATTGACTTGACACGACTCGATGCATTTGGGGAAATCGCAGCCTAACGGTGCCATCTTTTAAATAATTCGACATGGAAGTGTTGGTGAATAGTAAGTAATTCAACATGAAAATACAGTTTATTATCTCGCCTTCCATTTATAGGTTTCCTCGCCAAAATCAACCTCTTTTTCGGCAATGGTACGGCAATATTCAGCGGTCTTCTTTTCGGAACCTGTGTCCACTGAGCGTATGAAGAAAGCTTCTTACAGGGTGAAGACATGTTACAATGATCGGTTGATTATGTACATTTAACCAACCATCTTGAATAAGCGTCACATTTTTTCCTTCTAATTCAGTTGCTAATGCCTTCTCACGCTCCTCATTCACCTCGTCGAGCAAATATCCACCAAGATCACGTCTGTTAGTGGGTTTGTATGAACCTCCCTGAGCATTGTTATCATTTTTTTTTAATATGATCATTATCAGCCACATTGAAAGGAATATTGTTTGCATAAAATGTTCTAGCAAACTGTAGATCTAGAAGTTTCTTCTCTGCTTCTGTTGTTTTGTGAACAAATTTGTCAATCCTTTGAACCATAGGGCAAGAAGACACCTCACTGTGACGGTCAGTTGATTTTGTAGAAGCATTTGACATTGAGCTTGCACTTCTTTTGAAAGGTGATGAAGTTGGACCAACTGTAGATGCCTCTGCTAGATTAATTATTATCAGGGTCTGACTTTTAGTGCACATTTTTACCATATTGAGAACACCGTTTCAGGTGTTCTCTAAGACTGAATTAATTGATTTTCTGATCAGAATGTACACCCTTTTGTTTTTTTATTTATCTGTTGTTTCCTCAAATTCCTTCCATGCATTTCGTTTGTATCTTCCTTTCTTTGTCATGATGGACTCACTGTGCTATAGAATTAGCTTGACCCTACAGTGCTACAAAGTAAACTAAATGTTCTTCTCTCGATGCAGTATTTATATACTGTCTATGTTAAAAGTTTCAACATATATACCAATCAGCCTGTTTTCCTCATCTTATTTTTATACTTTTTATTTCATTTTCCAAGGATTATAATTAGCTAGCTAAAATACAACTGAAACTGAGGACATAAAAATATTAATAGGTTTAAATAAAAAAGGTAAAGAATCAATAAGGAAATACAAAAACATAAAATGAAATTAGTAAATTGTAGAAACTACGCATTTTCCTCCTAAAACCCGGGCAGGCTTTTTTTTTTTTAACCGGGCTCTTTGCTAATCCTAGCTGTAGAGCATATTCCTTCAATGGAATTTCACCGGACTTGGGGCCCACTGGGAGGAGCTGCAGAGTCACGTATCCTCCCGTTTTAGGCTAACTAACTTTTTGCAGAGAGCATGCTGGGTGCGTTCCCCGTGTCCGTCCTCCCAGGGTATACGTATTGCGGAAGGTGACTCGATCCACCACACCGGCCTTCGCCTGGCAACCGGTGCCTTTCGCACATCCCATATTGAGATCCTATTTGTCAATGCTACTCACTCTGTGCCGTGCACAGTGTATTATTCGACTGTACACGCGAGCCCAGAGACTCCCTCAGTCACCAACATCTATCACTTAATCCGCAGCTCATCTCGACGTTGCATATGCCACCGAGACACCCCAGTTATACCCTGAACTCAAAGGCTACGAAACTCCTTCGAGAGCTCAGTATAGCTCTCCGGCCTGTGGCGGAGAGCTATAGTGCCCGTAGTGCTGCGTTTGGCCTTTGTGGAGCACACTTCGTGTCACTCTGGAACCGTACCAAAGTATATGGACGGCTCCAACTCCCAAGAGGGGTTCGGTTTCCACGCCATATCCACTCTGTATGAAGTCATCGGGGCTCTGCGAGGCGCTGCGTCTGTCTTCACGGCCGAGATGGTTGCAATACACCACTCGGTACGGGAGAAAACGCTACGTGCCCGGATCAGAGAACGGATTGTGATTTATAGCGACACAGAAAACGCCTTGAGTGCTCTCGAGGCATTGAAATCGCTGTATCCCCTGGTTCACGATATCTGTAACGCCACGGTTTTGGCGAACCGGACGGATGTCGAGATTATCTTCTGCTGGGTTCCCTGATATGTGGGAATATCGGGAAATAAAGGCGACAAAGAGTCCGTGAGGACTGGGCGACCAGAGTAGTGTTTCACTCTTCCTCACACCGATTACGTGGCAGGAATGCAACGCTGCCCGGAGGGCAGCTTTGCAAAGATGATGGAAGAAGGTCGAGAGGAACAAAATTACGTGCCGATGCGCTGCGACTGTTCCCGTGGACCTACCCTCCATGCAGCGACGGCTAGAAGTCATTAAGGTTGAGGGTAAATTCAACTGCCCTAAAAAAAAAGTTTAAAACCCTCCCGAGTCACTACTTCACTACCCTAAAGAGTCTAGGTTGGATGGCTCGGATCCAGGACTTCGACTTTTTGCTCATATCAAGATGCACCGCATTGTCCGAGCTGAATCTCAACTGTTACCTCCTTACTGATAATTCCTTGAAATTGATCCAGAAGATGTCATCCTTGAGATGTCTCATCTTAGAAAATTGCTATTTTTAATCAGAGGCTCTCAAGCAATTCTTTGCAGACGGTTACTTCACTATATTGAAGAGACTCTGTCTCGTGGACTTAATGAATCTAAATAACCCGATCATTGATGCCATATCACACAAGTACCCAAATATAGAAGCTTTTGAGCTATCATGTCTCAACCATCCTTCAGCTGAGGGATTTCGTCGCTTACTGAGACATTGTGATCGCATACGAGTACTTAAGCTTCATCTTCCAGACTTCGCTTCATCTCTTCCATTTAACGACCTTCAAATTACTTTCTGGGTTTGACCTATCTAGAGTTGGACGATTATTCTGGAGTTGATTCTAATTTTGCGGGGAAATTCATCAATTCCCACCCTAATTATAAATGCCACGAATGTATTTAATATAAATTAAAATATGGTGAAAGGTACGACCTCTATGAAAGGCCACTCAAATGTCCCCATTCGATCGCCCTCCTGGTAATGTCGCTTGCAGTTGCCTCTATAAATCCAGCCTGGTTACCGACGGCTCTTAAACGGGCTTCTCAATGATGTTTCACACCTTATCATTTGAGGGGGAAAAATCTTCAATGGTTACAAATAATACTTTTTTTCTCCTTAATTTCTTTCCTTTTGACTTCCCCTTTGGTTTCACAAGGCGAGATTGTTTGATAACGATACACCTACCCATTACCGCCATTGAACCAGTTCACAACTCTGCGGCCAATATGAAGGTTTGTCGACTCTCCTTCCCAGGGAAGATGAAGAGTGCATGCCTCCCCTCCCTCCCGATACGTTTTCAAGACCCCCCCCCCTCCGTTGCTATGCAAGAGAATCTTAGGGGATCCCTAAAGACTAAATAGTGTGCCCTGCAGGCTCAAACCCCCATTTTTTCTTTCCCACACCCGTGCTCTTGAAGAACCCCTCCCCCCCTCTAATCGTCTGATGGGTCTGGTCGGTCCTAGTAATCTTACAGAGCGCTTCATCTCCTTCCTCCACGTTGGGAAGAGAGGGGGGGGGGGGGGCGGGCCCTTATATTCCAAGAATAATTAAAAGTCCTATTCTCTCTATCCACCACTTTATTTTGTAAAAATACGAAGTGAAATAAGGTAAAAAGAGTGATGAGAGATTATCAAAAGAAGGACAAGTAAAATTGACAAAGGTAAACAAATTCCTATGGCAGCTCAGTAGCGACCCTAAGGATAGAAAAGCCTAGACCCGAATGGGTCCTTCCGAATCGAGTAGTCTCCCCAGAGGTGGTGGCTAACATTCAAAGCCCCAAGTATTATAATATATGGCATCGGCAACTATACTAGGAGGCGGAGGAAGCCCCCTGCGTTGAAGTCGACTGACGGGGTGAATGTTCGCAGAAGATACATCATACCTCTGATCAAGGTGTAATGTAACTGCACTGCCAGAGCCTCAAAGGACGCATTTATCGGAAGTAGAAGATCGGAGACATCATGCCGTGTCTAAATGGCACATATTTCTTCGCGTGGTGGCAGGGTTGCGAAAACCTTGTACCCAGTGAGGGTGGGCAGGGGTAACGGGCCTGGAATGGGCTCTTGCAAAAAAATATCTAACGGGACGATACGAGGCTCCGTAGCTATTCAAAGTTAGCCTAGAGTCCGCGGCAATTCTCACGGAGCGCCAGGAGCCCCAAGTCCTTAGCATCGCATAATGATAGACGTGTAGCGACTTACGCGTACGTCCAAAATAGGACACAGGCACATAAAGTACAGTGAGAGAAAAAAGTAAAGTTAGCGCCTTTTACGAGAATATCACACGACAGTAAAAGAAGAACAGGATTTCAATCACCAGATAAGGGCAATGCCTGAATTTGAAAGACTACTCGCCTGTCTGAGTACACGAATGGCTATTAGGCTGACCTTTCCTTGCAGCTTGATAAGGGCAAAGGCTGCATTTAAAAGTTTTCAGACCTGTGTGAGAAATAGAATGTTTCTTAATATCATATTTAGTTGCACCCTGATAAGGGCAAAGGTCGCATTTAAAAGGCTTCGCGCCAGTGTGCGTATATGAATGGATTTTAAGCTGACATTTCGTTGCGGCCTGATAAGGGCAAAGACTGCATTTGAAAGGCCTTTCGCCAGTGTGAGTGCGCATATGCACCTCAATATCATCTTTTCTTGCGGCCTGATAGGGGCAAAGGTCGCATTTGAAAGGCTTCTTACCAGTGTGCCTATATAAATGTTTTTTAAGTTGATATTTCATTGCAGCCTGATAAGGGCAATGGCTGCATTTGAAGGGCCTTTCGCCAGTGTGAGTGCGCATATGCAGATTAATATTATATTTTCTTGCAGCCTGATAAGGGCAGAGGCCACATTTAAAAGGCCTTTCGCCAGTGTGAGTACGCATATGCAGCTTAATGTCCTTTTTTTCTGCCGCCTGATGAGAGCAAAGGTCGCATTTGAAAGGCTTCTCACCAGTGTGCGTATATGAATGGTTTTTAAGCTGATATTTCTTTGCGGCCTGATAAGGGCAAAAGCTGCATTTGAAAGGCTTTTCGCCAGTATGAATACGCATATGCACCATAATGTCGGGTTTCCTTGCAGCTTGATAAGGGCAGATACTACATTTGAAAGGCCTTTCGCCAGTGTGAGTACGCATATGCAACTTAAGGTCCCTTTTTCCTGCCGCCTGATGAGGGCAAAGGTCGCATTTGAAAGGTTTCTCACCAGTGTGCGTATATGAATGGTTTTTAAGCTGAGATTTCGTTGTGACCTGATAGGGGCAAAGCAGGCATTTGAAAGGTTTCTCTCCAGTGTGCGCATATGAATGGTTTTTAAGCTGAGATTTCGTTGCGGCCTGATAAGTGCAAAGCCGGCATTTGAAAGGCTTTTCCCCAGTGTGAGTGCGCATATGCACCTTAATGTCAGATTTCTTTGAAGCGTGATAAAGGCAGAGACTACATTTGAAAGGCCTTTCGCCAGTTTGAGTACGCATATGCACCTTACTTTCCTTTTTTCTTGCAGCCTGATGAGGGCAAAGGTCGCATTTCAAAGGCGTTTCGCTAGAAAGAGTATATGAATGGCTTTGAAGCTGATCTTTCCTTGTAGTTTGATAAGGGCATAGACTACATTTGAATGGCTTATCCACAGGGTGGGTTCTTAAATGTATGCTTAAAGCTCCCTTCTGTGCAGTCTGATAAGGACAGGAGCAGCATTTATAAATTTTCTTATTCATTCTTGCATGATGGAGCGCATGTGAATTTGTGTGTGTCGACTGGGAGGGTTTAGAGTTGTTTTCGGCGCATTTTTCTGGGCTTTCAGATCTTGAATATATACCAGTAGTCCAATTTGGTCCAAAGTCAAGGGCTCGAGATGGCGATATCATACCACTAACTTGCGGAATAACCTTAAGGTTACTGAATGAACATAATTTCATATTCTGAAAAAGAAACAATTAGTTATTTTACAATCTATGGGTCACAATCTTTCTGGAGTACAAGAGAGCATTCCTGCAATAGGAAGAAGGGCTAGGGACCCCACCTATCCCAAATTCACTCTTTAAGACTCTCACCTCATTATTGCCTTAACAAAAAGTGATCTTATATCTGGAGGCATTCCGCATCAGACACCCACGAATTTCTTGGACAAGGGGGATAAGAAGAGCCGAAAGATTGTAGTGATTCCAAAAGTTTATAATCAGTATAAATAATAAAATTGTGAAAAGTAAAAATAAGGCAGAAATTTAAGAGAATATGTATGTAATAATTCAACAGTTAAAAAGAAGATATCCTAGGCAAGTTTAGCTGCAGATATAACTCTGATACACCGCTGCTGCGCTCAAAATGCGACTCGACTTTGATCCTTTTGTATGGATTCGGTAAGAGGAGCATGGAATCTTTTTTTTTTTTAATTAAAGAGCACTATTTGGCGGGTGCCACTGAGGGCAATATTTATTTTTTCAATTTAAAGAGAACATCTCGCAGCTGGCCACTATGGCAAAAGTTGCAGTATTTAACGGAAAGCCTAATCGTATGCTATATTAAAAAAAACACAAAGTAACAGGGGCAAGACAAAAGCTAAAAAAACAAAAAAAAACAAGTAAACGCGCTCTAGAGTTTCGGATAGGCCCGTCTCCACCCCGGCGCAGTAACATGCGGCCTACAACAGATACTAAAATAAAATGGAGGAGGCCAGTCTTATTCAAAAAGTCGTCTAGGACGCGCAAGTCTGCGTGCACGAACCAGTCCCGATTACAAGGAAAAGCGGGTAGCAACCGCGCGCGTCTATGTGGAGGAACAGGTAGCGTACGCGATAACTCAGACGGGGACAAAAAGCAAGAATGTGCCGAACAGTATGGGGACAACGAAGTGGTCACAATAAGGCGCAGGCGAGCGGTCCATCAAATGACGGTCCGACTCGCGAGTGTATTCAATTCGGAGACGACATAAAGCAACCCGAAGCACTCGCCGCATTAAGGGGTAGGTCGATGGGAACAGTCGCGGCGCAATGGCACGCAACTTCAAGTTCACTTAGACCGTCTCCCATCTTCTTTGTCAAGCAACACGAAGAGCTGTCCGTAAAGAAACAAAGTCCTCGCGGACTCTTTGGCGCCCAAATTTCCCCGCAATTCTATCATGTCCAGGAACCCAGCAGAATATAATCTCGACATCGGCCGGGCTTGCCAAAACCATGGCGTCACGGATATCGCGAAACAGGAGATGCGGAGATTCCAATGCCCCGAGAGCACACAGGGCGCTTTGGGATTGGATATAAATCATAATCCGGTCTCCGAACCGGGCACGTAGCGTAATCTCCCGTACCGAGTGGTGTATTGCCACAAGTTCGGCCGTGAAGACAGAGGCAGCACCTGGCAGAGCCCCGCTGAATCCAAACAGACGGGACACGGCGTGGAAGCCGATCCACTCTTGTGACTTGGAGCCATCCGTATACACTGGCACGGTTCCAGCGTGACAGGTGGTGTGCTCTAAAAAGGTCTAACGCAATAGTCCTGGCGCTGTAGAAGAATTGGGAGCAGAAGCGTTGCGACAAATAGCCAAAGGTGGTACCAAACAGGGTGGCGTCCTGGGCAGAACCAGGCGCGCCACCGGATCGAGAGCTATACCTAGCTCTCGAAGGAGTTTACTAGCCCTAAACAAGTCTCTCGGCGGCATAGGCACCGTCGAAATCAGCTGCGGATGCAGTAAGAACTGTTGACGACTGAGGGAGGCGCCGGGCTCGCGCGTACAGGCGAATAATGTACTGTGCATGGCGTAGAGGAAGTGCCATCTTCCAGGCATCGACTAGTAGGCTCTCAATGAGGGAATTGCAGGAGGCACCAGTCACTGGGCGAAAGGCAGTGTGGTGGATCGAGTCCACCTTCCGCAATACACGCTCAGCTGCGGATGCATAAAAATCGCATCCGAACTCGAGCTTCGAAGGAACAAAGGATCGATAAAAAAGTAAGGAGTAGCCCTATCAGAGCCCCAAAAGCTCAACGTCAAGGAAAGGAGAATATCCATGGTGCGGATACAAGCAACCCTAAGGCTGCGAAAATGAGCCTCCCAGGTGAGGAAACGGTGCGATTCAACTACTTCCAGGCATACCCCATTAAGAAACAAATCTGGGTCAGGGTGGAGCAGTGGATGACGGCAGAAGTGCCCCACCTTAGTCTTGCAAGGAAACCGAAACCTGTGCGCTTAGGTATAGCGAGAGACGCGGTTCAATACCTGTTGGAGTCGACGCTCCAGAGTTGACTTCTGGGCCGCACCAAAAGAGATCGAAAGGTCGTCCACGTAGAGCGTAGCGAGAACATCTTCCGGCAGCACCGAGGTGATGCCGTTGATGCTCAGGGCAAAGAGTGTGACACTGAGGACACTTTCCTGGGGGACACCCTCTTCCTGCTCCATTGGGCCAGATAGGGCTCCCCCTCACCCGTACTCGGAATCAACGATCTCGCAAAAAATTCAGATATAAAGATTGGTAGGCATACCCTCGTCACCATCAAGTGGAGAGTCTACATTATAACGTATGGCCATGAGGTATCATAAGCCTTCTCTAGATCGAAAAATACCATGGCGTAGTGCTGTCTACGAGAGAAAGCCGCGCAGATAGCATTTTCCAGTCGGAAGAGAGTATCCGACGTGGAGTGTAACTTGTGGAAACGCACTGTGCAGAAGACAGATGGCCTCCACTGTCCAGGAAAAAGGGCTAATCTAACATTTACCAATTTCTCCATCAACTTGCACACGCAAGAGGTTAGAGAGATTGAGTGGAAACCGGCCAGAGTATAATAATCTGTCCCCGGTTTGCGAAAGGTGAGCACAGTAGCGATTCGTCAGGAATCCGGGAGGAAACCCTCCACCCAGATCCTGTTGAACAAATCTAACAGAAAGACCATGCCTCTCTCACTCAGGTGTCGAAGCATGGCGTATTGGCGGTGTCCGCGCACGAGGCAAGAGCGGAATGCAACTCGCTCAGAGTAAACCCGTCGTTGAAGGGTTCTGCGCATCTGGAGGTAAAGTCCAGCCGGCGGCTTTCCGCGACATCACGACGTGCATTGAATGCTGGCGGAGCAGCATCCCGGCTAGAAATGCGGAGAAAGTGGTCGCGAAGGATTCCACCAAGGAGGCGGAGTCCGAGATTGCGGTCCCATTCTCCTGGAGAACGGGAGGGGCGGTCGTGCGGGAACTTACCCCGAATCCTTTTAACTCACTCCACATCTCTGCTAAAGGGGTCTTCCCGTTAAGCGAAGACACGTGTCCCGGCAGGAAGAGCGGCGGGCGTGCTTCTAAATATATCGGAAGCTAGCCCTAGCCCGATGAAATTCACCGAGAGTGAAATCGTTCAGGCGGCGCTTACAGCGCGGGTAGGCATAACGCGTTGCTTGAGAACCGTCTCACACTCGGCTAAATACTAAGGGAGTGGATGGCGTGCAAAACAGCCAGACCTTCTAGGAATAGTAGTTAGGCCCGCGGCACTGAGGCTGCTGAGAAGAACTTAACGGCCTCATCTATAGACCTAAACTCCTCCAATGAGATAAGAGAATTCAGTCATTTCCTGAATTGCAGACCACCGCGCCCGCGCCAAGCACCACCGGGGCAGGCTATCAGGCAGTAGCGGACCAGAAAATGATATTTGAATGGGAAAGTGATCACTACCATGGAGGTCATCGACCATCGACCAATCAAAATCATGCTGTGTATCCGGAGAGCACAAAGATAGATCTAGGCAGGAAAATGAAGTGATTCTCAGGCAGTGATGCGTAAACTCATCCCCATTTAGGACACCCATCTCAAGCTCGTCGATAAGGTTGGCAAGGACTTGACCCCGTGAATTAATAGAGTAGTCTACCGTTTAGATCTCCGGGCAAGAGAAGGGGCCTTCGCAACTGTGCCACGATGTGGCGGAAGCCCCCGCGTCGAAGTTGGCTGACGGTGGCATGTACGCGGAAATAACAGTATACCTCCTATCAAGGTGCAGCTGCATAGCTAGTACCTGAAAGGAGGTATCTAGAGCTAAGAGAAGAATGGAGACATCATGCCGGTTGTAAATCGCACATACTCCCGCCCGGCCCCCATTCCGTGGTGGTGAGATCACAAGGCCCTTATACCCCGGATTTTGGGCAGGAGGCATGAGCCCAGCATGGTGTCCTGCAAAAAGATAGCTAACAGGAATCGAGAGGAGACGAGCATCCACAGCTCCTCCCAATTGGCCCGTAGTCCGCGGCAATTTCATCGAAGGAATATGCCCTCCAGGCCTAGCTTGGAGGAGATGCGGAGGCCCTCTTCGAAGAGAAGACCCTCACGGAAATGGCCGTACTCTTCCCGGAGGCAGAACTCCGGGCGCTGTTGACCGGACAATGCGCTGCCGCATTCGAGGGCTTATTTGGGATGGGGGAGGGGGGCTCGCCATGCGAGTCTTTTCTTTCCTCTACCTCGAAACCTTAGGTGGGCGGGCGGCTTCGGAGGAGGAAAGGCACTCATTTCGAGGATCCACAGTCTCAGAGACACCCAGCCCACACTGGGCGTGGGCGAAGAAGCCGAAGCTCATTTGTTGCTGTCCTCCTTTCGGGGGGCAGCTTTGGAAACCCGTAAGATGGCCTGGCGACCAACTTCAGGGGTGTTGCCTCCTGTGAATCTAACGATTCGGTGGAGGCGAGCGTCCGTTTCACCTTACGGAAAACGGTTACACTGAGGAAAGGGAGGGGAATCCTGGTTTTAGCCGCCGCTGGGTGTGTACCCTATGTGCCGCCAGCTTTACTAGGGAAGCGCCCGGGGTGGGTAGAACTCGCAGCTCCCGTAGAGGAGAGCTGCCCAGTTTTCTTTGCCTTTTTTTCTTTTTGGGAGGGCGGGGAATGAACCCACTTATCCAGTCGGCCGGGAGGAGCCCCTAGGACAGATAGACCAGCCTCAGCAAGATCCTTCTCTGAAATGGAGAACGACTTGGCTGTTACAGGGGCACCAGTCGGGGGAGGAGGTCACTTCTCTCCTTTTAAGGCCTCGGGGGCCCGAGCCATCTGAGGAGGACCCTGCACAGGGGCGGACTCGGGTTCAGTATTGGCACCGTGTCCTACCATCTGGGGGCCTCTATATAGCCATCCCCCCCCCCCCAAAAGACATCACAAATCTCATTTGAGGTTCTATTTTTTACCTTCAAATGCCGGCGAACCGGCATCCGTGGAGGAAGTGAGGGGGCAGGTACACAGACTCCCTGCAAACTAGTCGCACACGCCTGCAGGACATTGAGGGGCATTGTCATCCGTTCCTTTCCCAATGGGGTTGGCCCTATCGAGCCACCCCCGCCGGGAGCGGTCAATTATGGGCCGTCTGCCTGCTTTCTTGGCTGTCCCCTTGGGAACCAGAGTGAGGACTGCCGTTGGAAAAAATGAGTCGCACTCCAGAGAAGGGGGTGAGGGGGAGTCCTCTACACCCGTATGCATAGGAGAGGAGTAAACCTCCTCTCCGGTCGGAGACGTTTGGAGGGTTCCCTGTCAAAACACAGGGGAGGGGGAAAACCCCGTTTTTCGCCCGAAGGCGGCTCCGACGATGTCACTGACGAAGTGGATAGGGTTATATTTTTATGATTTTCTCATCCTCGGCGACGGAGGTGACCCTATAGTTTTTAAGGGACGCAAACGCTCATTACCCCACGCGGTAGCCCGCTCAGTAAGGGGTGAACACGGGGTCGGCATAACCAGCTGCTGCCATGTGAGGCTACTCCTGCAACATGACCTGGCACCCCATCGGCACGGCGTAAAAATGGCTATGCAGTGAAGGAGAAAGAAAGGGTATGTGAGGAAGGTGTGCGTGGGTATAAAGCAGGTAGTTAAAAACCCACCACCCCAAACCGCAGCTCAGGGGTGAGAGGGAGTTGTCCCCTCCCCCGCAGCCCCGTTCCGTGAAGGTTGGGTGAGAGGAAGCTGGTCGGTATCTACCCTGTGAAATTAGACCAGTGAAAGTTGTGGGAGAGGTTGGATGGAAAGTGAGGAAGCAGGGTAAGTTGACAGAGTGTCAGAAAGAAGGAGAAGAGGCTAAGCTGGGGCTGGACGGGGCGCTGGGGCTGGACGGGGCGCTAAGTCCCGTCAGGACGGTGGCCAGGGAAGGCTAATTGCTGCGCTCCTTACGGGGTTGATGAAGTGGAAGTGGACTCATCCATCCGAAAATCCCCTCTGGGTGGAGAAGAACCCATATTGGTCTCCCTTTTCCTTACCCACTCCTCTCCACCCATGGAAAGGACAACAAGGCTAAACAAGCCATCTTCAGCCATATCCCGCACAATGGAGAAGTTCATGGCTGACGAAGGAACACCAGCTGGGAGAGAAGGTCTCTCCTCTCCTCCTGAGCCACTGCTTGAAAATGGCTTAACTTTGGCTTGGTTCAACCCAAAAGCTGCTCAAAGTTATTGCATAATAAATCCATATTGTGTAGTGCCAAGTGTGTGAATTGTGGCCATGTGCACCCTGCTTCCTTGAAGCAATGTAGCTCGTATCTTGTCAACAAGGAGGTCCTATCCATTAAGGATGTGAACCGTCTTTCCTTGAGCCTAAGGAGTTGGTCCGGTTTCACTCATCGCTTCCTGTGTCTTATGCATCAATTTTCAAAAAGGCACCCACTACTTCTGGTCCTTCCGGGCCTACACGCAGAGTTGCTTCCCCACCTATTAAGAACCATTCAGGTACATTTTCCCCCTCTTCCCTAGTATATCTAGTGGCACAAAGGATTGACACCCAGCCTCGACTAAAACCAGTATCCCCCCCTTCATATTACTGTTTCCCATTAGGCAAAATGGTCATGTGCCTCCACCACTCGCATGAGGCAAACCCACTGAAGGTAGTCGTAAGAGTCTTCGGGGACTCATAAAGGTGTCCCACTTAGGACAGCACCAGAGAGGCTTCAGATTCTCCACTCCCAACCAAGCAAGGACCAGAAAGAGAGAGACAAATATTTGCATGGCAGGTCCAACCTTCCTGTATAAGTGCACAGAGGCGATAGTGCCTTTGATGGCCAGAAGCTCTCTGCTTTTCTACCTCAGAGAATCCTCCATATCCCCAAGCTAAGCATGGAGGGAATATTCTTTCGATGGAATGGAGAGGATTGGGCAGACTGGGCCAACTGGGAAGAACCGAGGAACCTTGTCTCCTCTCATTACCAGTTAAATGTATGTTTACAGGAGACGGTTCCTAGTATAAGAATTTTGCAGCCTCACCCCCACAGAATTGGGGCCAGCCAAGATGATGCACAATTTACACTTGTGAGGGTCTAAATTCTTCTATTTGCTATAAATGCCTCCTTTCAGAGTTGCAGTGCAGCTACACTGGCGATTGATAGATTGCTATCACTACAAACATTCCACATCAACCAACTTTGATGGGGGGACTTACAGAGCATCATAGCACAGTTGCCAAGGCCCTTTTTCCTTCTTAATGACTTAAATGATAGGTACCCCTTTTGTGAGAACTACACTGATTGAGCAACTCGAGACGTTCTAAATATGGATGAGTTTTGCATCACTGCCTGAAAACTGGTTCATTTTCTTGTCTCAATCTGTCCCTGTGCTTTCTTGATGCAGAGACGGATTTGGCTGGGAGCTGGTCGATGATCTCCATGGTGGAGATCACTTTCCCATTCAACCATCATTTTTGGGGCTGTTGCTGCCTGAAAAACTGTCTCCATCGAGTTTTGATTGGTCATAGTGGTCCACATTTCAGGAAATTACTGAATTCTGTCCCAGTCAAGTTTAGGTGAAGGGATGAGGGTGTTGAGTTCCTGTCTGGCAACATCATTACTGTGGGACTGACTACTATTTCTAGAATGGTTGGTCACTCCGCACACTGTCCACTTCCAAATGCAAAGATGACAGAAAACGATCTTAAGTCATTGTGGTATTAGGAAATAGGTCCAAGTAAATAGTCATGGTACACAAATTGAAGTTCCCTTTAGTAGTCTTCTATTTTCTATGCCAGGCAGCCCAGGGGCTGATATGATTGATTCCTGGGATGTACAAGGTGCAGAATGTATTTATTTGCAATTTTCAACTGCTTATTTTATGCATATTTTTGCAACCTTAATGATGTCTTTTACTACTTAAAACAACCGCATTTTTGCTTTATTTGTTTTCCAGAATAATTGACTAAAATCTTTAATCATTAGCAATTTGTGGAAGACACATGTAGTCCTCCTCAATGTAATCAGCACCAGAAGGATAAACAAGGAGATTTTAGACTCCCTCGATGTCAGCAGGATGGTAGAAAAGGTCAAAAAGGAGCTAGAGGATTAAAAGATTCAACTACATGACCACCGCAACGCTGGAATACTTTCCTGGAATCCAGATCATCAACAATAATCTCAAAGAGTCGATGCATGCTATTGCAAGGGAGAAAAAGTGTGGATGAAAAGCTCATCAGGCTCGTGGTGCATGGCGACATCTGCTAATTTCATACAAGATGAGGAAGGGACAATTTCTATCCATAGTGATGGGGGCAAAGTGACTTAAGCACACCGAGAAGCTGATCGACAGGTTGAAACATCCATTGGAGCCAGACATGACAATGTTATTCACCAATGACAAGAATTCCTGCTAAAACCACAAGATCAACTCGCTGAACAACAGGTGGGTTGCTTTTAACACTTAAGGACATGTTCAGATTCATGCACAAACACAAACGAGGTGATTTTCTTTCCTGAGTTGCTAAAGCCAAGTTCTAAGTGAGCTGATGTGGTCTTGAATCGAGCGGGTAGCTGTAGGGAGGCCTTACAGAAGGCAACAAGACTCTACACCTTGCTAAACCAGCTGGAAGACCCAGGCCTGGATGTCAATCATGCAGAACCTGACCTTTGACCTCCCAACTTGCCTGACTTCTATCTATGGGGTGCAATGGAACAAGAGACTAATAAATCCAGGTGCAACAAAAAGAATGAGCTGAAGGCAGGATTACCGGGGCCTTCAGAGACCTAATGATTACATTAATGAATCAATTCTAATGAGATTCAGCCTTTTCTCTTATCCAAAGTTGGGGTACTACTTATGGGATGACCTGATTCAATCTTTCCCCCAAATAGCTCAACTTTGTCAGTATTTTCTCTTAAATCTTCATAATCCATTCTGGCAAGCACCAATGATGACTCAGCTAATCAAAATACAGAATAAATGCCAATTAGTAGGCACACTTACTTCAGGGACCTGGGCAGGACACCAATGATTTAAAAAATTAAAAACTATCAGAGCAGGGGAAGGGGGTGTAAGATATAATTAATACAGAAAGAGAAATAATAAAAAGAAATAAGTAAGTTAAATACTATGAGGCCTCTGGTCCAGATGACATTCATTCTACATTACTTACAGAAGGTATGGAAAGGATTGCAGTAGCTCTGAAGAAAATATATACTAGATAACTATGTTTTTTTTTGAGAATTGCCAAATGCTTGGAAAATACTAAGTGTAGTCCGTTTGCGAGTTTTTAAACGTGTGATCAACGATGATCACACATGGATTTAGAACAGGTAAATCATGTTTAACAAACATTAGCCGAACTTAGGTGAGGCTGAAAAGGACTTTACAAGTAGTAAGAGACGAGTCACTGAGGTTTACTAGGTAGTGTTTTGAAGAAACAATAAAGCAAATAGTGTGTTGGATATCATCAAGATAAATGTTACTAATGTAGGGATGTTATCCTTAAACTTTATAACTCAAATGATAGCCCAGATTTAGTGTATTGTATAGAGGCATGGTTAACACATTTTAGATATTATATCAACCTGTTAGTTAGTGCAAGGGAGGACAACAAAGTTATTACCGTCCCTGAGGCACCTTGAATATGAGGACTGAGGGTATTAAATATGTTTTCAATTGAATAGTGTGCGAGAGGAACCAGGGACAGGTAGTATGAACCCCACTCATATAGATGAGAGAGGTACTGTCTACAGAGCACTAGATGAAAAGGACATTCAAGCAAGCATCATAAGGCTATAAACTCTACTATTATTATTTAATACTAAGACATGGCAATTTTGAGTAATAACATTGGTGTTAAGAACATAGGAAATAATATTTGCCATTATAAAAATAAACTCAGCAGGAAACTAAAAATAACAAAGATTACCTTTTCTTGATGGAGGTCTTGTTGCAAAAACCCAGTGCTAGTGTTTAGTAGAGAATTTTCAGATTTATCACACAATACATCAAAAGTAACAGGAGAACTCATCTCTTTATGAAAGAATTCTTCACTAACTTCTTCCTTTAATGAAATCTCCCCAAAGTCCTGCTTGAAGAAGTACAAAGATAATTATTACAGAGCATCCAGAAATCACTGTTGTGTTCTTTTCATACATTTATATTCATGTTTTTATTGTCTTACTTTGGAGAATTAGATATGTTCACTTTTAGGTGAACATAATTAGTGATAGATGAGATTGTTAAGATTAGTGTGTGCAAATAGCAGAGGTGTGCATGCTAACAGCTAAATAGTGGTGTCAAATGTGATGATGGGAGATTGACTAAGTAAGGAATGACAACCTCATCAAGGGGTAAACAGATAAAAATATCTAGCAGATGACCCCAGCTACTAATGCCCTTTCACGCAGTGTCATACTGTAAAGAAAAAAGATAAATAGAATCGTTTTTCTACTGAAAAATGTACTTTCCTAATACACAAAAGAATCTGTTCGGGGAAGTGATCAAATCAAACACACTCAGGAGACAAACACAGATTTGGTCTTAGTTTAAGCAATGCCTTAGACCACTCAGCTTCACGCAAGAACATTTCTTACAAATAGAGAGGCCAAGCACCACCATTTCTCAGGCGGCAGCCACCCAGAGAAGCATATTTGAATGGGAAAGTGATCACTACCATGGAGGACATTGACCACCCCACAATAAAAATCAGGCTGTGCATCTGGAGAGCACAAAGATAGATCGAGGCAGGAAAATGAAGCGGTTCTCGGGCAGTAATGTGTAAACCCATCCACATTTAGCACACCTATCTCAAGCTCGTCGATCATGTCGGCAAGGACTTGACCCCATGGAGTAATAGAGTAGTCTCCACAGAAGTGTGTCTACCGTTTAGATCTCCGAGCAAGAGAAAGGGCCTCGGCAACCGTGCCACAACGCAGCGGATGTCTAGCGGGTTGAAGTCGCCTGAAGGTGGAATGTACGCAGAAATAACAGTATACCTCCTATCCAGGTGAGGCTGCATAGCTACTGCCTGAAAGGAGTTATCTAAAACCAAGAGAAGAACGGAGACATCAATTGGGCGTGAATCGCACATCCTCCCGCCTAGCCACCAGCCCATGGTGGTGGGGTCGCAAAACCCTTATACCCCGGGAGGGTCGACAGAGGTCATGTGCCCATCATGGTCTCCTGCAAAATATAACTAACGGGAAACGGGTGGTGACGAGCCTCCGCAACTCATCCCAGTTGGCCCGGAGTCCGCGGCAATTTCATTGAAGGAATATGCCCTCCAGGCCTAGTTCAGAGGAGATGCTGGGGCCCTCTTCTAAGAGAAGCCCCTCACGGAAATGGCCGCACGCTTCACGCGGGCACATCTCAGGGCGATGTTGGCCAGACAATGCGCTGAAGGCGCTGTCGCCTTCGCGAGACGGTAAAGTCAGGGTTGGGTGTGGACCCTTTGTGCCATCAGCTTTACCAGGTGAGAGGCAGGGGTGGGTAGAACCTGCAGAAAGGTTCCGAATGGGCACGGAAACGACCGTACTCGAAGGCCTAAAGGGGCCAAGAGCAAAGGGTGTCTTTTTCAACATTGAGGAATAGGACGTCCCGGGTAGAGCCGGGCGCGCCAGGACCAAGTCTTTAGCCTTGCGAAATGAGAGACGCTCCTGGGTCTGAACGGCCAGGATTTCCTTATCAAGGAGATACGCACCACGTTGCTTCGAAGAAGCGGGGTGCGGCTCTCCGCAATTGACACACTTAGCCACACACGATTTAGACTTATCGTATGCGACCTTGGAGCAACTTACACGGGTTTCGGGTCTCCCGACTTTGCACGTCGATAGGAGCGATTAGTATGGCCGAAGCGGTGGCAGTAATAGCACCTCCGCGGCAGTGGCATGAATGCTTTCACGCAGCAGCGATATCAACTGGCACACACAAACTCAGGGAGCTTGTCACAGTCGAACGTGACAGAGTGTAGGGTTGGGTCTCAAGGACCATATCTTTTTTTCATCACACGTTCGACCTTGACAGCCACATGGTCGGCCAGCTGTAAGGTGATGTCGTCTATGGAGTAGTCCACGAGTTCCCTCGCATAAACTACTCCTTTCACGAAGTTCATGGTAGAGTGCGGCATCACACTCACGAGAGTGCTATCAAGTGTCCGAAGGGCACTAATTATAGCCGTCTCGGAGGGATTCGACGCATTCGCCAAAAGGCTCCCGTCCGCGAAACGGGTCACTTTCGGCTCTCTACCAATCACACTAGTTAAAGCTCTCCTCTGATGGATCATGTTGCCTTTAGCCAACTTGGTGCCTTCAGTGGAGAGAATAACGAGGAAGCCTTTGAAGCCAGCGGGCTCGAAAACGCCAGGTAGTCTCTGAAAGAGGGGCCCCGACGTAATCGAGGCTCCGCTCTGTGCATTTGTAACTTTGGTCTTTGTCAGGAACTCTGCACCCAGGGGGGGAGCGGGACCGGACGTGCCGATCTTGGTTTGGTCGCTTACCGAAACAGCCGACCCATCCGTCACGGCAGCCCCCACAGATGGAGAGGAGACGCCAAGTCTTTTTTTTTTCTTTTCTTCTTGGGAGAGGAGGGCGAAGAATGAACCCGCTTTTACCCTACGCCGACAGGAGCCCCCAGGCCAGATGGACAGGCCTCAGCAAGGTCCTTCTCCGAGATGGAGAAAGCCCTGGCCGTCACACGGGCACCAGCCAGAGGAGGAGATCACTCCCTTCCTTGTAATGCCTTGGAGACGCGAGCCGTTTGAGTAGGACCATGTATAGGGACGAACTTGGGTTCGGTGCTTGGTGCCGAGCAGAGATTCGACCCCATGGATGGCCCTACCGTCCGAGGCTGAGTGGCATCAAGGAACATGTCTATCTCAGGGCGGGGGGGGGGGGGGGAGCCTCCATGTGGCCATCTACCCCATTTTTTTATATTTTTTTATAGAGCCCATCTGGCAAATGCCCAGTTGGGCATAAGTCGCCGAAAAACAAAACAGCCTAGAACTAGGCTACTTTAAAATAAAAATATAAAAACATAACAATGATATAAAGTGGAAAAACTTAACAATCAGGAAGCAATCTCCGGCAGCGGGGGGGGAGGTCCCCCTCACCCCGGTGCAGGAGAGTGCAACCTACAAACAAAACAATAACAAACAAAAAGCAAAAAAAAACCCTTAAATAAAGGGGAGAAGCCCGGCCTCCCCCCAAAAGTCAACAAGTCAATGTGCACGAATCCGTCCCGAGCACAAGGGACAGGCGGTAGCGACCCCGCCCATCCCGGTACCGGGACAGGTATCGTGCGCGAAGATCACCCAGACTGGGACATTCGACAAGAATGTGCCGAACAGTCTAGGGGACGACGTAGTCATCGCAAAAGGGCGCAGGCGAGCGCTCCATCAAATAGCGATGCGTCACACGAGTGTGTCCGATTCGGAGACGACAGAAAGCAACCTGAAGCCGCCACGAGATTGTGGGATAGGTCCATGGGAACAGTCGCGGCGCAATGGCACGCAACTTTAAGTTCCCTTCGACCGTCTCCCATCTTCTTTGCCAAGCAGTCCGAAAAGCTGCCCGTATTCCTGCCATGTAGTTGGTGTGAGAAAGAGCGAAACGCTAGTCCAGTTGCAGAGTCCTCGCGGACTCTTTAGCGCCCTCATTCCCCGCAATTCCTACATGTCCAGGAACCCAGCAGACGAGAATCTCGACATCTGCCCAGCTCGCCAAAATCGTGGCGTCACGGATATCGCAAACCAGGGGATGTGGAGATTCCAATGCCTCGAGAGCACTCAGGGCGCTTTGTGAGTCGCTATAGATCACAATCCGGTCTCCGAACCGGGCACGTCGCGTAATCTCCCGTACCGAGTGGTGTATTGCCACCAGCTCGGCCATGAAGAAAGACGCAGCGCCTAGAAGAGCCCCGCTGACTTCAAACAGAGGGGATACGGCGTGGAAGCCGACCCCCTCTTGGGACTTGGAGCCATTCGTATACACTAGCGCGGTTCCAGCGTGACACGAGGCGTGCTCCAAAAAGGTCGAACGCAATACTCCCGGCACCGTACAAGCTTTGGGAGCAGAGGCGTGGCGACAAATAGCCAAATTTAGGACCCTCCAGAGTGGCGTCCTGGGCAGAACCAGGGGCACCACCGGCCCGAGAGCTATATCTAACTCTCGAAGGAGTTGCCTTTTGGGTTTAGGGTATGACTGGCGTCTCTCGGCGGCATAGGCACCATCGAGATCAGCTGCGGATGCAGTGAGAGCTGTTGGCGACTGAGGGAGGCGCCGGGCTCGCGCGTACAGGCGAGGGATGCACTGCACGCGGCGCAGAGCGAGTGGCATCTCCCCAGCATCGACCAACAGGCTCTCAATGGGGAAAGTGCGGAAGGCACCGGTCGCAAGGCGTAGGCCGGTGTGGTGGATCGAATTCACCTTCCGCAATAAACACTCGGCTGCGGATACATAAAACTCGCATCCGTAGTCGAGCTTCGAGCGAACAAAGGATCGATAAAAAAGTAAGGCAGTAGCCCTATCAGCGCCCCAAGCGCTGAACGTGACGGAACGGAGAATGTCCATGGCGCGGGTACAAGACACCCTAAGGCTGCGAATATGAGCCTTCCAGGTGAGGCGTCGGTCGAATACAAGATCAAGGAAACGGTGCGACTCAACATCATCCAGGCGCACCCCATTAAGAAACAAATCTGGGTCGGGGTGGAGCCGTGGATGGCGGAGGAAATGCACCACCTTAGTCTTAGCCGAAGAAAACCGAAACCTGTGCGCTTTGGCATAGCGAGAGACGCGGTTCAATGCCTGTTGGAGTCGACGCTCCAGAGTTGGCATCTGGGCCGCGCAAAAAGAGATCGAAAGGTCGTCCACGTAGAGCGTAGCGAGAAGATCTTCTGGCAGCTCCGAGGTGATGCCGTTGATGCTCAGATGCTCAGGGCAAAGAGTGTGACACTGAGGACACTTCCGTGCGGGACACCCTCTTCCTGCTCCTTTGGGCCGGAGAGGGCTCCCCCCACCCGTACGCGGAATCGACGATGTCGCAAAAATTCAGATATAAAGACTGGAAGGCGTCCCCTCGCCCGGGGCCATCGTGTGGAGAGTCTCCCTGTTATCATATCGCCATGCGGTATCATAAGTCTTCTCCAGATCGAAAAACGAAGGAAAGCCTCTCAGACGGCATTTTCCAGTCGGAGCAGAGCATCCGACGTGGAGTTGAACTTGTGGAAGCCGCACTGTACATAAGACAGATGGCCTCCGCTGTCCAGGAAAAAGGCTAGTCTAACATTTACCAATTTCTCCATCAACTTGCACACGCAAGAGGTTAGAGAGATTGGGCGGAAACCGGTCGGAGTAGAGTGATCTCTCACCGGTTTGCGAAAGGCGAGCACAGTAGCGATTCGCCAGGAGTCTGGGAGAAGACCTTCCACCCAGAAAGGCCATACCTCGCTCACCCAGGTGTCGAAGCATGGCGTACGGGACATCGTCCAGACCATGGGTGGTGTCCGCGCACGAAGCGAAAGCGGAACGCAACTCACTCACAGTAAACTTGTCGTTGAAGGGTTCTCCGCCTCTGGAGGTAAAGTCCAGCCGGCGGCCTTCCGCGACATCACGACGTGCATTGAATGCTGGCGGAGCAGCATCACGGCTAGAGAATGCGGATAAAGCGGTCGCGAAGGATTACGCCACGGACGCGGGGTCCGAGATTGCGGCCCCATTCTCCTGGAGAACGAGAGGGGGGTCCTCCGAGAACTTGCCCCGAATCCTTTTGACTCGCCTCCACACCTCTGCTAAAGGGGTATTCCCGTTAAGTGAAGACACGTATGCCCGCCAAGGAGTGCGGCGGGCGTGCTTCGAAATATACCGGAACCTAGCCCAGGCCCGACGAAATTAACCGACAGTGAAATCGTTCGGGCGGCGCTTATAGCGCATGTAGGCATAACGCTTCTGTTTGAGGGCAGTCTTACACTCGGCCAACCACCATAAGAGTGGTCGGCGTGCAAAGCGGCCAGACGTTCTAGGAATAGAAGTCAGGCCCGCGGCGATAAGGTTGCCAGAGAAGAACTCAACGTCCTCATCTACCGACCTAAACTCCTTGACTGAGATAGAGAATTCAGTCATTTCCTGAAATGCAGGCCACAGCACCCGCGCCAAGCACCACCGAGGTGGGCTCTCAGGCAGCAGTTGCCCTGAAAATGATATTTGAATGGGAAGGTAATCCCTACCATGGAGGTCATCGACCACCCCCCCAATCAAAATCAGGCTGTACATCAGAAGAGCAAAAAGATAGGTCAAGGCAGGAAAATGAAACGGTTCTCGGACAGTCATGCGTAAACTCATCCACGGTAAGGACAAACATCTGAAGCTCTTCGATCAGATCGGCAAGGATTTGTTCCCTGGGATTTATGGAGTAATCTCCCCAGAGAGGATGCCTGCCGTTCAGATCTCCAAGCAAGAGAAAGGGCCTCGGCAACCGTGCCACGACGCGGCGGAAGTCCCCCCGTGTCGAAGTCAGCTGACGGTGGAATGTAGGCACAAATGCTAGTATACCTCCTATTCAGGTGCAGCTGCACAGCCACTGCCTGAAAGGAGGTATCTAAAGAGAAAGGAAGAACGGAGACATCCTGCCGGGTGTAAACTACGCATCCCCAAGCCCGGGCATCCCGCGGTGGTGGGGTCGCGAGACCCTTATACCCTGGGAGGGCGGGCAGGGGGCACGCGCCTAGCATGTCTCCTGCAAAAAGATAGCTAACAGGGAACGGGACGAGACAAGCCTCCGCCCTCTTCGAAGAGAAGACCCTCACGACAATGGCCGTACGCTTCCCGGGGGCAGAACCCCGGGCGCTGTTGGCCGGACAAAGCGCTGAAGGCGCTGTCGCCTTCGAGGACTTATTGGGGGACGTTGGGCTCGCCATGCGAGTCTTTTCCTCCATCTGCCTCGAAACCTTAGGCGGGCGTTGCGGCTTCGGGGGCGGGGGGCCCTCTTTTCACGGAACCACCGTCTCCGAGTCACTCCCTTCACCACTATGCGTGGGCGAAGTAGCATAAGCTCCTTTGTTGCTATCCTCCTTTCGGGGGACAGCTTTAGGAACCCCGGAAGAAGGCCTCGCGACCAACTTAGGGGTGTTACCTCCTGCGAGTCTAACGACTCAGTGGAGGTGCGTGGCCGTTTCGCCTTACGGGAAACAGTCACGCTGGGGAAAGATGGGGGACCCCTGGTTTTAGCCGGGGCTGGGGATGAACCCTTTTTGCCACCAGCTTTACCAGGCGAGCGCCCGGGTTGGGTCGAGCTCGCAGAAGGGCTACGAATGGGCGCGGAAACAACCGTGCTCGTTGGCCTGGATGGGCCACGAGCAGAGGGTGCCTTTCTAAATATTGAGGCATATGACGTCCCAGGCAGAGCCGTACGCGCAAGGACCAAGTCCTTAGCCTCGCGGAATGAGATTTGATCCTGGGCCTGAACGGCCAGGATTTCTTTCTCAAGGAGATATGCACCACATTGCTTCGAAGAAGCAGGGTGCGGCTCTCCGCAATTGACACACTTGGACACACACGATTTAGACTTATCGTGTGCGACCTTGGAGCAATTTACACATACTTCGGGTGACCCCGACTTTGCACGTCTACCTGAGCGATTCGTATGGCCGAAGCGGTGACAGTAATAGCACCGCCGAGGCAATGGCACGAATGCCTTCACGCGGTAGCGGTACCAACCGGCACGCACCAAGTCAGGGAGCTTGTCACAGTCGAACGTGACGAAGAGTGTAGGGGTGGGTCTCGAGACCCCTCCCTGTTTTCTCATCACACGTTCGACCTTGACCGCCCCATGGTCGGCCAGCTCTAGGGTGATATCCTCAATAGAGTAGTCAACGAGTTCCCTCGCATAAACTACTCCTTTCACAAAGTTCATGGTAGAGTACGGCGTCACACTCACCGGGGTGCCATGAAGTGTCTGAAGAGCACCTATCTTTGCCGTCTCGGCGGGATTCGCCGCATTCGCCAGAAGGCTCCCGTCCGAGAAACGGGTCACCTACGGCTCTCTACCAATTGCACTAGCTAATCCTCTCCTCTGACGGATCATGTTGCCCTTGGACAACATGGTGCCATCAGTGGAGCGAATAACGAGAAAACGCTTGAAGCCAGCGGGCTCGAAAATGCAAGGTAACCTCTGAATCAGGGGCCCCGATGTCATCGAGGCTCCACCCTGTGCACTCTTGGTCTTAGTCAGGGGCTCCGCACACGGGGGGATAGAGGGGACGGATGTGCCGATCTTGATTTGGTCGCCTACCAAAGTGGCAGCAGACCCATCCGTCCCTGCAGCTCCTGCGGATGGAGAGGAGCCCCGAGTCTTCTTGGTCTTTTTAGTCTTTTTCTTTTTTGGAGAGGAGGGCGGGGAATGAACCCACTTCTCACCTCCGCCGGCAGAAGTCCCCAGGCCAGATGGACCGGCCTCAGCCAGGTTCTTCTCCGAAATGGACAAGGTCCTGGTAGTCGTAGGGGTACCTGTCGGAGGAGATCCCTCCCCTCCTTGTACTCCCTCAAAGACCTTAGCCATTTGAGGAGGACCTTGCATAGGGGCAGATTCGGATTCGGTGTTTGGCGCCGAGCCCGGATTCCCCATCATGGAAGGCCCTAGCGTCTGAGGCTGGGTTTCCTTAAGGACCATGTGTGTCACAGTAGGGGCCTCCAGTTGGCCATCCCCTCCCAAGATATCGCAGGTCCCGTTGCTGTATTGTCACTAGTCTTGTGTGGGGAGGCACAGGCCTTGACCCCGGCAAGGTTTAAAATTCTTGCCAGCAGGTCTTTTGAGGGAAGCGACCGAAGGGGCCTGGCTTCCTTCTCCCATAAGGGGGTTTGCCCTACCGAGCCGCTTACACGAGGGGCGGTCGGTAATGGGCTGCCTGCTGGCTTTCTTGGCAGTCCCCTTGGATAGAAAAGATGTGACTGCCGCTGGAAAAGGAAGGTTCCTAAAAGCACCTCCAAAGAATGGGGTGAGGGGGAGTCCCCTGCACCCGTAGGCGAAGGAGAGGATTTTTTTTTTTTTTTTTTTTAAGAGCTCATCTGGCGACTGCCTACTTGGGCATTAGTCGCCGTATTAAAACTGGCCTAGTTCTAGGCTACTTTAAAATAAAATTAAAGAGAGAAAAAAAAAAAAACCACCCCAAAAGGGGGAAAGGAAGCAAGCTGGTGCGTCGGGGAGAGGTCGAAGGAGAGGAGTAAGCCTCCTCTCCGGTTAGAGAAATATCGAGGGTCCCATGCGCAAGCACAGGGGAGGGGGGACCTCCATTTTTTGGGTGGAGCTGCCCAAAGGAGGCTCCGTTGTTGTTATAGGGGGAATTAAGAGATCTTTTGTTTTTGCATTATTGGGCATGGTGACACTCTTTGTTTTACACAACGCAATTACTCACCACCTCTCGCAGTAGCCCGCACTGCAAAAGGTGCTTACAGGCCCGGCAGAGCCAGGCACCGCCATTTGGGACCACCCCTCCCGCCTGGTGGCCTGGCAGTCCATCGGCATGGCGGCTCCACCTTGAACACGGTGTAAAAAAGATAGATTTTGCAGACGAGAGGAAGTTATGGGTGGGGATGAAGCAGGTTGTTAAAAACCAAACACCCCAGACCGGAGCTCAGGGGTTAGGGAACATTGTCCCCTCCCCCCCCCCTCAGCCCCGATCCGGGACGGTTGGCTGAGAAGAAGGTCAGCATTCTACCCTGTGAAATTAGAGGCTGACCAGAGAAAGTTGTGGGAGAGGTTGAATGAAAAGCGACGAGGTAGGGGAGAAATCGGGCTATCTGAAGGAAGGAAGAGAGGCTAAGCTGGGGCCGGACGGAGCGCTGGATCCCGTCAGCACGGCGGCCAGGATGGCAAATCAGCGCGCCCCTTACGGGGGTCTTCCCGTTAAGTGAAGACACGTATGCCCGCCAAGAAGAGAGGCGGGCGTGCTTCGAAATATACCGGAACCTAGCCCTAGCCCGACGAAATTCAGCGACAGTGAAATCGTTCGTGCTAGGAAACAAGTAAGGGCAATTCGGCGATAGTGGGTCGGAAGTGTCCCTTCCTTTCCTGGTTTACAAAGGGGAAGTACGATTGCTTCCCTCCAATTGGAATGGAAACGGCCCTTAATCCAGATATAAATATATCGAGAAAAGGTGAAATGAGTGTTGAATGCATATTCCTGATCATAAAAGGGATACCATCAGAACCAGGTGCCGTGGATCCACATCTTTTAAGAGCACTTAGAAGTTCATGAATGGAAAAGAGCTTATTGTAGGGTTTATTATCCATACAGGGATCTATGAAGTTCAAGAGGCACTGCTCTTGTATTTTTCTGACATGTTGAAATTCTAAGGAATAGTTGTTAGTGCTGGAAATGTCAGCAAATGTCTTTGCCAGGACTTTTGATTTTTTTTTTTTTTTTAATTTTATAGAGCCCATCTGGAAACTGCTCACTTGGGCATAAGTCCCAGGACTTTTGAAATTATGGACAAGTCATTAGGGAGAGAGAAACCACTCGCTCTGCCCATGAGCTTTTTCACTCTTTTCCAGACTTTATTTGGTAGAGTTTGTGGTTGAGGGTAAACTGTTGTACTGCCCTGGCTCTACTATGTCAATGACACCATGAGGGAAGTGTCAAGAATGGTGAGAAAGGTATTAAAACTTTGGCCAATTGGCTTTCCTGGTCTTCCACCTATTGCTCAGTGGGAAAGGAGGGCCACCCAGGCATGAGGTCAGAACAAATGGGAAGTGATCGCTTCCTCTCAGGTCAGGATCTACCGACCAGGTGTAAACTGTTCTACAGTCTGAGGAACAAAGTGACATATATACACAGGTAGAGCTGTTCGTCTGGACAAGGAAGGAGGTTGGAATGCCATCATTAAATAATGATACATCCAAGGTCTCCATAAGTCTCACAATCAGATTTCCCTTGGAGTTGTTATCATAATCTCCCCAACGGTGGTGTTTTGCATTATTAAAGTCTCCAACTAGTAGGAATAGGGCTTGGAGTTGGGAGATGAGATTGGCTAATTTGTTAGCCAAATCTGAAGCAACTACTTCACCAGGAGGAAGGTACAGTGAGCAGACTGTGTATAAACAATTGGTATACACAAGAATCGTCACTGCGTGAAGGTCTGTTCTCAATGGGATTGCTAAGTGAGAACAGTCATCACAGACAAAAATAGCCGAACCATGAATGGGTTCTGGTGGATTCTTAAAATACTCCACATAGTGAGGGGATATTGGGTAATCGATGAATACCCAATTGGGTCTCCTGTAATGCTATTCAGTAAGGGTTGTAATCATGAAGCAGGAGTTTGAATTCTTCCGATTTGGAAACATTCATCGTTTAAGGGGAATTAAATTTTTCTTTGCACCTGATGAAGGTGACTGAGGTTTTAAAGCTTTTGATTTTTAGGTGTAATTAACGTTTGAGGTATAGGCAGTTTGAATGTTTTGGGGATCGCTTTTTTATTAGATGGCAAAGAACCATCTGTCAGTTGTGAATATGACAGGGTGGTTTTTGATGGCAAAGGTGCCTCCGAAGATATTGGGTCTTCTCTACTGGTAGGTAGTAATGTCGAGAAAGATGGTACCGGGTCATTCTGAGAGGTGGTTGGTGGGTTAGCTGGAGTGGGTGAAGAACACCCCCCCTCCTCAGAAGGCTGTTTCTCCTCTTCCAAAAGGGCCACATCCAAAGCTGGATCAGAAAAAATCTATTCAGCTTCTTTTGGAGCTACTGATGCTGTGGATGTAATAGGCTGGCTAGTTGCGACTGATGGACTCAAGGCAGATTCAGTGAGATGAAGGTGGATATCCAAAGGTGAAATGAACACCACATGAACATCCTCGGAATCTGCCTCCATGTCAATGGTTGGTTATATGCTGATGGAGGAGAAGCCGGAACCTCCCTAATGATTGGAGAGGGAGGAGGAGCATCATTCTAAGGCAGAGATTTTATTGTGGCTTCTTGTTGGATATTCTGAAGACGTAAAAGTGGAGATCTGAATGGTCTTTGATGTCTGTTATGGACTGGTCTGGTCACTCTAAGAGTGTCTGCAAGACTCACTCCTGGTTGGATGTATAATTCTTTAGCTCTCCTTCTAGCATCCTTCATGCTAATTCGGAATTTATTCCAAAGAGCAACAACCTCTCTCTCATACATGTAAAAGGTGCACTGCTTAGAGGTAGCGAGGTGATCGCCACCACAGTTGGCACAACAAGGGGGACGATGACATGGTGTTCCATGTAAATCAGAAGAACAATTGACACATACTCTCACCTGTTTGCAGTGCTTACTGACATGTCCAAAACGTTGACAATGAAAGCACCTACAGGGATTCTCCACTTAGGGCTTCACGGGAATAGACAGATAACCAGCCTTGATATTCTTGGGGAGTTCCAACCTATTGAAAGTTAATATGATAGTAGCGGAAGGAACTCTGGTGCCATTAACATTACGAGTGATGAGGTATGCACCAACTACCTTCTGAGAAGTCTGTTTAGCAACAAGCTGGTCCACATTATATTCAATAAGCTACCTGGAACTGATAACCCCCTTGCATGTGTTAAAGGTAGGATGGGCTGAAGAGGAGATATTGAGGGAAGCAAGAGAATCTAGTGCTTTGATTTTTTGATGCTGATCAAATGAAGAGGACACCACAAGGCAGCCATCATTCCTAGGCCACATTCGGGCAAGTTCACCACATTTGGCAACAAAGTCTTCATAGACATTGAAAATGTCAGCCTTACTTAATGGTGTATCATTGTCTGATTTTAAAACTACAAATCTATCATAATCAAGATCATCGTCGAGCTCAGAACCAAAAGGATCGAGTCTACGAAAATCACAGTCATTGGTGGCAGGGGAAACAGAAGCCTGGGGCCTCTAGGAAAAGTTTTTATTATTTTTACCCATAAATATTTGTATTAAAGGAACACATATCCCTGGGGAAGTAGTCATGTTACTGTAGTTTCCCCAAGACTAGGCGCTTTACACCGTCCTCAGGGTAGCCCTCCCCCAAACTACAGCTGCCGTTTTAAAAACAGTGCAATGTCATGAATGGAAGTTTGATGACGGCCAGGCTCAAACCCATGCTGTGAACCGCCATCAGCCCCAGAACAAGTGTGGCCTTCAAGGTGATACCTCTGGTGAACATGATAGGCAACCCGTACAGCGGTACTCAACATACAGGTGTGAGGATCCTTAGTCTGACTCCTCTACAGTGGCCTATTCAGCAAGGTAGGACCACTGAAGACAGACTGATGGACAATAATGTCCATCACAGTCTTCACTGACATAGCCCACTGTGTCATTGAAGTACGCAAGTATCCTCTACCACGACATGGTGATCCTCAGAGAGGAGTGGGAGAGGTTGTAGGGAAAGTAGGAAGGTTATTCGGGTTGCACTTATACCGCATGTAGGCATAACGCTGCTGTTTAAGCAGTCTCACACTCACTAAAATGACCCACAGCAATGAGGTTGTCAGATAGGACCTAATCGGCCTCATCTATGAACCTAAACTCCTCAATTGAGACAGAGAAATCAGATATTTCTTGAAATGCGGACTACTGCGCCCGTGCCAAGCACCACTGGGGCGGGCTCTCAGGCGGCAGTGGCAAAGAAAATATTTGAATGGAAAAATGATGACTGCCATGGAGGTCATTGACCACCCCTAACCCCCAAACCAAAATCAGGCTTTGCATCCAGAGAGCACAAAGATCAAGACAGGAAAAAGAAGCAGTTCTCATCCACATTTAGGACACCAATCTCCAGCTCGACGATCGGGTTGGCAAGGACTTCAAACCTAGGATTAATCAAGTAGTCTCCCCAGAGGAGGTGTCTACTATTCATCTCCAAGCAAGAGAATGGGCCTCGGTAACTGTGCCACAATGCAGCAGAAGTAGCCCACGTCAAAGTCGCCTGACGGTGGAATATACAAAGAAATAACAGTATACTTCCTATCCTGGTACAGCTGCACAGCTACTGCATGAAAGGAGGTATCTAAACCAAACAGAAGAATGGAGACATCAATTGTTGGGTGTAAATAACGGATCCTCCTGCTCAGCCACCATCCTGTGCTGGTGGGTGAGCAAAACCCCTATATCCCGGGTGGGCGGGCAGGGGGGACAAGCCAGGCAGGGTATCCTGCAAATAGATAGCTAACGGGGAATGCAAGTAGATGAGCCTCCGCAACTCCTCCTCCCAGCCGGAGCTGGGTGTGAACCATTTATGCTGTCAGCTCTACCAGGTGTTTGCCTACTTGGGCATAAGTGGGTAGAAGTCACAAAATGGTTCCAAATGGGTGCGGAAACGAAATCGCTTGTAGGCCTGTAGGGACCAGAAGCAGAAGGTGTGTTGCTTAACGTTGATGCAAAAGATATCCCAGGCAGAGCCAGGACCAGGTCCTTTGCATCGCGAAATGAGAGTCGAACCTGGGCTTGAATGGCCAGGATTTCTTTCTCAAGGAGATACGCACCACATTGCTTCGAAGAAGCGGGGTTCGGCTCTCTGCAATTGACACATTTGGACTTGTGCGGCTTTGGAGCAACTTACACTTCAGGTAACTCTGAAGTTGTGCGTCTACAGGAGCGATTAGTATGGCCGTAGAAGTGACAGTAATAGTACCTCCACCAAAGTTGCAACAGGGCCTTCACACGATAACGATACCAACTGGCATGCACCAACTCAGGGAGCTTGTCACTATCAAATGTGCTGAAGAGTGTAGGGATCGGTCTCGAGGCCCCTCTCAGTTTTCTCAGCACACGTTAAACATTGACTGCTCAATGGTGATGTTATCTATGGAGTAGTCCACAAGTTCACTCACAAAAACTAATTTCACAAAGTTCATGGTAGAGTGCGATGCCACACTCACCGGCATGCCATCAACGGTCCGAAGGGCACTAATCATGGCCTCCTCAGAGGAATTCAACTCATTCACCAGAAGGTTCCCATCCAAGAAAAGGGACACCTAGGGCTCTCTACCATTCAGGCTAGCTAGAGATCTCCTTTGATGCATCATGTTGCCCTTAGCCAACATGCTGCAATCATCTGACCGAATAATGAGGAAGCATTTAAATCAAGCGGGCTTGATAATGACAGGTAACCTCTGAATGAGGACCCTTGATGTAATCCTGGCTCTACTCTGCACATGCACTTTTGGTTTTGGTCAGGGACTCCCAGCACAGGAGAGCACCAGGGCCAGATGTGCCGATCTTCATTTGTTGCTTGCTAAAACAGCAGCCGAATCAGCCTTCTCCATTGCTCTCTTGGAGGGAGAGGAGCCCTTAGTCTTGTTCCTCTGTCTTTTCCTTTTAGGAGAGGAAGGTAGGGAATGAACCTGCTACTCTCTTACCGCAGCCTAAGCAAGCATAGGGGTGGACTCTGGTTTAGTCTGGGGCTGGGTCACCTCCAGGACTATGAGGGGGACCTTCCGCTAGAAGGGGGGAGGGAGTCCTCTCCCATCAGAGAAGTTTGAAGGGGCCCCTGAGAATGCACAGGTTGGGGGAGGGGGTGGTTTCTTTTCTGTTGTGAAGCTGCCTGAGAGCAGCTCCGACGATGGTAGAGTGGAGGAGAAAGGGAGGAAATGAGTATTTGGTTGAAAAATATTATCATTGGGAGAGGGTTTCAGAAAGAAGAAGAAGCTAAGCTGGGGCCAGACGGTATACTGAGTCCAGTCAGCACTGGGGCCATGAAAATTGCAATGCTCCTTACAGGATGAATGTGAGAGAATGATGAAATAGAATTTTATTTTTTTTAAGAGCTCATCTGGCGACTGCCTAAATGGGCATTAGTCGCCGCAAAAAAAAATTGGCCTAGTTCTAGGCTACTTTAAAATAAAATTAAAGAAATGAAAAAAAAAACACCCCAAATGGGGGAAAGGAAGCAAGCTCCTGCGTCGGAGGGAGGTCCCCCCGGCACAGGAGCGTGCAACCTAAGAGAAAAAAACAAAAGCAAGAAACAAAAAAACAACAAAAAACAAACCCTGCATAAATAATAGGGAGAAGGCCGGCCTCCCCCCAAAAGTCAACAAGTCCACCAGTCGATGTGCACGCACTCATCCTGAGTACAAGGGACAGGCGGTAGCGACCCCGCCCATCCCAGTACAGGGACAGGTGTCGTGCGCGAAGATCAACCAGACTGGGACATTCAACAAGAATGTGCCGAACAGTATGGGGGACGACGCAGTCATTGCAATACGGCGCAGGCGAGCGCTCCATCAAATAGCGATGCGTCACACGAGTGTGCCCGATTCGGAGACGACAGAAAGCGACCTGAAGCTGCCGCGGCATTGGGGAATAGGTCCATGGGAACAGTCGCGGCGCAATGGCACGCAACTTTAAGTTCCCTTCAACCGTCTCCCATCTTCTTAGGCAAGCAGTCCGAAGAGCTGCCCGTATTCCTGCCATGTAGTCGGTGTGAGGAAGAGTGAAACGCTGGTCCGGTTGCTGAGTCCTCGCGGATATTTGGCGCCCTCATCGGCGCGCTAAATCCCCGCAATTCCTACATGTCCAGGAACCCAGGAGAAGATAATCTCGACATCTGCCCGGCTCGCCAAAACCGTGGCGTCACGGATATCGCGAACCAAGGGATGCGGAGATTCCAATGCTCCGAGAGCACTCAGGGCGCTTTGTGAGTCGCTATAGATCACAATGCGGTCTCCGAACCTGAAACGTCGCGTAATCTCCCGTACCGAGTGGTGTATTGCCACCAGCTCGGCCGTGAAGACAGACGCAGCGCCTGGTAGAGCCCCGCTGACTTCAAACAGAGGGCAAACGGCGTGGAAGCCGACCCCCTCTTAGGACTTGGAGCCATCCGTATACACTGGCAAGGTTCCAGCGTGACACGATGTATGCTCCAAAAAGGTCGAACGCAATACTCCCGGTGCAGTACAAGCTTTGGGAGCAGAGGCGTGGCGACAAATAGCCAAATGTGGTACCCTCCAGGGTGGCGTCCTGGGCAGAACCAGGGGCGCCACCGGCCCGAGAGCTAAATCTAGCTCTCGAAAGAGTTTCCTGGCCCTAAACCCAAAGGGCTTAGGGTATGACTGGCGTCTCTCGGCGGCATAGGCACCATCGAGATCAGCTGCGGATGCAGTGAGAGCTGTTGGCGACTGAGGGAGGCGCCGGGCTCGCGCGTACAGGCGAGTGATGCACTGCACGCGGCATCTCCCCAGCATCGACCAACAGGCTCTCAATGGGGGAGGTGCGGAAGGCACCGGTCGCAAGGCGAAGGCCGGTGTGGTGGATCGAATCCACCTTCCGCAATAAACGCTCGGCTGCGGATGCATAAAACTCGCATCCATAGTCGAGCTTCGAGCGAACAGAGGATCGATAAAAAAGTAAGGCAGTAGCCCTATCAGCGCCCCAAGCGCTGAACGTGACGGAACGGAGAATGTCCATGGCGCGGGTACAAGACACCCTAAGGCTGCGAATATGAGCCTTCCAGGTGAGGCGTCGGTCGAATACAAGACCAAGGAAACGGTGCGACTCAACCACATCCAGGCGCACCCCATTAAGAAACAAATCTGGGTCGGGGTGAAGCCGTGGATGGCGGCAGAAGTGCATCGCCTTAGTCTTAGCCAAAGAAAACCGAAACCTGTGCGCTTCGGGATAGCGAGAGACACTGTTCAATGCCTGTTGGAGTCGAGGCTCCAGAGTTGGCATCTGCGCCACGCAAAAAGAGATCGAAAGGTCGTCCACGTAGAGCGTAGTGAGAACATCTTCCGGCAGCACCGAGGTGATCCCGTTGATGCTCAGGGCAAAGAGTGGGACACTGAGGACACTTTCCTGCGGGACACCCTCTTCCTGCTCCTTTGGGCCGGAGAGAGCTCACCCGCACCTGTATGCGGAATCGACGATATCGGAAAATTTCAGATATAAAGACTGGTAGGCGTCCCCTCGCCCCCATCGTGTGGAGTCTCCATGATACCGTATCGCCATGCGGTATCATAGGCCTTCTCCAGATCGAAAAAGACCGTGGCGTAGTGCTGTCTACGAAGGAAAGCCTCGCAGACGGCATTTTCCAGTCGGAGCAGAGCATCCGAAGTGGAGTGGAACTTGCGGAAGCCGCACTGTGCATAAGACAGATGGCCTCCACTGTCTAGGAAAAAGGCTAGTCTAACATTTACCAATTTCTCCATCAACTTGCACACGCAAGAGGTTAGAGAGATTGGGCGGAAACCGGTCGGAGTAGAGTGATCTCTCGCCGGTTTGCGAAAGGCGAGCACAGTAGCGATTCGCCAGGAGTCTGGGAGAAGACCCTCCACCCAGATCCTGTTGAACAAATCTAACAGAAAATCCATGCCTCGCTCACCCAGGTGTCGAAGCATGGCATACGGGACATCGTCCGGACCATGGGCGGTGTCCGCGCACGAAGGAGAGCGGAATGCAACTCACTCACAGTAAACTTGTCATTGAAGGGTTCTCCGCCTCTGGAGGTAAAGTCCAGCCGGCGGCCTTCCCCGACATCACGACGTGCATTGAATGCTGGCGGAGCAGCATCCCGGATAGAGAATGCGGAAAAAGCGGTCGCTAAGGATTCCGCCACGGACGCGGGGTCCGAGATTGCGGTCCCATTCTCCTGGAGAACGGGAAGAGGGTCCTGCGAGAACTTGCCCCGAATCCTTTTGACTCGCTTCCACACCTCAGCTAAAGGGGTCTTCCCGTTAAGTGAAGACACGTATGCCCGCCAATATGAGCGGTGGGCGTGCTTCGAAATATGCCGGAACCTAGCCCTAGCCTGACGAAATTCAGTGACAGTGAAATCGTTCGGGCGGCGCTTATAGCGCATGTAGGCATAACGCTTCTGTTTGAGGGCCCGTCTCACACTCGGCCGACCACCATGGGAGTGGTCAGTGTGCAAAACGGCCAGAGGTCCTAGGAATAGTAGTCAGGCTCACGGCAATGAGGTTGCCAGAGAACTCAACGGCCTCATCTACCGACCTAAACTCCTTGAGAATTCAGTCATTTCCTGAAATGCAGGCCACCGCGCCTGCGCCAATCACCACCGAGGTGGTGTCTCAGGCGGCAGTTGCCCTGAAAATGATATTTGAATGGGAAAGTGATCACTACCATGGAGGTCATCGACCACACCCCAATCAAAATCAGGCTGTGCATCTGAAGAGCACAAAGATAGGTCAAGGCAAGAAAATGAAGCGGTTCTCGGACAGTGATGGGTAAACTCATCCACGCTTAGGACACCCATCTCAAGCTCTTTGATTAGATCGGCAACGACTTGTCCCCTGGGATTTATGGAGTAATCTCCCCAGAGAGGATGCCTGCCGTTCAGATCTCCAAGCAAGAGATAGGGCCTCGGCAACTGTGTCACGACGCGGCGGAAGTCCCCCGCGTCGAAGTCAGCTGATGGTGGAATGTACGCAGAAATGCTAGTATACCTCCTATCCAGGTGCAGCTGCACAGCCACTGCCTGAAAGGAGGTATCTAAAGAGAAAGGAAGAACGGAGACATCATGCCGGGTGTAAACCACGCATCCCCAAGCCCGGCTATCCCGCGGTGGTGGGGGTCGCAAGACCCTTATACCCCGGGAGGGCGGGCAGGGAGGACGCGCCTAGCATGGTCTAATGCAAAAAGATAGCTAACGGGGAACGGGACGAGACGAGCATCCGCAGCTCCTCCCAGTTGGCCCGGAGACCACGGCAATTCCATTGAAGGAATATGCCTTCTAGGCCTAGCTCGGAAGAGATGCGGGGGCCCTCCTCGAACTGAAGACCCTCACAGGAATGGCCGTACGCTTCCCGTGGGTAGAACCACGGGCGCTGTTGGCCGAACAAAGCGCTGTCGCCTTCGAGGACTTATTGGGTGAGGTTGGGCTCGCCATGCAAGTATTTTCCTCCCTCCGCCTCGAAACCTTAGGCAGGCGTTGTGGCTTCAGGGGCGGGGGGCCCTCTTTTCGAGGAACCACCGTCTCCGAGCCACTCGCTCCACCTTTCAGGAAACAGCTTTAGGAACCCCGGAAGATGGCCTAGCGACCATCTTCAGGGGTGTTGCCTCCTGTGAGTCTAACGACTCGGTGGAGGCGCGTGGCCGTTTCGCCTTACGGGAAACGGTCACGCTGGGGGAAGAGGGTAGGGGAGCCCTGGTTTTAGCCCGGGGCTGGGTATGAACCCTTTCTACCGCCAGCTTTACCAGGGGAGCACCCGGGTTAGGTAGAGCATGCAGAAGGGCTCCGAATAGGCGCGGAAACAACCGTGCTCGTTGGCCTGGATGGGCCAAAGCAGAGGGTGACTTTCTAACTATTGAGGCATATGACGTCCCAGGCAGAGCAAGGCGCGCCAGGACCAAGTCCTTAGCCTCACGGAATGAGAGTCGATCCTGGGCCTGAACGGCCAGGATTTCTTTCTAAAGGAGATATGCACCACATTGCTTCAAAGAAGCAGGGTGCAGCTCTCCGCAATTGACACACTTGGCCACACACGATTTGGACATTTTATGTGCGACCTTGGAGCAATTTACACAGACTTCGGGTGACCCCGACTTTGCAAGTCTACATGAGCGATTCGTATGGCCAAAGCGATGACAGTAATAGCACCGCCGCGGCAGTGGCACGAATGTCTTCAAGCGGTAGCGATACCAACCGACATGGACCGACTCAGGGAGCTTGTCTCGAGGCCCCTCCCTGATTTCTTATCACACGTTCGATCTTGACCGCCCCATGGTCAGCCAGCTCTAGGGTGATGTCCTCAATGGAATAGTCAACGAGTTCCCTCGCATAAACTAGTCCTTTCACAAAGTTCATGGTAGAGTGCAGTGTGACACTCACCGGGGTGCCATGAAGTGTCTGAAGAGCACTTATCTTGGCCGCCTCGGCGGGATTTGCCGCATTCGCCAGAAGGCTCCCGTCTGAGAAACATGTCACCTTCGGCTCTCTACCAATTGCACTAGCTAATCCTCTCCTCTGATGGATCATGTTGCCCTTGGACAACATACTGCCATCAGTGGAGCGAATAAAGAGGAAGCGTTTGGAGCCAGCGGGCTCCAAAACGCCAGGTAACCTCTGAATCAGGGTCCCCGATGTCATCGAGGCTCCGCCCTGTGCACTTTTGGTCT
This sequence comes from Ceratothoa steindachneri, assembly GCA_963969495.1. Classification (NCBI taxonomy): domain Eukaryota; kingdom Metazoa; phylum Arthropoda; class Malacostraca; order Isopoda; family Cymothoidae; genus Ceratothoa; species Ceratothoa steindachneri. Next base: position 90,723,746 of record OZ018333.1, read on the forward strand.
TAGTCAGGGGCTCCGCAACTGGGATGGTAGAGGGGCCGGATGTGTTGATCTTGGCTTGGTCGCCTACCAAAGTGGCAGCAGACTGATCCGTCCTCGCAGCCCCAGCGGATGGAGAGGAGCCCTGAGTCTTCTTTGTCTTTTTAGTCCTTTTCTTTTTTGGAGAGGAGAGCAGGGAATGAACCCGATTCTCACCATCGCTGGTAGAAGCGCCTAGGCCAGATGTACTGGCCTCAGACAGGTCCTTCTCCGAAATGGCGAAGATCCTGGTGGTTGCAGGGGCTTCATCCGGAGGAGATCCCTCCCCTCCTTGTACTGCTTGAGAATCCCCAGCCGTTTGAGGAGGACCTTGCATAGGGGCGGATTCGGGTTCGGTATTTCGCGCCGAGCCCGGATTCCCCCCCCATGGAAGGCCCTACCGTCTGAGGCTGGGTTTCCTTAAGGACCATGTCTATCACAGGAGGGGCCTCCAGTTGGCCAGGACATCGCAGGACCCCCTGACAGCATCATGATTCTTTTGTGGTGAGGCACAGGCCTTGACCCCAACAAGGTTTAATATTCTAGCCAGCAGGTCTTTTGAGGGAAGCGACCGAAGGGGCCTGGCTTCGCTCTCCCATCTAAGGGGGTTTGCCCTACCGAGCCACTTACACGAGGGTCGGTCGGCAATGGGCTGCCTGCTGGCTTTCTTGGCAGTCCCCTTAGAAAGCAAAGGAGGGACTGCCGCTGGAAATAGGGAGGTGCCCGAAAGCACCTCCAGAGAAGGGGGTGAGGGGGAGTCCCCTACACCTCTAGGCGTAGGAGAGGAGTAAGCCTCCTCTCTGGTTAAAGAAGTATGGAGGGTCCCTTGCGCAAGCACAAGGATGGGGACCTTCATTTTCTCGGTGGAGCTGCCCGAGGGCGGCTCCGTTGATGTTCTTGGGGAAGTTGGGGGTTGGGTTTTTTTTATTTTCATCATTGGGCATGGTGACCCTATTTGTGCTACGGGACGCAATAGCTCATTACCTCTTGCAGTTGCCCACACTGCAAGAGGTGCTTACAGGCCTGGCAGAGCCAGGTGCCGCCATTTCGGACCACCCCTCCCGCCTGGTGGCCTGGCAGTCCATCGGCATGGCGGCTCCACCTTGAACACAGCGTAAAATTGATAGAATGTGAAGAGGAGAGGAAAAGGGATGTGAGGAAGGTATGGGTGGGGATGAAGCAGGTTATTAAAAACCAGCCACCCCAGACCGGAGCTCAGGGGTTAGGGAACATTGTGACCTCCCCCCTCAGCCACGATGCGGGATGGTTGGCTGAGAGGAAGGTTAGCATCTACCCTGTGACATTAGAGGCTGACCAGAGAAAGTTGTGGCAGAGGTTGTATGAAAAGCGAGGAAACAAGTGTTTTGAAGGAAGAAGAAGAGGCTAAGCTGGGGTCGGACGGGGTGCTGAGTCCTGTCAGCACGGCGGCCAGGATGGCAAATCGCCGTGCCCCTTATGGGGTGATGAAATAGAATAAATAAGTCATAAAATAAAATAAAGAAATTGCTAAATGATTTTTTTTTCTATGGAAACATTTTTCCTTATTACAAAAAATCCATGATTGAACCAAGAACACTGAGAAACAAGCACCACTTTTATCTCAGTTAAAGCAGTGCCTTAGACCACTTAGCTAGCTAGCATCTGAACAAAAATTCTCATGAAATCGCTTTCAATAAAGGACTAGATAAAATTCAACTCTCTCAACTTATTTCTCTTTAACCAACAATAGGTTGCAGAGAGATTAAGCTAACAAGGGAACATTGCTAAATATTATAACAAGTAACTCATTGTGACTACCTGTTTGACTTGGAATTCTTTTAACAGCAATTCATTAGAACAATCAACAATTGCTCGTTCTTGACCTGTGATCAATTTCACTTCACTTCCATGATCTGAATCAGATAACTCTTCCTTCATTTCTTTGATGGCAGTTTCTTTATAAATATCCTAATATAAAAAAAATAGGGAATTTACTTTCTGTAACTCTACACAAGTAATGATTTAGGGAAAAGTATATTAACTAAAATGCATGAAAAATAATGATGTTGAATGCTAATATAAATAAGAAAATCAATGAAATGTTTACATTTTTATCATCTAGATGAAAATTAAGTGGAAATTCAATATCTTCCTTTTTCATTTCTTCCATTTTTGTAACCTCTGAAGAAATCCTATAACAAATGAAAGCAAAGTTGCTTCAATCTCATCAAAAATTCAATTCATTGCCTCATTAGTTAATTAATGCATCTGTATCTTTGGTGGATAGTTGAGTGGATGGAGCTTAATTGTGCTAAAGGTGCTCTCTCTGACATGTGTGGTAATTTCTCTCAGTGGTGGCTCATTTAGTCTTGTTTGGTAGAAGGTTGTTTAAGTGTTTGTGAGTAGAGGGTAGAGTGGATGTGTTTTAATAAGTTGTGAATTGCAGAGGGAAGAGCAAAGCTATTATGCTGCTACTGGTAGGACTGGGCTTGAGATTAATTTGGGAAATGGGTGGAGGTAGTTTTTCTTGTAAGGCGATGGTTGGGATGAGATTGATTTAGTCATGTAGTCATGAATGAGAAAAGAAAAATAGTACCTATTAGCTTAAGTGGTTCTGGAAATGTGGAGCTATTAACTTTTCACAAAGGTAAATATGAGGTAATCAACTTTTAAATGTTACAACCCAGTTTTAAAATTTATAAAACTCATTCTTAAATATTAATGTGAAACACAATGAAACAATTTACAGCAACCTTCACTTTTTATACATATCAATATTTGTCTTTTGGGGTTTTCAACCAAAAAATATCTTCTGGTGATCACAACTTTCTATGTGCTTTTACACATAGATAATTCAATTGGCAAAGTGCAAAGTATAGTTTTGCCTCATATGGTATCTGAAAATCGCTGTTCTTTTTGTTATTTTTGTAATATGTTACATTTAGTGCTCTTATATCAATGACTTTAGTGGCCATTCATCACCAAAAGAACACAAAATCAACTTTTGAATTAAAAAAAGTAGAGCAAAGAATGAACAGGCCAATGATTGAATGAAGTTGAAAAAGAATATGGTAAGGTCATAATAGCCTTTAGCAGCAAAGTAAAAAATAAACAGGCTATTAAAGCAGATGTTATTAGAGGATTGAATAATACAGATTCATAATTTATTGGAAGGATTTTTCCAATATTGAATAACACTAATTTTTATTTGCATTAAAATATTCATATATATATATATATATTTTTTAAATGGGATGGAAAATATTTAGGCTCCAGAACAAATTATTTTTAATTACTTGTATTTAAATGGGAAATAATGTTTTGGTTTTGTCATTTCTAGTTTTTGACCTCCTCCCAGGAACCAAATAATGGCAAGAACCAAGGGTTCAATTTATATAGTATATTAAAGAATAAATTTTCCCACATAAATTTTATTTTTAGCTTTAAGGTGAAAGTAACTGTCTTTACACCCCTCCTCCAGTCAGTGTTGTTGTCTTTAAGGGCCTCATCTGTCCCAACAACAGTTCTAAAATGTTGTAAACCTTATATAAACTTAATACACAAAAATTGGGAGTCTTGTCATCACTGAAAAGAAAGGGGCTGTTGGCTATATCCTGTGTCCAGCTACTCCTGCCAATCCTATTTGGGGTTTTCAGGCTTTGCTGGCCACTCTTTGAGTGTTAGTGTTTGTGGCATGTGCAGTGAGCAGGGGTTGCCCAGTGGACCAGTCTTCAACCAAAGGCTGCAACTGCCAAGTAAGCAGCCTGAGATACAGTCCAACAGGATAGAATTCCTTAACAAGAGAGAATAGTCCTTGAAATAACAGCCAAGATCTGAGACTTTTAGTTGGCCTGGTAGCCAACAAGGCAGGAAAGCTCACATACCATAGAAAGTATAGCATTATGCACCCTAGAAGGGCTGCAGGGAGGTGGCCATGCAGATTGGTTATTGGGAAACTAATCTTCCAATTAATCATGCGCTACTGCCCAGGGTCCCTAAAGTCCTGGCCCTTGGGACCTGTGGGCATTGCTTATTGGGGTTCCAAAGTGTCTCTTCTGTCACAACATGGGATAGCTTGTTAGGTCTAGCCTAGAGACAAGATTGAGAAGATAGTTATACAAAACGAGAATGTTCAGACAGAACATGAAGGGTTGGCAGGGGGAGGCCCAACAACAGAAGGCTTAGGGTATATGATCAGGGTTTTTCATTGGCTATAAAAGATGTTTGTGACTAAGGGAGGTGCTGGAATCACATGTACAAATGCATAGTGCATGCCATAAAGTAAGTGGCAGCACCCTTTCATCAACAAGAAAGTTCTATATTGGGGACATGCAGGATGGCACTAGTCACCACCATAGACCAGCGAGTGGTGGATCAAATCCATTTTCCACACTAGATGTTCAGATATAGAGTATTAAATCTTACAACCACACTAGTTTTGAGCAAACAAAGGATCAGTACAAGATAGAAGCGTAAACCTAGGCACAACAACACAGTGAAAAATATCCATGGCTCAGGTAAAGACACCCTAAGGCTATAAATATAAACAAATTATCCCACACTTTCACAAAACAGATGAAATCATTCACAACCTCAATCACTCAGCTGCCCATGGCTAAGATCTCAGTACATATAATAGGTTGAGGAATAAGTTCTTGCATTTTTTTTTAATGTTGTGTTGATTTAAATTTGTTGACATGATTTGTGCACATATTAAGAAACAATAATAAATAATGAGAGCAAAATTTGCAAAGGTTAGGCTACGTGTCTTAACAGCGTAGATTATTAGGCTTTTGCCTTGGCTACATCTTGAAGTTGAGTAATAAGTCATTGCGGTTTATTTAAAAGTTGTGTTAATTTAATTTTTGTTCTGTACCCTCAAAATGGAATATCAAGTTGAAAGAAAGGCGCATTTTCGACACTTGTTATTCATTTTCAATCGAGACAGGAACAATGCAAATAGGGCCAAAGCTTGTCACAATATTTGTGCTGTGTATGGAGAAAATGCTTTATCAGAAAGGACAGCACAATGGTGGTTTTCAAGTTTCAAAAATGGTCATTTTAATCTTAATGACAAAGAATGTTCTGGTTGCCCCATTAAGTTGGATGAAGATCAATTGAATGACTTTCTTCATGAAAATCCTCTTGAATCAACTAGAGAATTGGCTGTACAATTTGCGTGTGATCAGAAAACTTTAGTGAATCACCTTCATTCGATGGGAAAAGTTCAAAAACTCAGTGCATGGGTTCCGCCCGCTTTGAGCGAAAGCAACAAACTTCAACGCTCCACGATTGCCATAGATTTGCTTGCTTATCACAAGGCTACTCATGGATATAAGGACAGATTTCTTCACCGCATCATCACTGGTGACAAAAAGTGGTGTGTTTATGTCAATATGAACCATCGAAAACAATAGCGTAGCCCCAATAAAAAACCCCTTCCGTGATTAAAGCAAGGACTTCATCCATGAAAGATGATGCTGTGTGTGTGGTGGGATTGCGAAGGCATCATTCTTTATAAGCTCTTTGCGAACAATGAGATTGTCAATGCAGAACTCTACGCTCAACAAATGTATCGACTCGCCGAAGCTATTTGTGAAAAGTGACCTCATTGACGCTATGGAGTCCTTCTGCAACACAACAATGCTCATTGGGAAATCCTGCCACATCCTCCATATTCACCAGACTTGGCTCCATTAGATTTCCATCTGTTCTGATTGCTACTAACAATTTGCCCAGCATTTCATTCAATTTGTCTAACCTGGTTAGACAAATTTTTTAAGTCAAAAACTAAATATTTTTATTGCAGAGGCATCGAAAAACTAGTTGAACGTTGGGACAAAGTCGTAAATAACAACGGAGAATACATTATTGATTAAATTGCATATTGTTATCAATTAAAAATTAAGTTTTTCTAAAATTGTTAATGGTAATGAATAAATTTGATAAAACTGCAAGAACTTATTCCTCTACCCATTAGAATACAAGTAAGAAAGATTTAAAGTTACAGTTACTTAGACAATGAAAAGCCCCAAATTTTGAAGCATTATAAAATCAATACTACTTCCTCACACTGCCCGTTCCTGTTCCTCTATACCCTATCCTCATCATAAATTAGATCCCTTCACACATTCCCTTGCCACCTACACTTAAAACATTAAAGATAATTTAATTTATTTATATTAATGTCATACTAATTTTTTTATATAGAGGTTTGATAAAAATAAATGACAATTAAATATAGCTGATAAAGAATCTTCATTTTATTAAAATGAGGCAATGTGAATTTTGTTTAAGAAATTCAAATGAATAAATTGGTATAATGGGAAAATTGTTGGTAAAACCATAGACTGGTGTTGAGCTATGAAGACTGTGGTAGTTTTGGTGGGAGATTTTTTGGCTCAACTCACCTGTGCCCACTCTAATGCCCATCTTTAATTCCAGGTTCAGGGGAAGGAGGGAGAACAAGAGGCTGGGATTTTTTTTTTTTTTTTTATCTCATCTGGTGACTGCCTTCTAGGGCATAAGTCGCCATACTCAAGCAGTGTCAGGGTCCCCCTGTCTTTCGCCCGAGACTGATCTTTTCCCTCCTACAGGTCATGAAAAAATTTAGGACAAGTGAAAAAGTGTATTTCTAAACTTTTTTTGATTTCTGAGAAAGTGCTCTAACACAAGAGGAGCTGGATGCAAAGCTAGGTGTGTATTAGTGGGAATATTGTGTATGCGTATGGGTGATATATATGTAGTATATAAGGGAAAGGGGATAAATAACAGCATTAAGGAGCAAGAAGGGGCTAATTTCTTTTCCCTTTTTTCAAGCTCCTAATGTACCCCTTGATTGCTCTCATTTTGGAGAGACCTCTGTCTGCCGCGATTTGGGGGTCACTATTTGTCCTCCCTCGTCTGTCATTCACAAGGAGAACACGAGGATGGGAAGGATCTAGCCAGATGCCAGTGCCATTCCTCTCCCGAATCCACTCAAGGAGAGTGAGAGGACTCACTTTTAACATGCAAGAACATAAAGAGACCATCCTGGGGCAAAATAGTGATAATATGAAGAGACCACCCTGGGGCAAATTAGTGATTGCAAATCCAAGGCAGCTTGTAGTTGTGGTTGGACCAAAACCACACAAGAGTGGAATAGCAAGCTTGCAAAGTTGTGTGTAGACCAATGAAACTATTTCCTTATCATATGCACCTAATATTATTGCTTTAGTCAATTGTTTTTTTCCTCATTTATTCTGTATATATTTTTTCTGCATATGTTTTTTTTGTGATTGCACTGGGTGGTGGAAATATATACACATTCAAGTTCCCAGCCAGAACCGTTTACAACAACTCTATCATAATATTCACCCATCATCCACTCCTTGAGCTAGAGAGTTCCTTGTTGACATAATTTATTTTATACAAGATGGTTTCAGACCAATTTACTCAACAACCAATCAGACCAATTTACTCAACAACCAATCTTCTTAAAGACCTGATACAAAGAATCTATGATACTTTCAACCAAGCACTAGATTGGATACTACTAGTAACTATGGACATCAACAAAACTTTCAATGCCATCCTACACAACCTCACACACAAAATATACAACACTAACATACATTACAATACAAAAAGATGGTTACCAACTATCTGGAGGGTAAACACACACATGATACTTGGTGGCTAGCCATCAAGCAAGGCAAACTTCACAAAGTCTCCATACTCAGCTTTACAAGTATGACATAGCCAAACCACACTCAGCACAGAAACACATACTTTCTTACAAGCAAATACCACCGCATAGATACAGCTACTTCAACTATACCTCAACACACTAAACCCCTGGTTCACAAACAGAAGGGCTCAAATTAAGTCCAACCAAATCCATAGTTACCATTCTCATCCATTATACAGGGAATATCAAAACATGCCTAAGACTCTTGGCAATTTCTCATAGGAGAAAGCTTCTGCCTCTTCACTCCTCTTTGGGCAATTTTGTTCTGTCTCTCAATGAAATGTTTGTTGCCTATAAAAGAGGGGACAAGAGAATTATTATTCTGATTATAGTATTGATTGCTACTGTAAATATGGTACCATTTGAGAGTATATTTTGTTGGAGAGGAAAACTTTAAAAAAAAATATATATCTTCCTATACATAATTCTATAGAAATTTTAAGATTTTATATCACTATTATTTTATGTAATTTTGTAGGCATTATCTTGGTACTAAGCAATTTACTTGATATAACATGCTTATTTTATAGTTATGCAAACTAAAATTTATATAAAATGCAAAAAAATATTGCAGAAAATTATTGTACATAGAAAAGAAATTTTTTTTTACTGCATTATGTTCCACTCCACTTGCTGACCTACTGCATGGTTGTAAAATCTATCCTGGTTACTGGTACTAACATTACAGTCACTACAATGGAAAATTATTGGGTTGCACTAGAAATGCACAAAAGAGCGAGATCAAATTTGGCTGCCTTTCAGAGCATATGAACGGTTTGTTTAAACACATGTACATCTGAGAGCTCTGTACAGTGCAATAGTTTGAAAGAAAATGATACCAGCTCTCAGTTGTTGAGTAGCATGTGTTGCTTTGCCGCTAGTTTTCTGCTCGGTTGGGTTATTTTCATTGTGTTGGTAACTATTATTTTAGTGTGTGATTTTAGAGATGCTTAACCACCTCTCTGAAGCAGGAAAGACAAGGACACTTGCTTTGAGGGAGGAGAAGTGTCTACTAAAGAGATATTGCTGGACATAAAAGGTGAAACAACCATCAGGATGGTAGCTGCCACAGCTCGCAGTTTACAGATACTCAGTGACTGGGAGACAAATGAAGATTTACAGGAAGACTGATCTGCTGGTATGGAGGGAGGTGTTGAAGAATCCTTTCATTACACCTGCCAAACTGAAAAAGAATCATCCCAAGCTGTTGCAAAATTTGTTGATTTGGCCCATTCAAAATTGCCTGCAGAAGGACCTTGTGATCGCAAGTGATGCGCTGCCAAGAAACCTCTCCTCACCACAGGATGGTGAAACAGACTCAATTATGCAAGGATATATCTTCAGTGGACTGAAGACGATTGGATGAAAGTGATGTTTTCAAATGAAAGCTGATTTAAGTGTATCTGAGGGGCAGGCAGGAAAGTATGATGATCCTCCATCATCAGCCACTACGACCCCCACTATACCGTTTGTATTGTTAAACACTGACCAGGTGATGGTGTGGAGGGCTTTTAGTGGAAAAGGTGGGAGCAGTGGCTTATATTTTTTACCTTGAAACACTACAATGAATAGTCATCATTACATGAATGTTCTGGAGGACATCATCTGCCTTTTTATGCTATTCAAGGTGCATATTTTTTTATGTAAGATGGGGCCTCCTCCCACACCTCAAGAAAGGTAAAAAATCTACCTTGCTGGCCACAATATCAATATTTTGGAGTGTCCTGGGAACAGCCCAACCTAAACCCCATCAAAAATCGCTGGGCTTTCATGAAAGACCAGCTTGCCACTGCCAACACCTCCTCCATTCCCTGACTCATCAAGGAGCTGAAAGCCCCCTCCGGATTACTCTGGACAACAAATGCTTCCAAGGGACTGGATGCATCAATGCCCAGGCATCTTTGTTTGGTCATCAAGACAAAGGACCACATGATAAAATATTGACAAGAACGTTTTAATTAATTTTTTAAAGTTTAAACACTTTTTTAACAATTTTTTCTCGCAAAAGTTGGCCCTTTCAGTGGGCGATCAATTTCCATTACGGTGACTGTAACTGCACAAACCCACACTAACTATATGCCCCTTCCTTACAATCACCTCCCACACTTTCTTTCCTGGCCTAACCCCAGTGTCCCTCCTTCATACACACAAATGAGATCAAAAACATTGGAAGAGTGATCAAATCTTTCAACTAACATTAACAGTATATGCAACAAAGAAATGGACTCAAAGAACTCCATCAACCACAACATATATTTAAACCATCCAGGAATCATCATCCAACCCAAATACAAAAGTAGCACATTACAGCCACATCAATTAAAGATATGTTAGAAATGGTAACTTAATAACAGACATCAGAGACAATATCCCCTACACCAATATCACTCAAGTCACCTCAACCCTTCTCCCTAACCAAGATTTAATGGAAATACAATTATCCAATCAAGCATAGACCAAAAAGACTTGACTTTCACAAATCAGTACATACCATCTCCTCTATCCTACCTACAAGCTGCCTTTGATTACTTTCCAACACAGCCAGGTAGGAATCTTGATTGTTCATCTAGTGACAAGAGCAGTAGCATCATGAAACATAAACTAGCTATTCATCTTGAGCAACCATTTGCCACTACAAACTTTTCAAGCACACACTTCCCAAGATGTCATCCTTTGCTTACCTGACCTAGCAAGCAAAAGAATCTAGCAACCCCATATTGCACTACTATCTGACTACCTTCCAATTATTATATGAAGAGCCCTTGATAAGTCCCTACCTGACTGGGGCTTCCTCACCAATGATACAAAATAAAATCTCCAACAAGGCTCATTAGTCACCCAGGAGTGATAGAAACAAGACCTAGGATACACTTCACTCCACAACCATTAAGAAAAACATAACCCAAACTCCCCTCTAGAAATACCAGATAAAACCACCATAATCCCAAATATCAATGGCATTAAAAACATTAAAGGAAACAAAGTGTTTTTTTTTAACTTAAGGAGCCCATCTAGCGAGTACTTAGTAGGGAAGAAGTTGTTATACTCACACAAAAGCCTACAAAACAAAAAGATGAGAAGGAAGCTCACTCCAGTGTCGAGGGTAGGCCCGCCAGCCACAGCAAAAGAAGATGCAACCTATACACACAAAAAATGTGTTAAATAAAGTGAAGGAGGCCAGCCCACCCCCAAAGTAGACAAGCAATAGCGACCAAACTCATCCTGGTACCAGGAGAGGTAATGTGCTCCAAGATCACCCAGGTTGGGACATTCAACAAGAAAGTGCCAAATAGTTTGGGGGACAATGTAGTCATCAAAATAAGGCACAGGTGAGCGCTCCATCAGATGGTGGTGCATCCTGCATCTGTGTCCAATTTGGGGAGATGAGAGAAAGCAACCTGAAGCCATCTCAGCATTGGGAGGAAGGTCCATGGGAACAGTCGAGGCACAATGGCACATAACTTTAAGTTCCCCTTAACCATCTCCCATCTTCTTTGTCATAAAGCACATATTCCTGCCAGGTAATCAATGTGAGGAAGAGCAAAAAAGGTGATCTGGTCACCCAGTCCTCACAAACTCTTTGGCACACTCATTACCAGAAACTCCTATAAGTCCAGGAACCTAGCAGAAGATAATCTCGACATCCATCCAGTTCATCAAAACCATAGTGTCACAGATATCACAAACCAGGGGATGCGGAGATTCCAATGCCCCAAGAGCACTCAGGGCACTTTGTAAGTCGCTATAAATTACAATCCGTCTCTGAATGGGGCACAGTGCATTATCTCCTGTACTGAAAGGTGTATTGAAACCAGCTAGCCAGTGAAGACAGGTGCAGTGCCCTGCTGACTTCAAACAGAGGGGATATGGTGTGGAAACTGACCCCTTTTTGCGCCTTGGAGCCATTCATATAAATTGGCATGGTTCCAGCATGACACAAAGTATGCCCCAAAAAAGGCCAAAAGCAATACTCCCAGTGCTGTAGAAGCTTTTTAGAACAGAGGCATGGTGACAAATAGTCAGAGGTGGTACCCTCCAGGGTGGCATCTTAGGCAGAACAAGGGGTACCACCGGCACAAGAGTTATACCAATCTCCCTAGGGAGTTTCCAAGCCCTAAACACAAAGGGCTTAGAGTATGGCTAACTCTTGGTGGCATAGGCATCAGTGAGATCAACTGCGGATGTAATGAAAGCTGTAGTCGACTGAGGGTCGCACTGGGTTTGCACATAATACAGGTGAATGATTCACCATGCACAGAGCAGGGGGAGTGGCATCTCCCCAGAATAGACAAGTAGGCTCTCAATGGAGGAAATACAAAAGGCAATGGTTGCCAGGCGAAGGATGGTGTGGTGGATTAAGTCCACCTTCTGCAACACACGCTCAGCTGCATATAACTTGCATCCATAGTCAAGCTTTGAATAAACAAAGAATTGAAAATGTAAAGGAGTATCACTATCAGCACTGAGTGTCACAGAGTGAAGAATATCCATGTAAAAGAGACCTTGATGCTGTGAATATGAGCCTCCTAGATGAGGCGTCGATCCGAAACAAGAGCAAGGAAATGGTATGAGTCTACCACTTCCAGGTAAATCCAATTTAGAAACAGATTTGGGTTAGAGTGGAGTCATGGATGATGGCAGAAGTACAACACAATAGTCTTGGCCAAGGAAAACTGAAGCCAGTGCGTCTCAGCATTGCGAGATACTCGGTTCAATGCCTGTTGGAGTTGATGCTCTAGAGTGGGCATCTGAACCAAAAGAGATCAAAGGTCATCAATGTAAAGTGTAGCGAGAACATCTTCCGGCATCACTGTCGGGATGCCGTTTGACACTTTCCTGCAAAATTGGGCCAGAGAGGGCTCACCCCACCCACATACGGAATTAATGATCTCACAAAAATCCAGATATAAAGATTTGGAGGAGTCCGCTCAGCCATATCATGTGTTGAGTCTCCATGATACCATTTCCCCTTGCGGTATCATAAGTCTTCTTCAGATCGAAAAACACTGTAGCATAGTGATCTATGAAGGAAGGCCTGGCAGACAGCATTTTCCAGTCATAGCAGAGTATCTGACATGGAGTGGAACTTGCAGAACCCACACAGATGGCCTCCGCTGTCCAGAAAAAAGGCTAATCTAACATTTACCAATTTCTTCATCAACTTACACATGCAGGAGGTTAGAGAGATTAGGTGGAAAGGAGCTGGGGTAAAGTGATTTCTCCCCCTGTTTGAAAAGCGAGCACACTAGTGATTCACCAGGAATCTGGATAATACCTTCTACCCAGATTCTCTTCAACAAATTTAACAGAAAGGCCATACCTCACTTACCCAGGTGTCGAAGCATGGCATGCAGGACATTGTCTGGACCAGGGGTGGTGTCCATGCTCGAATCGATAGTGTAATGCAACTCACTCAAAGTAAACCTGTTGTTGAATGGTTTTCCGCCTCTCGAGGTAAACTCCAGTCGGCAGGCTTCTTCGAGAAGTGACGTGCATTGAATGCTGGCAGAGCAGAATCTCAGATAAAGAATGTGAAAAGTGGTCACAAAGGATTTCACCACAAATGCAGGGTCCGGATTGTGGCCGCAATCTCCTGGAAAAGAGGAGGAGGGTCCTGCGAGAAGTTGCCCCAAATCATTTTGACTCTCTTCCACTCATCTGCTAGAGGGGCCTTCGCGTTAAGTGAAGACACATATATCCACCAGGAAGAGAGGCGGGTGTGCTTTGAAACATACAGGAACCTAGCCCTAGTTTAATGAAATTTATTGACAATGAAGTTGCTCAGGCGGCACTTATAGCACATGTAGCCATAACGCTACTGTTTGAGGGCCGCCTCATACTTGGCTGAACACTACATAAGTGGTGGGCATGCAAACTGGCCAGATGTTCTAAGAATAGTAGTTAGGCCGACAGAGATGAGATTGCTGGAGAAGAACTCAACAGCTTCATCAACCGACCTAAACTCCTCGACTGAGATAGAGAAACCAGTCATTTCCTGAAATACAGACCACCGTGCCCGCACCAAGCACCACTAGATGAGTTCTCGGGAAGCAGTGGCCCAGAAAATGTTATTTGAATGAGAAAGTGGTCGCTACCATGGAGGTTATCAACTATCCCTAACTAAAATCAGGCTGTGCCTCTGGAGAGCACAAAGATAGATCGAGGCAGGAAAATGAAGCGGTTCTCGGGTAGGGATGTGTAAACTCGTTCACAGGGTTAAATGATGCATCCACCAGCAACCCATCCTGTGGTGATATTGTTGCAAAAGCCTCATACCACGGTAGGTATGGGCCGGAGGCACAAACACAGCAAGGTCTACTGCAAAAAGATGATAGCTAAGGGAAAACAGAAGGAGACAGGCCTTTGTAGCTCCTCCCAGATCTCTGGAGTCTGTAGCAATTCCATAGAAAGAATATGCTCTCCAGGCCTAGCTCTGAGATGATGCAGAGGGCCTCTTTGAAGAGAAGAGCCTAGTGGGAATGGACATACACATCACGGAGGCAGAACTCTGGCTGGTATGGCTGATATGGAAGATTAGGCCAGTTTACAGCTGGTAATGTCATCTGTTATGACTAGAGAAGTCACAATATTTGGAATGTCATCTGATATGACAGGAGAGGAAGATTATGCCAATTTATGGTTGGTAACGTAGTCTGTTACAAATGGAGTAGGCACAATGCTCGGAAGATTATTTGATCCAACTAGTTAGGAAGATTATGGCAGTTTATGGCTTGTAGCGTAATGTGTTATGACTGGAGAAAGCACGATGCCACACACATTGTTTGATATGACTGGTCAGTTAATTACACCATTTTATGGCTGGAGAAGGCATGATGCTTGATGGATAAAGTGAGTACCATTGGCTTGAAGATATGAATCGGTTATGTTGAATTACACATGACAGAAGGACATAATGAGACCACTTCAAAGTGGTGGATTTATCTCTGTATATATTTTTTATATGCTCATTTCAACTGGGTGTGGTTACATAAAATATTAAACATATCATAAACTAGGGTGAGATTGTCCAATTTTCAAAATTTTAGAAAATGTGCATAAATGGCTTTATTTGAAATATTGCAAAGTAGCATGCTAAATACATTTTTGAAGGAGACACACAGACCTGTAAAATGAGAAATAAAAAAGTTATCCCACAGGCTCTATGGAAGAAGTGAGGGTCATTTGAAAATTAAGAAAAAAAACTCATTTTTTTATATTTTAAAATGGTATTCTGCATTTTTATAAAAAATGAAATGCAAGGGTGTGTTGTACACCAAAACACAGATAAAATCTTCAACTTTCACATGATTTTTGTCATCCCTCCCCTGACATTAACCATCGCAAAATGGTCTTTTGGTGGTAACATTAACCACAGAATTTTACTGCATAAAATTAAAATCTTAACCTCATAATCTGCTTTCTTAGTGTACTAATTTTACTACATAAAATTATAATTTTACATTATTTACTATATTATTATTTTATGCATTTTTGTATTTAATGATGATTAATACTGAGATACTAGTACAGTTATACAATATTTTCAGATTTCCTAGTAATTAGGTTCCAGTAGCTTAGCAGTACATATTGACCCCAAGTAATATGATACAATAGTTGACAACGGTATACCAGCAAGATGCCAAGGACATACAAGAGAAAACCAAGAAGTCAGTGCTATGTAGATTATGATGGAAAGGTTTTAAATGATGCTGTAAAAGCTGTGCAAGAAGGCAAAATTAGTATCACTAAGGCTGCCAAAGATTTCAAAATTGCAAAGGGAACTCTCATTAACCAAATTCATGGAGAGTATACTAAGAAAGTGGGGGCTCCCAGGCAGTTGTTGACAGAGAAGAGGAGTTAATCTTTGAAAGACTCATCAACTGCAGTGACTTTGGTTTTCCCTTAACACAAATGGATCTCTGTGTCATCATCAAAAGCTGGGGTTATCTTGCAATAGGCAAGATAACCCCAGATTTCTCGATGAACCTTCCAGGGCCAGATTGGGCTTCACTTTTTTTGAAGCGCCACTACAGTCTTTCAACCCAATGTGCAAATAACAAAGTGAAGTAGGGCTGCTGTCAGCAAAGAGATCCTCACTGAGTATCATGCCAGTCTTGCAAAACAACTTGAAGGTGTTCCACCTCAAAATATATTCAATTATGATGAGACTAATCTGGCTGACAATACATCAGCAGAGAAATTCTTATTCCACTGAGGAGTTAAATACCCTAACAGGGCTATCAATATGACTAAGAGCTGCATCACATTGAAGATGTGTGGAACAGCAGATGGGACCCTTTTGCCACCATTTATATTTTATAAGAGTGACAATCTTTATACGTCATGAATGCAAGGAAGCCAAGAAGGAGCTCCTTGCTGCCAGAAAAGATATTGCAAAAATGGAACTATGTACCACAACACCAGTATAGGGTGGATGGACGTCCATGCTTTTTTGATAAGTGGTTCATCGAAGTGCTCTTACCTCACTGTAACGAACTTGAGGGCATCAAAGTTGTCATTGGAAACAACCTAAGCTCTCACTTCTCGGAAGGTGTCCTGCAAGCTGTGGAATGATGTGATATAAAGTTCATTTGCCTGCCCCAGAATTTCATGGATAAAACACAGCCACTAGACATTGCCTTCATCAGGACGATGAAGGTAACCTGGAAGAAACTTCTGATCAATTCCAAGACTAAGTATCCCCACATCCAACCTTCAAGCCTAAAATTTCTGACAACCACAAGAGTGGCTTTAGAGCCACAGGTATATATCTGGCAAACCTCTGAAACTTACTGAAACGTTTGCTGAGTACTTGCAAGGAACCACAAACATCTTCTAGCAGTCAACAGTCTGAATCAGGGAGTGATTCCTGGCTGAGCAGTAACTGAAGCCACTTTCACAGAAGAAGCAGACCCTACCAAGAGACCCCCTTGAAAAAGGTAGCTAGATCTTGGCAGTTCTCATTCTACTACAGATGATGACTCTAAATATGGGCTCCTTAGCACTGCAGTAAAATAATCCCTGTTAACTTCTGACACAAATGAGTATGACCCATCTCCTGTGATAGCCCAAACTGATACTGGTACCAGTAAAATAATTAAAGTGAATGATCTTGTTATGATGCAAGTTCAATATGGGATTTTTATTTTTTTTAAGAGCTCATCTGGCGACTGCCTACTTGGGCATTAGTCGCCGTATTAAAACTGGCCTAGTTCTAGGATACTTTAAAATAAAATTAAGGGGACAAAAAAACAAAACAAAAAGGGGGAAAGGAAGCAAGCTGGTGAATCGGGGGGAGGTCCCCCCGGCAGAGGAGCGTGCAACCTAAAGGAAAAACAAAAAACAAATGCAAAAAAAACAAAAAACAAACCCTGATTAAGTAATAGGGAGAATGCCAGCCTCCCCCAACAAGTCCACCAGTCAATGTGCACGCACTTGGCCCGAATACAAGGGACAATCAGTAGCAAACCCGCCCATCCCAGTACCATAACAGGTAACGTGCATGAAGATCACCCAGACTGAGACATTCGACAAGAATGTGTCGAACAGTCTGGGGGATGACGCAGTCATCGCAATAAGGCGCTCCATCAAATAGCGATGCATCACAAGAGTGTGTCCGATTCAGAGATGACAGAAAGCGACCTGAAGCCATCGTGGCATTGGGGAATAGGTCCATGGGAAGTCACGGCGCAATGGCACACAACTTTAAGTTCCCTTCAACCGTCTCCCATCTTCTTTGCCAAGCAGTCCAAAAAGCTGCCCGTATTCCTGCCATGTAGTCGGTGTGAGGAAGAGTGAAACGCTGGTCCGGTCGCAGAGTCCTCACGGACTCTTTGGCGCCCTCATTCCCCGCAATTCCTACATGTCCAGGAACCCAGCAGAAGATAATCTCGACATCTGGCCGGCTCGCCAAAACCGTGGCCTCATGGATATCGCGAACCAGGGGATGCGGAGATTCGAATGCCCCCAGAGCACTTAGGGTGCTTTGTGAGTCGCTATAGGGCAGAACCAGGAGCGCCACCGGCCCGAGAGCTATATCTAGCTCTCGAAGGAGTTTCCTGGCCCTAAACCCAAAGGGCTTAGGGTATGACTGGCGTGTCCCGGCGGCATAGGCACCGTCGAGATCAGCTGCGGATGCAGTGAAAGCTGTTGGCGACTGAGGGAGCGCCGGGCTCTCTCGTACAGGCAAGGGATGCACTGCACGCGGTGCAGAGTGAGTGGCATCTCCCCAGCATCGACCAACAGGCTCTCAATTTGGGAAGTGCGGAAGGCACCGGTCACAAGGCGGAGGCTAGTGTGGTGGATCAAATCCACCTTCAGCAATAAACGCTCGGCTGCGGATGCATAAAACTTGCATCCGTAGTCGAGCTTCGAACGAACAAAGGATCGATAAAAAAGTAGGGCAGTACCTCTATCAGTGCCCCAAGCGCTAAACCCTAAGGCTGCGAATATGAGCCTCCCAGGTGAGGCGTCGGTCGAATACAAAACCAAGGAAACAGTGCGACTCACTACATCCAGGCACACCCCATTAAGAAACAAATCTGGGGCGGGGTGGAGCCGTGGATGGCGGCAGAAGTGCACCACCTTAGTTTTGGCCAAAGAAAACCGAAACCTGTGCGCTTCGGCATAGCGAGAGACGCGGTTCAATGCCTGTTGGAGTAGAACCTTCAGAGTTGGCATCTGGGCCGCACCAAAAGAGATCGAAAGGTCGTGCACATGGAGCGTAGCGAGAACATCTTTCGGCAGCACCGAGGTGATGTCGGTGATGCTCAGGGCAAAGAGAGTGACACTGAGGACACCCTCTTCCTGCTCCTTTGGGCCGGAGAGAGCTCCCACCACTCGTACACGGAATCGACGATATCGCAAAAATTCAGATATAAACATTGGGAGGTGTCCCCTCGCCCCCATCGTATGGAGAGTCTCCATGATACTGTATCGCCATGCGGTATCAGAGGCCTTCTCCAGATCGAAAAAGAACGTGGCGTAGAGCTGTCTACGAAGGAAAGCCTCGCAGACGGCATTTTCCAGTCTTAGCAGAGCATCCTAAGTAGAGGGAAACTTGCGGAAGCCGCACTGTGTAGAAGACAGATGGCCTCCGCTGTCCAGAAAAAAGGCTAATCTAACATTTACCAATTTCTCCATCAACTTGCACACGCAAGAGGTTGGAGAGATTAGGCAGAAACCGGTCAGAGTAGAGTGATCTCTCCCCGGTTTGCGAAAGGCAAGCACAGTAGCGATTCGCCAGGAGTCTGGGAGAAGACCCTCCACCCAGATCCTGTTGAACTGAACAAATCTAAGAGAAAGGTCATGCCTCGCTCACACAGGTGTCGAAGCATGGCATACGGGAGATCGTCCGGAAAATGGGTGGTGTCCACGCACGAATAGAGAGCGGAGGGCAACTTGCTCCCAGTAAACTTGTCGTTGAAGGGTTCTCCGCCTCTGGAAGTAAAGTCCAGTCAGCGGCCTTCCGTGACATTACGATGTGCATTGAATGCTGGTAAAGCAGCATCACGGCTAGAGAATGCGGAAAAATCAGGTGCAAAGAATTCCGCCACAGACGCGGGGTCCGAGATTGCGGTCCCATTCTCCTTTTGACTCGCTTCCACACCTCAGCTAAAGGGGTCTTCCCGTTAAGTGAAGACACGTATGCCCGCCAAGAAGAGCGGCAGATGTGCTTCGAAATATACCGGAACCTAGCCCTAGCCCGACGAAATTCAGTGACAGTGAAATCGTTCAGGCAGCTCTTATAGCGCATATGGGCATAATGCTTCTGTTTGAGGGCCGTCTCACACTCGGGCAACCACCATGGGAGTGGTCGGTGTGCAAAACGGCCAGACGTCCTAGGAATAGTAGTCAGGCCCTGGCGATGACGTTGCCAGAGAAGAACTCAAAAGCCTCATCTACCGACCTAAACCCCTCGACTGAGATAGAAAATTCAGTCATTTCCTGAAATGCAGGCCACCACGCCAAGCACCACCGAGGTGGGCTCTCATGCGGCAGTTGCCCTGAAAATGATATTTGAATGGGAAAGTGATCACTACTATGGAGGTGATCGACCACCCAACAACCAAAATCAGGCTGTGCATCGGAAGAGCACAACGATAGGTCAAGGCAAGAAAATGAAGCGGTTCTCGGACAGTGTACCGTAAACTCATCCACGTTTAGGACACCCATCTCAAGCTCTTTGATCAGATCAGCAAGGACTTGTCCCCTGGGATTTATGGAGTAATCTCCACAGAGAGGATGCCTGCCGTTCAGATCTCCAAGCAAGAGATAGGGCCTCGGCAACCGTGTTGCGGAAGTCCCCCGCGTCGAGGTCAGCTGACAGTGGAATGTATGCAGAAATGATAGTATACCTCCTATCCAGGTGCAGCTGCACAGCCACTGCCTAAAAGGAGGTATCTAAAAAGAAAGGAAGAATGGACACATCCTGCCAGGTGTAAACCGCGCATCCCCCAGCACGGCCATCCCACGGTGGTGGGGTCGCAAGACCCTTATACCTCGGGAGGGCGAGCAGGGGGCACGCGCCTAGCATGGTCTCCTGCAAAAAAATAGCTAACGGGGAACAGGACGAGATGAGCATACGCAGCTCCTCCCAGTTGGCCTGGAGTCCAAGGCAATTCCATTGAAGGAATATGCCCTCCAGGCCTAGCTCGGAGGAGAGGCATGGGCACTCCTCGAACAGAAGACCCTCACGGGAATGGCAGTATGCTTCCCGGGGGCAGAACCCCGGGCGCTGTTGGCCGGACAAAGCGCTGTCGCCCTGGGGGATGTTGGGCTCGCAATGCGACCTTGCATAGGGGCGGATTCGGGTTCGGTGCTTGGCGCCGAGCCCGGATTCCCCCCCATGGAAGGACCTACCGTCTGAGGCTGGGTTTCCTCAAGGACCATGTCTATCACAGGAGGGGCCTCCAGTTGGCCATGCCCTCCCAGGACATCGCAGGTCCCCTTGGCAGCATCAAGAGTCTTTTGTGGGGAGGAACAGGCCTTGACCCCGGCAAGGTTTAATATTCTTGCCAGCAGGCTTCCCTCTCCCCCCTAAGGGGGTTTGCCCTACCGAGCCGCTTACACGAGCGGCGGTCGGCAATGGGCTGCCTTCTGGCTTTCTTGGCAGTCCCCTTAGAAAGAAAAGGAGGGATGGGAGGTGCCCGAAAGCACCTCCAGAGAAGGGGGTGAGGGGGAGTCCCCTTCACCCGTAGGCGTAGGAGAGGAGTAAGCCTCCTCTCCGGTTAAAGAAATATGGAGGGTCCACTGCGCAAGCACAGGGGGTGGGGCCTCCAATTTCCCAGTGGAGCTGCCCGAGGGCAGCTCTGTCGATGAGCAGGAGGGAATTAGGGGCAGATTTTTTTTAAACATCATTGGGCATGGTGACCCTAAATTTTCTGCAGGACGCAATAGCTCACCACCTCTCACAGTTGCCCGCACTGCAAGAGGTGCCAGGCGCCGCCATTTGGGACCACCACTCCCGCCTGGTGGCCTGGCAGTCCATCGGCATGGCGGCTCCACCTTGAACACAGCGTAAAAGGATAGACTGTGAAGAGGAGAGGAAAAGGGATGTGAGGAAGGTATGGGTGGGGATGAAGCAGGTTTTAAAAAAAAAAAAAACATCCCAAACCGGAGGTTAGGGGTTAGGGAACGTTGTCCCCTCCTCCCCCCAGCCCCGATCCAGGACGGTTGCCTTGAGAAGAAGGTCAGCATCTACCCTGTGAAATTAGAGGCTGACCAGAGAAAGTTGTGGGAGAGGTTGTATGAAAAGGGAGGAAACAAGTGTTTTGAAGGAAGGAGAAAAGGCTAAGCTGGGGTCGGACTCAATATGGGAAGAAGACCAATACCTTCAAAAGGTTGTCGCCAAAATAGACATGGTTAGTGACGATGGATACTTCATTTCATTCTTCAAAGCAACTAGTGAGAATTATACTACATTCCCTCATAACTCGGATGATAATTCACCTGATGATGTTGTGGAAATGATAAAAGTGAAATACCAAATTAATACAAGGAGCCAGTATGTGTTTGCCACTGCCCTTAAGGTGTCTGCATAAGTGGCAATACAAAAGTAATGTATCTTATAAGTAGTAGTGTAATTTAAAAAATTGAACAAATTTTGAGTTAAAAACTTCTGACAAACACCTTAAGTTAAAAATTTTAACAAATTTGGAGTTAAAAACATACCGGTACCTTAAGTTAAAAAATGAACAAATTTTGAGTTAAAAATTTGAACAAACTTTAAGTTAAAAAAATTATATATATTATTTTTAAAACATAGATAATAAAAACACAGTGCAGAAGTTGGAGTGGGAGGAGGGGGGGGGCATTGATGGGCAGTCAAAGAAACCCCCGGGTCAGTTTAAGTTTGACCGCTTTGTTTTTTGGTTGCTGCAATGAAACTTCAAGATATATCGGATCAATACCTTTAGTGAGATAAACCAAGTACAAGAGCGATTATATGAATACTTAACATTTTGTTTTGCTTTAATATTTTAAATATGATTAACTTTCAAAGTTGAAAAGTAGTCAATGTTACCCTGCATTAAGGAGGTAGGAGAGATTTTTATAATAATGGTCCAGTTATATTTGATTTAGTTACTAAGTTTTTTGAGATTTTTACAATTGAGCCAATAGTTATATAGAGCATTGAACAAATGAGCCAGGCGGGGCAGCTTAAGAGGTGGGGGGCCCCTCCTTTGGGGATCCACCGCATAGAACTTTGTGTGGGTGTAGGAGCCAAAACTCCTATAGTGCTGTCCTTTCAGGAAGCAGCTTTAGAAACTGCACAAGATGGCCTCACAACTAACTTCAGGGGTGTTACCTCTTGTGAGTCTAATGACTCGGTGGAGGCATGTGGCTGTTTCATCTTAAAGGCAATGGTCATCCTGGGGGAAGGAGGGGGGGAATCCTGGGATTAACCAGGGCTGGATGTGAACCATTTATGCCATAAGCTCTACCAGCAGAGTGCCCAGGTGTGTAAAACCTGCAGAAGCGTCCTGTATGGGTGCAGAAATGACTGTGGTTGTAGGCCTAGATGGGACAGGATCAGAAGGTCCCAGGTAGCACTAGGCGCTGTTGCTGCTCAGATTGGGTCAGCAGAACATAAAATGATAGGTTGAGTTTTTCAAATGGTTTCTT
The DNA here is from genome assembly GCA_963969495.1 of Ceratothoa steindachneri. Classification (NCBI taxonomy): domain Eukaryota; kingdom Metazoa; phylum Arthropoda; class Malacostraca; order Isopoda; family Cymothoidae; genus Ceratothoa; species Ceratothoa steindachneri. The sequence continues at coordinate 90,746,595 of OZ018333.1, forward strand.
GGCTGGGGCGTAAATCCAGCCCAAAGGACAACTCAGGGAAGAGTATTCAGAAAGGAAATAGGAAAAAGGATAGTAGAAGAGTGGAAAGGAAAAAGGCTTGAACAGTTCAGTATTAAAGGTTTTGCAGAACTGGAGAAATCAGGGAGCAAAGGACAGACTTAAGATAAGGCAACCAAGAGGCAGGAGCTTAAGATCTCTTCTTTTTTTTAGCAATTGGGTTACTAATAACAACAGGGTTGTTAGAATAGATTAAATTTAAGAACTAACTACTATGCAAAAGAATATTTACAATTAGAGCAGCACCAGAGATTTGTTGGTCTTTAGACAAAATGGACCAAAGACTAGAATGAATTTTTGCATCCAAGACTGGCACAATTGGAGGTTTTTCAGTCCAAGACTAGAACTATTTCTTTGGTCCTAGACTAAAACCTAAAAAATACAGTTTTTATTAACGTATGACATTGGAATTCTTCTAAAGAAAATTTAATAATGAAATGGAGGCAAAGATTATAAATTTAATAATGTAAATCAATTGCGATAAATTATAATAAATTTAAGTTGGACTTAGGCTTATTAATTTACAACAGAAAGCTTCATGAAGAGGTGAAGAAACCTTCGTCTTGCACAGAAACAGTCAACAAAATTTATTAAATTAAAAGTTATCACAAATTTAAATAATCTAATTTTTTTAACAGGTAAATAATAAAATAGATAAGTTCAAAATTAGCAAATAACATACCACTTTTGGGGGTCCTTACAGATTTAAATCTTAATTCAGAGCATTTGACTTATAAAGTTGATTACCAAATATTTCATGTTTGGGATGCTTTAAGACAATCAAAGGTAATTATCAGATATCTTCTCTGAAATTAAAGGAAATATTTAATTAAAAATATTAAACCAATAATCTAATCTAAATATTTAAAGGAAAAAATTATAAGAAATGAATAGGTAATTACATAGAACAAAAGTTTGGAATATATTACAGCATACCAGGACCGAGTCAGCCTTGCAAAATGAGAGACGAAATGAAATCCTGGGCCTGGACAACCAGGATTTCATTCTCAAGGTCATAAGCATCACATTGTTTTTTGAAGAAGCGGGTTGTGGCTCTCCGAAATTGACACACTTGGCCACACATGATTTGGACTTATCATGTGCAGCCTTGGACCGGTGGCAGTAGTAGCACCTCTGTGACAGTGGCACAAATGCCTTTATGCAGTATCGATACCAACCCAGCATGCACTGACTCAGGGAGCTTGCCCCAGCCGAATGTGACAAAGAGTGTAGAGTTGAATTTTGAGGCCCTTCCCTGTTTTCTTAACACATTTGCCAGATCTCTCCTCTGATGGATCATGTTGCCCTTAGCCAACATGCTCCCTTCGGTGAAACAAATAATGAGAAACCTTTGAACCATGTCTCACAGATGCCGACAACTAGAGGTGAATAGGAAGAAAGTGTGGATTTAAAATTGGAAGTCTCTAGGAAAGAGACCTGGCATTCTAGAGTATGAAGTGGGGAGATGAAGGAGTCATTGCCTGAGTGTGACATAAGGAAGGTCAGAAAGTCTGGCAGACACCTCAGAAGGCTTTCTCTAAGGCTGCTACCTGAAGGAGGTTAATGAAGGTCAGTGTAATGGGTGCAATTCCCCTGATGGAGGCAGAGAGGGAGAGGTCTGAGGTAAGCTGGGTTTGAGAGGTATCTGTAGGTCCAAGGCATGCACTACCAATCACAGGCAGGAGCTACTGGGCTGCATGGGGGAAAGCCAGGTGGAGGATGTGGAAATGGTGTGAACTGAGGTGTGAGGTGAGGTGTAGGTAAGGGTAGTTCCAGCTCGGAGATAGCCCCCTTGGGGCTCTTATCCCATTGATTTTTAGGCCATGGAACAGGGTGTGAAGAGGTATTATTTTGGAGAGATTTAGGAGAGCGGTGTTTATTTGGGGACTGGGAGTTTGTAGGGGGGCAGGTAGTGATTGGGCAAGAAGGGGTGGATTCAGCAACCTTCTGAATAACACTAATTTGTTGACTTAGGGGTATGGTGGAGCTATAGAATAAGCTTGTATGGGGGATCGGGGGAGAGGTTTAGACAGAAGCAGTGTGGTGCCTTAGATGACTTAGTGCAGAAAGACCCAGGCTTTGTGGTTCTTAATTTAGTTTGAATGGCTTCATGTTGCATGGAGTGCACTGCCTGGAAGTTGGGCGGTCACTTCCATAGAAAAGGTAGGAAGCAGACTATGTGCACCCATCGGCATCATGGAAACCACTACATCTCCTACAGTGGATTTATCCATTGCAGGAGATGTTTCCATAGCTGAACAGAAGGCAGCGAGTGCACCAGGTGACAGGGAGGGCGTGTGGTGTAACTTGGTAGGCAGCCAAGTGCAGAGCAACCTTTTCAGGGAGGGGGCCCATGTTGGTCATTGTTTTTCCTTCCCTAACAAATTCTGAAGGTGGCAGGCATCTACTACTTGAGTGTCTGTCCAGGACAGTCAGTTTGTCTAGGATGTCCCAGTTAGTCATTTCTAGAGAGACCAGGAAGATCCTTCCAAAAGTGTAGGTTGGGTAATCGTCTGCTGTTGCCCTGCGCTTCACAGAAGACTACCCAACCTGGTAACGACTCGGGAGGCTGAGACAGGTTATCAAGGTTGGCCACCTCAAACTTGATTCCCTGTCTCCCTCCAGTGATAGTGAGGGTTTGTTGTATTAACCTTTTGGCAAATATAGAGGCATAAAGGGCTTTTGCCACCTTGTTGTCGGTCTGAGGGCTGGTGGGGCTGAGGGCAGGGATCGGGTGCAGATCTGCCATAGAGTGAGAGAGGAGAAGCAGCTATCAAAGCGTAAGAGAGAGGCATGCAGGGTTTGCTGGATTTGAGCATTGGAATTGGTACATCACCGGTGGATGGCAAAGGAGAGCAGGACCTCTTGGAGGCAGCTGTAGAGCATTCCATGTTTTCAGTGGTGGATGTAACAGAGAGAGCCAGCTGGTGGCTTTCTTTCCCCGGTGGTATTAGGATGCCATCCAAATTTTGGTCAGGAAAGGCTCACAGTGGCAGTTGTGGTAAACATGAAAATCGGTGGCACGAGCGATGGGGCACAAAATATTTTGTCTGTGTTCCAATATATTTCACCCTTTTGGAATAAATTCAAGGGGACTTCTCGTGGCGAGATTATCACTGCTGGGGGAGCCCTCTACAATGATCCTGAGTTTCAATCTATTGGGGGGGTCTGGGGGGCACAGTATATAATCATAATTGATTTTAGAATAATTTTCTAACATGAATGAACATGCATGCATGGGTAAACGAAACTTATACGCAAAAAAAAACCTTTTTCAGGCGCATACCAATCTTTATGTTTTCTACAGTTTTTAAGCTAATTGTATAGAGTATAGCCAGATCCGAGTCTTAGCTTATTTTGGACTATTTTTCCTAGCTACCTTTACTGAGCTGAAATCTATGTGGATGAAGTTTATGGCGACTTCCGATTATATAATGGGTAAACATGAAGATCGGCAGCACGCCCGAAAAAGTGTATTTTTTTTGGCATGTATGTTTCATTCAGCCATGCATGCATATTCATGCATGTTTGGTTAAATAAAAATGTTAGAACATTATTCTATAAACAATTATGATTATATACTGGGGGGCTGTGCCCCCTAGACCCTCCCAATTGATTGAAACTCAGGATCATTGTAAGGGGGTCCTCCTGCAATCCTGTTGAATTTACTTCAAAAAGGTGAAACATATTGGAAGAGGACGAAATAGTTTGCGCCCCATCGTTCGTGCCACCGATCGTAATGTTTATCATATACTGGGGAACTGTACCCCCTGAACCCCCCCAATGATTGAAATCTCAGGATCATTATAGGCCTATCCACCCAATGAGCCGTCTCTCAAAATAAGCTAGAGAGGACAAGACCAACCAAGCAGAATTGACCTTGTTATTACCAAAAATTAGACCTTCATAAATAATTTAAATATAGAAGACTCTTTGGGAAGCAGTGATCACGCAGTAATAACTTTTGAATATGAAATAGATTTCCTATATAGAAACAAGACAACACCAAGAAAGTACAATTATTTTAAAGGTGATTATAATGGAATAAGGAGTGTTATGAAAAGAGATTGGAAAAGCCTGTTAGAAAATAAGAATGTAGAAGATCGATGGAATACTTTTAAGACAATATATGAAGAATGCGTGATGCAATTCATACCAAACCAAGATATTTAGAATTGGAAGGAAAAGCCACCATGGATGAACAAGGAAGCAAGAAAGCAATTAAGAATAAAAACTGCATGGAAAAGATTTTTACAGAGGCAAACCCAGGAAAGATATAGGCAATACTCCAAAGAGAGGGATAAGACCAAGAATATACTAAGACTGATAAAGACCTATATCCTTGACATCAATTGTGGTGAAGATTATAGAAAAAATTGTGAGAGATAGCTTACTGGAACACTTAGACAAGAATAAAATAATAACATGTCAACGTGGATTTGTGAGTGGAAGATTATGTCTAACAAATATGCTGGAAATCCTGGAAGAATGGACTTTGTATTATGATAGTGGTGAATCTTTTGATATAATATATTTGGATTTTAAGAAAGCCTTTGACAGCATTCCCCACAAGACTACTTCACAAGTTAAATATGTTGGGAGTGAAAGGAAATATTCTTAGACGGATTGAAGGTTTCTTGAAACACAGAAGGCAATGTGTGTCTGTAAATGGAATAAAATCAAACTGGATAAAGGTAAGAAGCGGAGTCACACAAGGCTCAGTTTTGGACCCTGTACTCTTTGTCATATACATTAATGACTTACAGCATAACATTAAATCAAATTGGAAAATTTATAGCCAAGTAGCACACAATGAAAATGCATTAAATGAAGATTTGAAGAAATTAAAAGAATTGTTGGACACATGCAAACTAGATTCAATGCAGAAAAATGCAAAGTAATGCACTGTGGCCATGGGAATATAATTATATCCTATAAACTAATAAATAAGGAATTAGAGACAGTAAGTAAGGAGAATGACCTAGGAATAACAGTTACAAATTCCCTGAAAAGTGAAGAACATATAGATAATATTACCAAAAAGACGAATAAAATGGTTGGATTGATTAAAAATGCATTTGAGTTCTTGTGTCCACAACCTTTCAAAATTCTGTACAATTACCTATGTAAGACCACATTTGGAATATGCAGTACAGGCATGGTCACCTTGTTTGAGAAAAGATATAAGAAATTGAACAAGTGCAGCGAAGAGCAAAACACTAGTACCAGGCCTACAAAATATGGTAAAGATGTAGATGGCAGCTCAGTCAAAAAAGTAGATTTTTGTTTGTTTATATTTCAACCCCTGTCTGAATATTCATGCCCGTTGGAGTCCTATTTAAAATATACCCAGCGCCATTTTTTTAGAAAAGTGCCTGAAACTAACCAAACGAAAAAAGCTATACTGGGGGGCTGTGCCCCCAGACCCCCTATTTATAAGCTACGACGTTGCCAGTTGGAAGCTGTTATCATTCGCAGCAAACAAAAAATACGAAAACAAAACAAAAAACAATAAAAGACATCAAGAAACCTTACCTAACTTAGAAAAAACTATAAACAAGCAGAGGCGCAGATATTTAGTAAATAATACAGACTAAAAGTTACAAATCCCCAAAACAATAAAAAAATATAGCCATGATTTGTCACATCTGAAGCTACTGTCTGACATCATAAGAGATATATTGTAGCCCAAAATTGTAGCCTACTAACAGCGCCACCTACCGCGCGCCCCGAATCTGAAGTATTACCAAACTCTTTACTCTTGTAGCTAACATTCCTGTTAATGTATCCTAGCACCCTATTTGCTCTATTTTTTGCCTCAATACACTGCTTTGAAGGTAAACATGTAGACGAGCAGCCCAGCCGTAAAAAATTATTTTGTGTAAATATTATCGTTCACCCGTGTCATTTCTGATGTCATACCCCACCCCCAACCCCTATTATAATTCGCAAAACGATTAAAGGCGCTGACATGATGTAGTTAAAGCATTCACCTCTGTAAGCGTCAGAACATTATAAAAATTAGGATTATATACTGGGGGAGATGTGCCCCCCAGACCCCCCGCCTAAATTTAATGAAACTCAGGATCATCGTGGTGCAGTCCACGCATCGTGTTTAACTCCCCACGAGCCTTCCCATATAAATGTACTCCAAAAACATGAAACATTTTGGAACACGGACAAAATAGTACATCTTATCGGCCAGGTGGCTCGTCTACATATTTACCGCTTTGAAAACTTCAGTGACCTATCTACTACTATGCCTAAGTCCTTCCCAGGGGTATTGGTAATTCTGAAGATCCATACCCTGTGAGCTTTCCCGCTTGCATTCCGATAATATTTATTCCACCTCCCAACATGTTTTCACCCAACTGTGTGATTAACTTGTTTTATAACCCCGTATAACCCATAGTACGGTTCTCAGAGTATGGATCTTCAGGTTTACGGGGTGTCAAGCTGAATGGGGCACCAGGGGTAATGGGGCGGTGTCGATTATGCCCATCCTTATGTAGGTGAGCGTTGAGACCGGTGTGGCGAATCCTTAGTCTGGCCTTGCTTATTATACTGGTAAGTTTGTAACCGAGTGTAAATATCATTAGGCCTCTAGTTTTTCTACCTAAATCTTTCACATCAGACACATAGGCCTCACCCTCACCACTGAGAGCTATTTAAAGTAATAATACAATAAATCCTCGATATAACCAATTTCGGATATAACGAACCAAATTTCCTGGCCGAACTCCACCGGGTTTAACAAGCAAGCGTCACGATCAGCCTGAGTGAGTGTTGGTGTTTCACATGTCTCCTACAGTGCAAGGTTCGTCTCAATACTATTTTGTGTAGTCCACTTAACTTTATTAGTAATTACATACGCATTAAATATCCATAACGAACTTGGTTTGTTATTTCCATTGCTTTTAATGCCCATCAGGTTTAACGAACTTTCGGCTTTAACGAACGAACCCCCGTCCCATATAGTTCGTTATATCGAGGATTTACTGTATTTTCTTTCAAAAATGAATGATATGAAATATCCATATCATATTTTAATTCAGAAAAAGATTCTCATCAAAATGATACATAATATGATATATTAAGTGCGGTGCAAGTCTAATTCAATTGAACGGAAGGCCTTGTAAATAAACCTACAGAACTAAGAAGTAAGTAAGTAATATAATATGATGCGGTTTAGTGGCGTAGATAGGGATTTCATATCATGAATGACATGAAAACCAATATTCCTGCAATTCTTTTGTGCACTCTGGTATGTGATAGTGTGTCAAATAAAACAATAAAATAAGTAATACACTTTAATAGGGAATGCCTATGTATGATTAAAAAAATAAAGTACAATATATGAAACCCAGATATTACATAGTGGACAAATATACTAGTCAAAATTCATATTGATAGATTCCATTAGTCTGATACAGCAACAATCAAAGTAATTATTAAGACGCTTTAATACAGAATACTTACGGATGATGACCAGAAAAAAATACAAAATGTGAAACCGAGATATTATATTTATCAAATATAGCAGTCAAAATTTATATGGATACATTTTACCAGTCTGACACAGCAAAAATATAAGTAGTGATAAACAGTTTAATTCAGAATAAACACAAACATAATTTCACGGATGACAAAAGCAACAAAGGTTTATCAAAGGTTACCCGCATCCGTGAATACCCGCCCACAAAATGCTTCCAAAGATTTGTGTTTAAACACATTTTCGTTCAAACACATTCCTTTTCAGCCATCATTCAAATCAATTATTTTGCCTAATACTAACGTAGGCCTAGCAATATTTTATTTTAGGAAATAAATATTTGTGTCGTATATCGATACTTCTGTGCTTATACTTATCCAACAATCTAATCTTGGCCTCACAATAAACACATTGATAGAGGCGAGACCTATATCAATTTTAGGATTTGAGATTGAGCAGTTCCTGTTCTTTCATCGTAAAATACAACGGCATCACAAAATTTTTACTTTAACTAACTTCTTATATTTTGCTTGACTAAGGCCTGAGTTAATATTTGTCTATATTTTTATGGGTCTTTATTTAACCGTTTTATTAACCGTTTTCGTCATTCGAAAAGGGATGGGTCACTCGTATATACCCCTCTCCACGGAGGCCAGGGATAAGTTTTAAATTTGTGCCCCTTTGCCTCCCCCGCCAACTTAGCTACGCCATTAATGCTTTTCAAATTAACGATGTGACTACGACCTCCAAGATGGTGGCCTATCTATTTTTTTTTTGTCAGAACTTAGAAAAGGTAACAGAGTATTGATAATCTTAATTTCATCATAATTGCGTCCAAAATGGATATTCTTATGTAGTTTGATGATTTCAATAACATCTCTTCTGTGACTTTTATTGATTAGAAGGCTTTAAAACGCTGGGAATGACGGTGCTATCGTCGTCCCAAATTATCTAAGTCCTTCTCATCCTTTACTGCATTCAGCCAATGCCCCTCCACTTCATGGCTAAATTCTGTATTATCTCTTCCTGTGTTAATAACTTGACATTTTAAATTCATCCACCACTTTTGCGCCTAGCCTAATACCTTAAGTCGCTCTGTACTTTAAAATGACCCCCAACTTTATTTACTACAGTTGCCAATTTTCTCTATATCAAAAATTGACACTTTGTAATTACACCCTTCACAAGCTCATTTATATAAACTGGGAATAATAATTGGCCCTGAAGTACGCCACCAATAACGTACCTGCACTTTGACCTCACCCCATTCAGTACCACCCTCTTTTTCCTGTATTTCATCCATTCAGCTCTTAAATTCAAAACATTGCCACATATCCCATGCAATTTTGGTTTCTGACTGAGGTTTTCGCTTAGAAAGCAACTCAAAATTGCTAGATTTTTTTTTTTTTTTAGGAGCCTATCTGGTGACTACGCACTTGTTCAAGATTGGTGGAAATGAGATGATTGTCGAGATAGATGAAAGAAAGTTTGGAAAATCTAAATAAAATAGAGGGTGGAAGACATGGTCAAGCTATGTGCATATATAGTCTTCCAATTCCTTCAACCTCTGACATAATGCCGTACATTTTTCCTTCCATGCCCATTATAGTTACGGGTCTGTAATTACCTTTCTGCTTCTTTTATTTTCTTGCGCCTTGGAAAATCAGGCTGATTCTGTTTTACTGGGGACCAACCCATCCATCAGCATATTATTTATTAAATAAGAATGCCAGCACACTTTCTCATCCTTTTCCCCCAGACTTCAAACTCTCCCTTACTCATGCATTGCTTTGTGATTTTCATTTTTGCCAACCAATATTCAATCTTTCCTTAAGATTCTCATCCGTCTGTCTTATGGCTCATGTATTATATTATTTGGCTCTTCATTCCGCAATATAATTTAAGCCCAGTATTCGTCTATTTGTCTCTATTTCTTTTCCTTTCCACTCTCCCATTCTGGTCTCTCCAGAATCACTCCCTTCATGATTCATGCAGGGCCTTCTTCATGTATCACCACTTCTCACCCGATTACTCACCCATAATTTGTTCTACTGCCTTATTCTCCTCTTTGTTCTTTCCCGCCCATATTCCCTGTGTCAGAGTTTTCTTTCCACCCACTGGTTTTCCTGGTTTCAGGAGCAGCATGTATGGTATGTACGCATGGACTATCTTGTTTATTTGTGGGGCTCGCGAGATAAACCTGAAGAAGTCCCTCCAGTCTCGTTTATCATTTGAAAGGGAATTTCAAATTTAATCTCGTGGATTGGTCGCCGTGGAATGGAGTAGCTATTCCCTCCCTTTTGGATTAAGGAATGTGTCTTGGTAATATTTTGTCTGTCTTTGTACAACTGAAGGTTGGAGGGAGACGCTCCGAAACTAGTCCATTACTTGTGATCCTAGATTCGTTCTCTTTTAAAGCTTTTGTTTCTCATACTCTTCTCCCATTACAGAGTGAAATTGGTTTGCGAATATTATATACTTCCAAAATAGATTCCTTAGTGTGATGGCTGAAATATTAAAGTAAGAACATTCTCGCGTGTTTTTTTTTCCCCCTCAGGAAAGATGTCATGGCTTACACTTTTCCTACTTCAACTAAGGAAAGAAGAAAGTTTATAGGAAATTTAAAAATCGTGAGATTCATTTAAGGAAACTAAATTATGAAATTAAAGTGGCAAAAGAAGACACAAAGGTTTCCTTCAATTATTCAGAACTAAGATAGGATATAAAATAGGCCCACCTAAATCTACAGATGGAGACTTAGTAAGTGAGAATGATACAATGGCTAGGATGTTAAATAAGTATTTTCTTTCAGTATTTACACTTGAGAATATTCTATTTGCACTTTATGGAGACTAAATCTTGAAAAGTTAGAAAGATGACGAGTTCGATTGAAGTCTTCAAGTGGGTAAAGGTTATAATAGGGGATACATAAGTAAGGTTCTTATTTTTAATGAAGACCATAGGACACGTACCAATGGTTTTAAGGTGGACAAGTTTAGGAAAAGAGATTGGTAGAAATTGGTTTACAAATCGAGTGTTAGATGAATGGAATAGGCTCACTAGTGATGTGGTAGAAGCTTCCTCCTTGTCGAGTTTAAAGAATAGATTGTATAGATGTTTGGAAGAGGATGGTAGGTGGGACTGAACTGAGATGGGGGAACAGGGGCAGCCTCGTATGGTCTATGGATTAGCTTTTGCAGACTACTTACTTACTTAGTAGTCTCCTCTTTAGACTGATCTGGCTATATACCATCCTCACCTATTCACTTATCCCATCTTTACCCAATTGTGAACCTTTCCTCACAATTATTTCCTGGAGATCCTAATGGTAGGTCTTAATAATAATAATAATTATAATAATAATGTTTGCATAGCGCTGTTCGATTCTCGGAAGGAAGAGACGAGAGGTTTGGCTTCTCTTCAGGGAAAGGGTTCGAACCTCAGGGGTCGTTTACTAAAGTCCATAACCGGCATGCAGATGTGAGGCGACATGTGTGGGATTGTGTGCCTTACCTGCCCCAACACCCTGAGTGTACCCACCTGGCCTTATTGCCTTCAGGCGATGTCTTCTGTATCTTCTTCTATGTTCTTATCTTCTTATTCTTTTATTTTCTTCTCTTCTTCGTCTGGGCACCCGAATGAAAGCGACCACGAGTATTTTTCAGCAGAGTTTTTTTTTCTTTTCCTTCAAATTCGAAACGCCCCCCCCCCCCCCCCCCCGCGCCACGCCCAAAAGGGCGTATCAGGGTGAGGGTTTGTAAGAAGAGGCGTAAGAAAGAGGCGAAGATGAAGTGAAAAAGTGCAGGAGACATATAGCCACATAATCCCCTTACAAGTGTTGGGACAGGAAAAGAACAATCCTGCAGATTTGAACCTTAGCATGGTGGCCCATGCTACCCTAGATCCCCAACCTTGCAGGATAGTCACTGGGGGCGACTGGCCTGCAAAACCAAACTTCAGACGAGCGTTTCCATGACGACGTCCCGGTGGAGATCTTACCTTACTTTTCGCCCTCTTTGGTCACATCTCTAGAACGCGAAACTCACCCCGAACCTCACCGCCGCCGTCTGGCCTCTAGTGAGTTGTTGCCACCACACAATTAGGAGGAAAACGGCTCGAATTCATGAGATACCTTCTTACCAAGGAGGGCATCTGCATCCTGACTGAGTCGCTGCAACCAGATGCCATTTCTCCGCACCTATAAATAAATCCCTTCGGCAATTCGGAGGTCGATTCAATGTTGACAGGAATCGTGTCAAGGACGCAGCCTCCATCTTAGCCCCGCTGAAGGACCTCCTGAAAGACGCTGCACAAACGCAGCCAAGGGCTGTTGATGCCTTTCAGGAGAACAAACTTGGTATTTCCTCTGTCCCCGAATTAATGAACCCATTCCAGGACCCCCCATTCGTATTTTGGTTGATGCAGAGGGGAAGGGGACCAGAAAACACCTTCAGAAGAGCAAGTGGTCCTCCCTTCCGGGATATTTTTAGGAAAAGTTGTTCCCGGGTCAGTCAAATTTGCGTCTTTTCCCTAATCAAAAAAAATATTGCCCACGATACGAGGGGCGGTCAATAAGTTTTGCAGTTCGGATAGAAGGAAACGAGATATGAGGAAAAGTGTTTTATTATTTTTCAATATAACTACCCTCGACTTCAATGCACTTGCGCCACTTGTCCCTGAAGCTTCGAATTCTCAACAACCAGAAATCCAGCGACTGCTGTTCAATCCACTCCTGGACGGCAAGCTGGACATCTTCATCGTCACCAAACCGGCGTCTACGCACTGCAGCCTTGAGCTGGCGGAATAAAAAGTAGTCGCTAGGGGCCAGATGTGGACTGTAGGGAAGGGGGAGCTCCTCGAATCCAAAGTCGCGCATGGTAGCTTGTGAAACTCGGGCCTTGTGGACTTTGACGACGTTGAAGTCGATCATGGGGCTTGTGGTTTCTAGGGACCCAACGGGCAGAGACCTTGGTCATGGCCAAATTGTCGTGGATAATGTTGATAACACTTCCATGTGATATTCCAAGTTCTCGCTCGATTTCTTCGACCTTCACCCGTCAATTTTCGAGGATCATCCTCTCTACACGGGCAACATTGTCCTCGTTGGTCACGTCTGACGGGCGTCGTGGACGGGGGTGGGCTTCAAGGGACTCACGACAATGACGGAATTCCCTATTCCAGCGACAATGGTTGCATAGGAAGGGGCGGTGTCGGTTTACAGTGCAACCATGCGTTCATGAATCTATTTTGCATTCTTGTCTTCCTTGGTCAAAAATTTTATCACTGCGCAGTGCTCAACCTTCTCCATTGTTGAAAAATTTGTGACTGATAATCTGTGATCAGCTACTCCTTCTTAAATAGACGAGGCAGCTGCGTGCGGCTGCAGGTCCTGACTTGTCATAACTTGTCCTAATACCCTCGCAAACAGCCATCCCCCTTCCTCTGTTTTGCCCTACCGATTCGCAAAACCTATTGACCGCCCCTCGTACAAGGCTCCAAGGTAACCCTTTTACTGTCCCCAAGGCTCCCGCTTTGGCATTTCTTCTCCCAAGTCTTTCCACCCTCCTGGTAACTGGAGAGCTGGATTTCATAACAATTTGGGGACGAGTTGTGTTGGTCACAGGCCAAGCATCTCATCCCCAGTGACGTTCTGTCTTACCAATACACCGACCACAGACATCCTCTCCTTCATGGTCAGAATCACGATTCTCACTCACGTGGCCCTGTTCGAGCGCAGCTCTCCCTCTCTTGCCCTCTACTCTCGTGGCTGTCACTGAAATGTTTCCCACCTCCTTTCAAACGGCCAAGTCTGCCCCTGAACACTGCGCTCAAAATTCCTCTCTATGAAGACTAAGGGTCCTCGTGCCCCAAATATTTAAACAGGAAATACTCACTCTGATGTTAAAGGCACACTCCAATTACCAATTAATGTGTGTGTGTATGTGTGGGTGGGTGGAATGGAGACAAAGCATGCGTGCCATAGATAGAATGAAATAGAAGAGGTGAAACGAGAAGGTAGAGTAGGATTTGCAAAGGTAGGCAAGGCGCCAGGTGATCAGGCGTATTGCTTTCAATATTTCTTTGGTTTTGTGTATCTTTTGTTGTTGTTCTTATTTTAGTTATATTTGAGCGGCGTTCAAGCCTTTTGTCTTAAAAACATTAATGTTTCTTGGTATATGTAGTGAACATTTGCTAATGTTTTATCATATAATTAATTTATTACTTATTTTAATCGTATTTTTGTATTAAATTTATACTACGTGTATGTTGTTCTTTTGTGTCTGTAGTTTTCCTTCTTTTATCTTCTTTCTTGGTTGTCACAATCGATGTTATCGAGTCATAGTAGGTAGTTATTTTGTTTTTTTAGTATTGTCTTAGTTCCGTGATTTTCATTAATCGCTAAGAGTTATTTCTCTTCTCCGGTGTTTATCACCTTTTATCCTGCGTAGAACGTAAACATGAAAGGTTTGTGGCGCTTTTGTTCTGTGATTTCGTCAGCCATTTCTTGATTAATTAAATGACTGTTAATGCGACTTATCCTCGCTTTCCTGTGCAGCTCCTCTTGGCGTCTTCTTTCTCGCTTCCGTGTACCCGTAATTAGGTATACGCATTTATTCTGTACGACCTGTATTCTCTTCTTTTGTGTCCTCGAAGGAAAAAATTGTCAGTACAAAATCGCTTTTTCTTTCAATTTTCTTCAAGTGTGACAAATTGCAGTACTTTGGCTTCGAAAATGAAAATAATACAAAAAAGGGAACTTCCCTATTCTTACCCATTAACAATTACCAGAAATAGGCCCTCCTGGAATTTTGAAAGCCAAATATTCGACTCAGACGCATCTGCTGAGCTATTTTGGAATCCCTACTTTACTTTGCTTAGTAGAGGACTAAGAGCACCGCTGACGAAGGAAGCAGCCTAACCCGGAAGTCTTGTGGTGGGTGAATTTCAATTTCCCCCATCTAAAGAAAGATATTATTTTTTCATTCGGAGATTTTGTAACTAAATTAGGGCTTAAGAACCTCCCTGCTCCCGTCCATCGACCAGCGTGGGAACCTGCCTCGGATGTCTGCCATTCATGAATTTCGTCTTAACTCTGCCAGCCACTTGGACTGACATAATTAAGGGCTTATGTGGAAAGGGGTTTGAGAAATAGCCCACAGCGGAAGCATGAGTCAGAGATCTTCCCGAAACTGGGACTTAAGTGGATCCTTAGGGTGAAGGAGGAAGCCTCACACCAGAGGGACTGAGCAGTATCATAGAGGGAAGTAGCCCCCGTCTCTATGTATGCTGGAAATGGTTATGGCGCAAGTCCTCGAAGTTGGGTGTCAAAAAGGGAGCGGTAGTTGATTCGGCCGCTACTTCCATCAAGTCCATCGTAGAGAAATGGCTACATAAAGCATCCCGGAGGGCCAGGCGGACTTATATCTCGAAGCCCCCCCCCCACTTTGTGGAGAAAGCCGGAGAAGCGGCCCCATAAGGAGACTCGTAGGAACGGTAGCCGGTGAATAACAATAACTGCCTACCCTGTTTGATCTCCCTGCCGCTTAGGTAGTTGGAACGACCAGCTGTGTTTATGCAACCCTTAAACGACGCTCTAACGATCCAATTACCTGCGAGATCCATAAACCCGTGGTTATGTCTCCAAAAAGTGGTGCTAGTAAAAAGGTACGCCAAGGAGTGTAGCGGTTGAGGGTCTCACTAATTAACAAGCCGACTTGGGCACCTTAGTGCCAACCTCTGCACTTCCCGCTCTCACCAGATGCGAACTCAACAGGAAAATGGACGTGAGCGTTCATTCCAAATATTCTGACCACACCTACCTAAACAAATACAGCCTTTACCACCCTTCTACATCACCCATTCACAAAATACAAATTAATTACACCTTGTTTTCAGAAAAAGGAAGATAAATTCAAGAGGAAATGAAGAAGGAACCAAGAATACCATAGAGACCCTAACGATGTGGGATCTCTCAGGACCATTCGAGAATTGAAGATCCCGGACAAAAGTAAACTGTGCGAAACCCTCTACGTCGGACTAAAGGTGGCTCTGTGGAAACTAATCGAGGTTTCAACAGGATTCATCGCTTTCTGTGCCAGAGCTAGAGACGTCGACCGGCCTCTATCGGAAGAGGAAGAAAACATATTCAAGACAACCGGACTCAAGGCAAAGACTATGGTTCAGGACTGCCCGAAACGACGAGAAATAATAAAAAATGAAGGAAGAGGAACAGAAGAAGGTAAACAAAATGTCCTACACGAGCGCCGCCGCCAAAAAGGGAGAACCAGCGAGGACATCAACACCCCAATTTAACATCTCGAGTGACCTAAGTGCGAAGATTCTTATTTGCATTCCACATTCAAATATCGCTAACGCAGTCAAGCCTGGCTGCTATAATGAGGTGCTGAATGCCTTAATGAAGGATAACAACCTGCCTCAGTAAAAAATGCTCGACAACCCAGAATGCTCGAAAGAAATTCAAGAAAACTGTGATCAGAAGTAACCAAAAGGTTAAATCTAGCCTCGAAACGGCAGTTCAAGCTTCCTCATCGGAAGAATCTGAAGAGGAAGAAGAAAAGGAACAAGAAGAATACAGGGAAGAATCCACCTGTTTGGACAGTGACGCGGGCCCATGCACTCGTACACGAGCAACAAAGAGTAAATCAAAAACTCCGAGTCCTCTTCCGGAGAGTAAGAGGCCTGGGCACAATAAAGCTGCCCCGCAGGCCAAGAAGAAAAATAAAAAAGAAAAAGAAACATCGGTAAATACACCTCTTCATGCAACAAAACGTACTGAAGAATTAGCAAATTAATACCAACGGCTGGACGACTAAAAGAACTCTTTATGGAAACGTATTAAGGGAATTGGATGCTGATGTCATCTTAATTTCGGAACACGGGATCGACACACGTTATTCGGAAATGAAGATCTGGAATTACGAAGTGTTGATCACAAATTACTCACAAGATCGGTACGACTGTGTCGCTATTACGATTAAAAAAAAAAGAGGATCAAATACAAGCAAATCTTGAAGAATCCTATCTCACGATTGAGGTCCAAATCGACATAGAAAAGTTGGTCATTGCCGCCAGATACCAGCCCCAATAAGAGATTTTTTTACCAATTTAGTCTCTCATTAGCCTATTTGGCAGAAGAACCCCTACTATATGAATTGAAGATCTGAATGCTAGATGTCGGGAGTCCGACTACAGGGGCTTCAACTGAATTGGAAGAAGCCTAGACATCTTGCTGGACAGAAACATTGTCCAGCGAATAGGCCCCAACTTCCCCACCTTTGTCAGAGGAGGAAGTGCCACAAAGCCAGACATATGTCTGACTAATCATCAGCTGCCTTTGAATTACTACATGAAACCAGTCCAGCTATCATGCAGTGATCATATAGGGATTCTACTTCCCATCAACAGGAACCATATACAAGTGCCAGCTGTAGTTAAAATAAACTACAAAAAAGCAGACTGGACACGGTATGCACGTCTCCTCGAGGCCTACCATCCGCCAAACTTGGATGAGGCAATTCTCGAGGAGATCGACAAGGCACTCGACGACCTCAACAACCATTTTATGAACGTGGATAGAGCTTGTATCGCTAAATCCGAGTATAAGTCCATCTCAACATACAGATGGACTGAATAATGAAGGAATTATACAGTGAACTGAAATTACTGTATGAAATCAACGATAGAAACGCATCAATTGACTCAATACAACGAAATAAAGAAAGTCAAGGAAGAGCTCAACCAGTTGATCCTCGAACAACAGCGGAGACGTTGGGACGATGCGATCGATAGTCTTGATCACGATGCATCTCCTAAAGATCTTTGGAAAAAATCAGGCATCTCAAGGAATCGACTGGGAAAAATAAGAAATATTAAAAGAAAATGGAAATATAGAAACAGAAGAAAGAAAATCGAAGAAATATTCCAAAGTTGTCGGGAATGAAGCTTCAGTATCACTGAAGAGGAAAACGAAGATTGCGATATAGAGTTCGAAAGCGACATCATAGAAGAGCTTAATAACCAAATACATAGGACGCACCCCCACCACCAGGTGGATAGACAGCGAGATTACCTTAGAGGAACTACTTGGCGCTCTCCGCTCATTCCGTCAAAAGGCCTCAGGACAATCTGGGCTTGAAATGTTAAACTTTGAAAAGGTACCAGCGAATGTTATCGAAGAAATGAGGAGAATTTTCAACGCCTGTCTAAACATGGGATACTTTGCGGATGCTGACAAAACGGTAAAATGTTTTTTTTTTGAGGGGGGGCCGAAGCCCATAAAAGACCCGAATAATGAAAAATCACTAATCCTCAACTACAATTTCACCGATTAAGACCTACTTAAACCGAAAAAGACTTCGAGATAGGAGAAACAAAAAACACAAATTACACTCATTACAGAATAAATTAAAACAAGGAAAACTAAACACAAATTTAAAGTAATTTATTGCAATAACAACAGCAAATCAACAATGGAAACTCACAACAAAGAAATAATGAAGGCGATAAGCATGCTCACCATTCACCTAGCATCTCTTTGCAAATCTCTCTCACTACTTTCTCTTTTCACCCCTTTTATTTCCGTCTATCTCCCACACACCATTTTGTCCCCTACACACACATAGCCACTCACTCATTCGTAATCCTGATTTTTTTGTTTTTAGAAATTTCGGGATTTTTAAGTCGCTAAAGATCCGAAAACATTAGCCTTAGAACAAGGATTCAAAGGGCAATCGATGCATCATTCCAAGCTCTAACAAAGTGTCGAGATGGTTTACGATATCGTTTATAGTTTTTGAAAAAATGATCAATAACAAAAAATCAGAAATTTTGTGATTTGGGGGGAAATTTTACAAAAGTAGGCACAAAATAATAATCTTTACGAACTTAGTAAAATCCTACCACTAAAATTTAGTTTTTAGCCTTGTGTACATAATCCATATTGCAGAATTAAAAAAAAAAATGAGAAAACTTCGGATCGATAGCGATTTTAATTACTCCCCAAAATAAGGTTTATTTTAGTGTTTTTCAAATCATTTCGGTTTCTGTCCGAAAAATTCACAAGATGACTTCGATTCGTATTCCATTTCTCTCTAAGTGTGTACAAATATCATCACTGTAGCTATAATAATAAGAAAGTTAGTATTTTTGCCGAAACCATCCCCTTAAAAAAAGTATCCACGTTAAACGCATTCAAAATACATAAAACGTACATACATATTAATAGATTACAGAGCCAGAGCTGAGTGTGCTATTGGAATAGTCATTAAGCAACTTAAAACAAGAAGGAGGTAATGAATGCACATGCAATTAACAC
Source organism: Ceratothoa steindachneri (assembly GCA_963969495.1). NCBI lineage: Eukaryota > Metazoa > Arthropoda > Malacostraca > Isopoda > Cymothoidae > Ceratothoa > Ceratothoa steindachneri. The sequence goes on from OZ018333.1 coordinate 90,765,479, forward strand.
CAGTGACAGTTGGCAACTAACTAAGAACTTAAGAGCTACTACCCACCACATGCGCGGTTACAAACGCCTACGAGACTTGTTCAAAATTTGTATAACTTCCACTCATCGAGTACAGTGTACTTTATTTGGCAGGATAAACATGACACAGGAATAGGATGGCCAGATATATTAAAATAAAAATCAGGACACCCTTTAAAATTCGAACACAATAACACCCCCCATATCCTACGCATAAGTAAAAAATAACTCAATGTTTTAAAATTGGAAAACACATTGTGCAATAGAAGATTAAATATAAAAATAGAAGATAATTAGTATATTTTAAAATAATCACCGTTTTAGTTATATTTTGCTGATGATGCTTCCTTTAATAAAGCTTTATCTTCTACATTTTTTAAAAAACTCTTTACAGTTCAAATCAAAGTTCTATTTACGTCGTAAAATCGCTTCTACGGTGGTTGCATCTAACTTATTTCTTTCTTCAGTCCACTGGGAATTCGTTAAAGTGAAGACCCGTTCAACATTCGAATTATGAGAAGGCATGCTGAACAGGTACTGACAGAGTTAATAATTCTGAATATTGCTATTCAAATTTTATTTCAGTAAACACAAAAGACCATCTTTCATGACACAATTCGCTTTCCCACTCCTCGCGATCATGTTGAATCTCTTGATCAACAGCTTTGTTAAGGATTGTCCACTGCTCGAAGAGAGCTTTAGCATCAATTTTAATTCCTTTAGTTTTTAGAGTTATGCATGTTGCTTCCAACTGCAACCAGGCTGGTAGATTATTTAGCAGCATCAATGTAAAGCAGTGAAACTTGCAGAATTGAAGTCCATTTTATGGGATATTGACAACACATAGCATAGTAATTGTTTACATCTAGTCTAAAATTAGCTTCAAGTTCACGGGAAATGTCACTTTTTTCAAGTACAGCATTAACACAGAGTGGAGTGAATTTTTGGTTGTCTTGTTTGGATGCACTCAACAAGATCCTCCAAGCATGAAAGTACTTCAAGTACGTTATTTGCTCTTTTGTTCAATTTTCATTATCTTAGTGCTAAAGACATATTAAAGGGTGTGTATAAGATTTAAATAGGCTTTACTTAATAGGCCTGATTAAAAAAGTGGAAGAGAATTTTAGGGGGCTTTTCTTCTGAGTTAAAATATGATTTTAGTAGTTCAAATAAGCTAAGAATTCACTCAGCTGTATTTGTTAGATTCAGCCAACGGGTCTTTGAATGCGTAAGAACTGATGAATAATGAGCTCCAAGAAACACACAAAACTCTTTTAATCGTTCAGTTCTAACAGAATAAATACTGCAGTAAGAGAATCACTTCATGACAATGACTTCAATATCAAGAGAGAGTGTCAGCTGCTGTTTGTGCACCACTGTGAACAACGTGAGCTGGACACCCATCTCCTTCCATAGAATTATTCATGGTTTCTTTTAACTTTGTGTAGACATTATTTTGACCTTTACGCATCCGCCCTCCAAAGTTTCTGTTCATATTATCACCACCGAATGCAACACATTTTTTCTTATCGATTCCTAAATCAGTAATAAATTTTAGGCAAAAGATTGCGATTGTTTCTGATGTCTCATTGGGGAGAGATTCTACTTTTAAAAGCTTTACCTGAAAACGCTTTTCACGCGTAAAATAGTAAACCATTAAGGGGAATATTTTTTCTGCATTGTGTTTACTTGCATCAGTAGATATTACATAAAATGAACACCTTTTTTAGATCATGACTACCTCAGTAATTGACTGTGCGACTAATACATTTTTAAGAAGAGTAGTAGCATTTGTTCTGGCACTTGAAATTATTTTACCAATTTTAGAATCAGAAAATATTTCAGGCAATAATTTATTGAATAAGTCATTTGAGTTACAGGACTGATGATGATATGTAGTTTGGAAAGCAATTTAACTTCTGCGGCAATTACAGCATCTTCTTCATTTGAATTTTCCTTAATTAAGAAATTTGTTATTTTGTAACTTTCTTTGGCAGATGCAGAGCTCAAATATCTCTTATGTTTGTTTTAAATGTTTTTTTTTATATCAGTTTGCCCAACATTTTCAATAGAAAATGAACAGTTAAACAATGCACAATATGTTTCATAATCAGTTTTACCTCTTTTAATAAAGCTCAATTGTTCTAAAAAATTCATCACAAAATTTACATTTTCTTTTCGGGATGTTGGAGCACAAATAAGGGCTTGCAAATTAAAAAAGAAATATTAGTAAATACACTTCAAATTACCAACTAATATAGCACGAAGGAAAGCTATGATTAACGGGTTATTAACTTATTCGCTAACTACACTTATTAGGTGGAAATGACATCAACATTCTCTCACGTCAGAACTCATTAGATAACTATGAATGCCCCGGAGCCAGACTCGGAGGCCGCCAAGGTGCCCAAGCAACTGCAACCACGCTGCTTTGAACCAGAATGAACGACCATCAAACATGGTGTGTACATAAACTGAATAAGCAAATGACTTTCCTCAAATGCGATTATTTCTGCTTCAGTCTGTTCCAGACGTTTATTTTATGAAAGAGTGGATATTTTTGATGGTTAAGAGGAACAATTCCGATAAATTTGTTATTGACTAAACATTTTTCATAATTCAGGACATTTAAGCTTCCTAACAGGGTTGATTTAGGACACAGGGCAAAATCATTAAATGTCATGAATATTCAGGACGTCTCTGGCAACCCTACGCAGGAGAAAACGCTTTATAAATAGAACTTATTCATTTTTCATTAAATTCTGTAAATGGCAATAAATTTAATTAATTTAATTGGTAAATTCGGGTATGTTGCTCTCCTTCTACGGAAGGTGAAGGAGGGTTGTAAGGTCTTGATTGTCTCGGCTAGTATACAGTTTTGGTCTTCTGCGTATTCATGTTCAGACCAAGCTTTCTGTGAGCGTTGTTAAATGCACACCCGAGATTCCAATCACATAGCGAAGTAGCCCCTGTCTGTGCCCCTTGGGAGCAGTCATGGCCTAAGTACCCAAGGGGAGGTGGCAAAAGGGTAGCAAAAGTTTATTGGACCGAATAAAATGCTAAGTATTAGAAAGTACTATTTGGAAGGAGAGGATGATCAACATTACCTTCCACACAAATACACGCCACATCACGTTACAAAGGGTGGCATAACAACCAAACGTTGCTCCAGGAAATTACCTTTCTTGTAGAAAGAGGCTGTTAGTTGCCCTTGCTCCCATGGCCACTCGCCATGTGCTTCCACCAGCATTCCTCGAGGCCAGTTAATGAGGAAAACAACCCCACGAGCACTCTCAAAAAACCCATAACACTGGTGAAAAAAAGCACTTTTCCACGTGATACAACAATCAGACCCAATCTCACCGTCTTTCCCTCCACGTCGGTCGAGTCTACGGAGAATGAGTCAATTTGAAAATCCCGCCAGAAGGAAATTTAAGATTTCGATTTTTTGGCTCAGCCCAGAAGGAGGGGGGGGGAGCATAGAAATGGAGTCTTTAGTGCTTCTTCCATTTTTGGGTGGTGTATTTTTATTTTTATTTCCTAAAATCTCGAAAGTAATATACATAATATTAATAGAGTGACCCACTTGAAGAAAATTTAATGATTCCATTTCTAGCTCTTCCCTGAAGGTGCGGGACGCGACATAAGAACATAAGAAGAAGAACATAAGAAAAGAAGGAGACTGCAAAAGACCATTCATGGCCTACACTTGGCAGCTCCTGTTCCAGTCAACACACAAAAGATTTCTTACCAGAGAAAAGTCATCTAATCTACAATATACATAAAATGCATCCAGAGGATTATGTCCATTCATGCAACCGCAAAATATAATCTCCCCACTCCTTAGAAAAATATATACATATGTACATAAAAAAAAGTCAGTCCCATCTAGCAGCTTCATCCATATATTTATCTAATCTATTCGTAAAACTACCCAGAGAGGAGGCTTCTATCACATGTCTAGTGAGCCTATTCCATTCATCTACCACACGATTTGTAAACCAATTCCTCCCAATCTCCTTCCTAAACCAATACTTATCAAGCTTAAACCCATTGCTACGTGTCCTGTCATGTTCACTAAGTATAAGAACCTTACCCAGATCCCCTTTATTACATCATTTTACCCATTTGAAGACTTCAATCAATTCCCCTCTGACTCTTCTCCTTTCCAATGTATGTAGATTTAGTTTTCTGAGCCTTTCACCATAAGGTAAGTTCCTTAGCCCACCAATCATCTTTGTCATCCTTCTCTGCACAGACTCAAGCAAATCAATATCCTTCCTATAATATGGTGACCAAAATTGTACTGCATAGTCTAGATGAGGCCTAACTAGCGCCAGATACAGTTTTAGAATGACTTCAGCACTCTTATTGCTTACACTCCTCCTAATGAATCCCAATATCCTATTAGCTTTTTCTTAGCATTTAGGCATTGCTTTCTAGGACGAAGGTCTGAACTTACCAAAATACCCAAGTCCCTCTCACAATCGGTCCTCCCTAAATTTCTCCCATTTAATTTATAACTATTCAGTGGATTATTTCTACCTATACTAAGTACACTACATTTGTCTATGCTAAACTTCATTTGCCATTTCTCAGCCCAATTGGACAGAATGGTCAATTCCTCCTGCATTACAACAGCATCAGAATCAGCCCTAATGGCCCTACCTAGCTTAGTATCATCAGCAAATTTACTCAGGTCACTACTTATACCTATGTCAAGATCATTAATATAAATTAAGAATAGCAAGGGACCCAAAACAGATCCTTGCGGAACTCCACTGCTAACACACCCCCACTCAGATTTAACTCCATCTATACTAACTCTTTGCTGTCTGTCACCAAGCCATGACTGAATCCACCTAAATATACTGCCATCGATCCCGTGTGCTTTAACTTTGCTCAGAAGCCGTAAGTGTGGCACTCGATCAAAAGCCTTACTAAAGTCCAAGTATAAAATATCATAGTTTTCATCCTTATCTGCTGCTTCATACACCTTACTATAAAAAGACAGCAAATTAGTCAGGCAGGATTTACCCTTACTAAAGCCATGCTGTGATTCTTTTATCAACTTATGCTTATCCAAGTGATCCCTAATATTCCTTGCTATAATAGATTCCATCATTTTCCCTACCACTGATGTCAAACTTACTGGTCTGTAATTAGACATATTTGTATTATCCCCTTTCTTAAATATAGGTATCACATTGGCTTTCTTCCATGCCACTGGCACAATGCCACTCTCCAATGATTTTCTAAAGATGCATGCTAGGGGCTCACTTAACACATCCTTACCTTCTTCAAAATTCTAGGAAAGACCTCATCAGGACCGGGTGCTTTACTACTTTTGATTTTATCAATTTCCTTTGTCACTATCTCCTTTGTGATCAAGATATCCTTTAATTTCTCTTCATCACTACCCCAAAAGATCATTGACACCCCAGGTATATTTAGAGTATCCTCCTGTGTAAATACTGAGAGAAAAAAGTCATTTAGCATTCCAGCCATTGAGTCCCTATCACTCACTAATTTTCCATTGGAATCTATAAGTGGGCCTATTTTATCTCTAACCTTAGTTTTTTATAATTGATAAAAACTTTTAGGATCTTCCTTTGCCCTATTTGCCACTTTAATTTCATAATTTCTCCTTGCTACTCTAACTAACTTTTTAACATCTCTTGCTAGTTCATTATATCTCTGCCTTAAGTGATCCTCTCCCTTTTTTATTTTCCTATAAATGCCCTTTTTAATGCCAATATAATGCTTAATTTTATCTGTCATCCATTTTTGGTCATTATTTTTAGTCCTAATCTCCTTATAAGGAATGTTAATCATCTGACCTGTAATTAATTGCTCAATTATTGTTTCATACTCCTCTTCAATTGTAATCTCTTCCTCCTGGTGATTATTGTCTCCACTAACTGATATCATTGAATCTATTCCTGAATTGATTTCATTGCCTGGTTTCTGTACAACTGCCTCCAGGTAAGTCCTTAGCCCATTATAATTTGCTCTTCTAGAGTCAGGAATTTTAACACTGTTCATAGGACTATCAATACCATTCCATTTCATCTTGAATCTAATTTCACAATGGTCACTATTACCCAAATTTCCTCCAATCTCAGTATCCTTAATAACTTCTTCCCTATTTGTCAGAACTAAATCCAGTATATTATTACCTCTAGTGGGTTCGTTAATAATCTGCCTCAGAAAATTATCTTGGACAACATTCAAAAATTCCTCAGCCTCCTGATCACCCACAAGAGCTTCCCAGTCTATATTTCTGTAATTAAAATCGCCCATTATACACACATGCTTACTTCTACATGCCTGTTCAATCTCCTGCCACAGAAGATTTGAAGCTTCCTTACTAAGATTTGGTGGTTTGTATAATAATCCTATGACAAGCTTGTTTTTACCTTCCTTTACATTTAGCCATAATGACTCTGTGTTATCATCTAATTTAATTGTACTGTTTACACAACACTGGAGATTATCTTTAATATAAATAATAACCCCTCCTCCTCTCTTCCTATTCCTATCTGTATGGAACATGTTAAAGCCCTCAATCTCAACCTCAGGTTTAAAGTGATTTCCTGCCAAATCAAGCCATGACTCTGTTATCGCAATTATATCAAAATTCTCTTCACTCGCTAACGCTCTTAAGAGATCTATCTTATTCCTTATACTCCGACCATTTGTGTAGTATATTTTTAAGGTTTTTTTATTATTCCCATCTTCATTGCATCGTGCTTTTCTATTCCTAGTTATCTGCTCATTCACTTGTGCATTAGTCCCCCTATAACGCATCAGTATGCCCTCTCCCTTAGCTATTCCTCTATCTCTGCATCCCTTCCATTTCCTACACCTGCCCTCTATTCCTGTTATTCCCTTACCTCTAACAGCTTCTAGTTTCCCACCCGTAAGGACCTAATCACACTATCCAGCTCCCCCCATAGAACCTCAACACCTGCCCGACTAAGATGGAGCCCATCCATCGCATACAACCTCCTATTCCCGTAAAACCCTCCCCAGACATCTACAAACACCAATCCTAACTCCTCACACAGTCCTTTCACAAATTCATTCAAACCAATTGCACGCGACAACCATTCTACCCCCACATCCAATCTTGGAAGCACATCAGAAACAACACCTTTTACCCTGCTTTTACTCATCCTTTCAACTAACCTTTTATACTGCTCACGTAACTCACATGTACCCACCTTCTTTACATCATTCACTCCCACATGCGCAATCACAACTGCATCCCTCTCACACCCAGAAACCAGCCTATCATACCTCTCACAAACATCACTTACACCAGCACCCGGCAGACAAACTCTCATTCCCTTCCACTTGCTATCACTCAACTTCCTATCTAAATACCTAATCTGAGAGTCACCCATCACTAGCACCTCAGTCATTCTCCTATTCTGTCTTGGCCTAACATTACCCTCCCTCCTGCTCTCAGTCACACTACCACCCATCCTGCTTTCATCCACAATCACACCAGGCAAATCACTTTCACACTCTTCCTCTCTCAGGACATTGAATCTGTTAGTCAACCTAACAGGTTCTATGTCCCTCTCATTCACACACCTATCCTGTCCTAACTTATCTATCCTATCCATTTTCACCCACCATTCATCATCACTCACAACTTCCACACTGTTCCCAGTCCTAGCCCTATCTTCCACCCTCTTAGCACTAATCTCACCCTTCAATCGCACACTTTCAGCTCTTCTCACCTCAAACACCAAATCATTCAACCTCTTACATTCCCCACTCAACCTCCTAACCTCCCCTTCCAGAAAACACACACGGCATTCAGTTACATTCACTCTCCTTTCAACTCCACATGCATCACACACCACATACACACTACTTTCAAACGGCATGCTCTCACCATCTATACAAACAGCCATACTCTCAGAAATTTACTAAGGAAAAAGTTAACACTCACCCAAAAAAATTCTTGCTCAGGATTGCTGCCAGTTATCTTCCCCAAAAGTATTAATTGAGGTCAAGGAACATTGGAGCGCTAACGACGTCTGGCACAAGAATTTGAACTCTTGGCTGGTTTTTCGAAATGATGGAATCCCCCTCCCTCTTAATGGTTGCACCCCCAGTATTTTGTAATAAACTAGTATTTTGTAATAAAGCCTATAACATGAGGTTCGAATTCCTATGCGATTGCCAGACGTCGTTAGGCGCTCTATTGTTTCTTGTTTTCACTCAAGTCTTCTTAACTTGAGACCCGTAAAAGGCCCGCACCCGAGTCCCGATTAAATACATCCTCTTTTCTTCAATAATATAAAATGTCTATAGCAGATTTTATGGAGAAAACCCCTTCGAAATGAGGTGTGATGCCAATTGACGATGTGACTCCTTTTGACTCTTTCGGATGGGGCGGCGACGGTTGCATTTGGACGGGGATCGAACCCTCTCAGGTACACCCGTGCAGGCTAGTTGCTCCCGGGCAACTAGCCTGCACGGGTGTATCTGGGAAAGCATGGGCAACCACTCTAAGTTTGAATTCTTGAGGATCGTACCTTTCCTTCCCAAGCACTTGTAGAGGAATTTGTGGCGATATGTCTTCCACCCATTTTTACTTGATCTTCGCCTCCTTCTTTACACATCTCTCCTTACAACCCCTCTCCCTGATACGCCCTCGTGGAAGGGGCGGCCTTGGGAAGGGTCGATTCGAATTTGAAGGAAAAGAAAAAAGAAAAAGTCTCCGCGGAAAAATACTCGCGGTCGCCTTCTTTCGACTACCCAAACAAAGAAGAGAATAGAAGAGAAGAGCATAGAAGAAGATAACAGAAGGCATCTCCTGAAGGCATTGAGGTCAGGAGGCCAATCTCAGAATGTTGAGGGCGGTAAGGCACACAATCCCACATAAAATCCCGATGCGAATTATGGATTTTAGTAAACGAACCCCCACCCTACACACACCTCCTAGCGCTCTGTTCGGGACTCGAACCCTGCCCTGAAGAGAAGGAGCTCTGCGAAGACCAATGGCCTCGGGCAGCGCTATGCAAACATTATTATTATTATTACTATTAGGATCTCCACCAAAAAATGGGCAGGAAAAGTTCATACTTGGGTAAAGTTTGGTGAATTGAAAAGGTGTGGATGACACATAGCCAAAGCAGTCTAAAGAGAAGACTACTAAGAACATAAGAAAATTCATAGCCTATCCGAAACAGCTCCTGTTCCCTCCACCCAGTTCAGTCCCACCTACCATCCTCCTCCATAAATCTATACAATATATTATTCAAACTCGGAAAGGGTAAGCTTCTAGCACATGACTATTAAGCGTATTCCATTCATCTACCACTCGATTGTAAACCAATTTTTATCATCTATTCTCCTAATCTTGACTGCTTAAAAACTTTGCTACGTGTCCTATCGTCTTTACTAATACTAAGAACCTTACCTATGTTTCCCCTATTATGACCTTTTACACACTTGAAAACTCTAATCAAATCCCCTCGAACTCTTTTCTTGTCTCGGTAATGTAAGACCAATATTTAAAAAGGCAGTAAATCTCTACCTAGTAATTATCGTCCAATCAGTTTAACCTCTGTCCTTTGCAAAATGTTAGAAACACTTATACGCGTCGACCTCGTTAACCAATTGGAATTAAAGAAGCTACTTAGAGACATCCAACACTGCTTTCGTAATAAAGTCTATTGCCTATTGCTTAACGAATATATTATACTTTTTTAATCTCATTTTTAATGAAATTGATAAGAGTTAATCAGTTGACATGATTTACCTCGACTTTCTAAAGACTTTTGATATAGTTCCCCACAAACTTTTATTAACTAAATTAAAAACGCATGGAGTTCAAGGCGTCATAACGAGGTGGATAGAAAATTGGTTGAAAGGGGGAAAAACTTAGAGGCCGATGAATATCGTTGGGACATGGCAGCAACCATAGTAACTGCAGCAATAGTCACGATTTAATTTAAAGAATTAATTCAACGGCCAAAACCTGAATTTAGCAAACACGTCCGTAACGTCACTCGTTCTTTAAGGAAAAGTTTTAGATATTCTATACAATTATAAAAGTTACTGGTGACAGCTGTATTTCATATACCAAATAACTTTAGCTTTTTAATATATATTATTTTGTCAGCTTTAGTGTAAAAAATATCTTTACAAATAACCTTTGTTAAGAGAATTTAAATAACTTTCAGCGGTGAGGCTTGTGTCTGATGTGAAAGATGGCGGTAGAAAAACTAGAGATTTAACAAAGTTTACTGCATATCGTGCTTTAGAAATTGAAGGGATATTAATTGGGTAAATATGTAGATTAGCGGCCCGGCCGAAAAAAAAATTGTGTGTAAATATTATCGTTCACTCGTGTCGGAATATTCATGCGCGTTTGAGGGTAATTGTGAAGACCATTGGCAGATCGTAGGCCTAGTTTTTTGGGCTATTTTGGGCTACTTTCCGGTGTTACTTTTTTTAGAGATGAAATCGAAGAATTTTATGGTTATTTTCATTTTTATACTGGGGGCTGTGCCCCCCAGACCCCCCCCCCCAAAGGATTGAAACACAGGGTCATCGCAGTGTTATCCCCGCGGCGAGCCGTACCCAACAACGAGCCGACGCTCAAAATAATCGTTAATACTTACGCCAGATGGGTGGGTAGAGTTTACCGGCAGCAAGCCAGAATTCGGTAAGATGTTCGTATCCTTCAGATGACAAATTTGAATAGGCTGCCCATCCGTCAGATACGACTGTCGTGCCCGGCAAAATCCACTTTTTTATCGCTGCGAGGTGGGTTTCTCGATTTCGAATTGCCACCGAAACAATGAAAATTCTCTTTGTTTTACATTCGAACCCTCCAAAAACCACTGCCCTTCCACTACACGGCCCATGGGCTCCGAGAAACGCAACATATTTCTCGTTGTCGGTTAAAATAGCACCGAAACGTTGAATAGGCAACGAACAAACTTAACACGAAAATGAAATTTTGACAAATGAACGGGAAACGGCGTGGGTGGTCGTTTAAATATGAGGCGCGCGGACGGAAAAGTACTTCATTGTTCACGGAAAATTCGTGACTTTTTTTTTACTGAAATTGACCATTTGTGTTTTTTGAACTACAGATATATAGCAAAAAAAACACTAATACTGAACGCATCCATTTGGAACAATAATCAAAATGAAGGTCGTAAAAAACCTGTGAAAAAATCAAAGAAGAGAAATAAATACGGAACAGAAAAAATGAAAAAGTACTGTTTTCGTCAGAATTAAGACGTGAGACTTCATTAACAACACCGAAATATGGTCTAATCGAGCATTAAACAATGGGAAATTAAGTAACAAGTAAATAAAAAGACTAAATAATGTCAGGCATAGGGTAGGTAGGATATATAGAAAAGAAATAAGGGGGAAAAACATCTAAAATATAAGAAAAAACAAGTTTTGATCAATATAAAAAGCACAAAAAGCCTTGAAACAAATACAGCTTTCTGATTGGTCATTTATGAAACTGAATCCAGATCTGTGATTGGCCAGTGCGATAGCAGAAAAACAATGAAAAGTAGCCCAAAAAATGAACTAGAGTCGCATCTGCCCATAGTCTTCACAATTACCCGTTTGAGTCCTTTTCGAATTATTATTCTCTAAACAATTAGGATTATATACTGGGGGGCTGTGCCCCCCAGACCCCCCCCCAATTTAATGAAACTCGGGATCATCGTAGTGTAGTTCCCCCATTGTGTTTACCCCCATACGAGCCGTCAACTTGAATGTACTCCAAAAACGTGAAACATTTTGGAACACGGACGAAATAGTACGTCCCATCGTTCGAGCCGATAATCTACTTATTTACCTACTTCAAAATCTCGCTAATTGTTATGTTTAGGCCACTCTGAAATTAGGCCGTCCAAACTTTTCAAACGCATATTAGATGATTATATGGAGAGGAAGGGTTATTCTAGACTCATTCCTATGGATGCAGTTTTTTATTATTGTATTTATGATTGATTTGGATTTTGACGTCTCGTTGATGATGCTTTTTGTTTATGACGCATTCCTGGGAATGGTCTAATTGAGGGTATTAAATATGTTTTCATTTGAAAGAAGGTGTGCGAGGGGAGATATGATTGAGCTTTTTAAAATCTTTTCTGGGATGGATAAATTGGAGCTAACACTTCAGATTCGGGGCGCACGGTAGATGGCGCTGTTAGTCGGCTATAATTTTGGGCTACAGCATATCTCTTATGACGTCAGACGGTAGCGTCAGATGTGAACAATATCTGCGTAATATTTTTTTGTATGAGTATATACTGGGGGGCTGCGCCCCCCAGACCCCCTAATTGATTGAAAATCAGGATCATCGCAGGGTGGTGTCCATACAGTGATATCTCCCCCCCGAGCAGTCCCCTTGAATTTACTGGGTTTTTTTTTCTCCCCAATAGCTTTTTACTGGCAGAAAAAACCTAACCTAATAACAAACAATTCTTACTTTTATAGGTTTCTTGATTAGTTTATGCGCCTCTAGATAATCTAAAAAGTTTTTCGCGATCATACAAAGTAAAGCCGAATTCGATTAACAAAGAAGCACATGGAGAGCACGAAAACACAATAACGAAAGAAAAACATTTGCAAAATGGATCCTATTTATAAGCTACGATGTTGCCAGGAAGAAGCTGTTATCGTTTGCAGTGAACAAATATACGAAAACAAAACAAAAAACAATAAAAGACATCAAGAAACCTTACCTAACTTAGAAAAAAAAACTATAAACGAGCAGAGCGCAGATATTTAGTAAATAATAGACTAAAAGTTACAAATCCCCAAAACAACAAAAAATATAACGCTGATATTGTTCACATCTGACGCTACCGTCTGACGTCATAAGAGATATGCTGTAGCCAAAATTGTAGCCGACTAACAGCGCCATCTACCGTGCGCCCCGAATCTGAAGTATTACCAAATTGGATTTCAGCAATTTATTTGAGTTAGAAGGTAGTAATAGAACTAGAGGCCGCCACTTAAAGATTAAAAAACAGAGGTGCAGACTGGATGTTAGAAAATATTTTCTCACTAACAGAGTGGTGGATTATTGGAATAGTTTGCCACCTGCGACTGTAGACACCCCAAACTTGAATGTTTCCAAGCGCAGATTGGATGATCATATGGGGATGGAAGGTTAATTTCTTCTTTTTGGTATGGGGATGGAGGGTTAATTTCTTACTTTTTGGTATGGGGATATGTTTCTTGACTCATTCCTGTGGATGACTTTGATTTTGTTTTTGACAGGCTCTTATGGAGGCTTTAAGTTATATATTGTAGATGCATGGTTGGACATAATCCTATGGATTGTTAAATTGTAGATGCATGATCTTACAAAATCCTATGGATCCATTATGTGGGTGGGATTTGATGGATACGGATGACCTTTGATAGGCCCTTGTGGCTTTTGTCATCCGTGAAATTATGTTATGTTATGTAGATGCATGATCTGACCTAATCCTTTGGATGCATTTTGTAGGTAGGTTTGACAGATGTATATGACCTCTGATAGGTACTTGTGGCTTTTGTAATCCATGAAATTATGTTATGACTCATTCTATTGAACTTTGAGTCGATGGAAGTTACTTTTTTTTTGCACATAATTGGTTACACGCTCCATACCCATTTTACTTTGGTGGGTTGTACCCACACATGATAAACATGTAGATTGGCGGCTCAGCAAAAAAAGTGGATTTTCGTTTGTTTATATTTTGTTTGGTAAATATGTAGATTATCGACGCGAACCATGGGATGTAATATTTAATCTGTGTTCCAAAATGTTTCATGTTTTGTGAGTAAATTTAAGGGGATGGCTCGTGTGGGGGTAAACACAATGGGGAGACCACACTACAATGAACCTGAGTTTTATTAAATTTCAATAATGTTCTGATGTTTACAGAGGTGAATGTTTTAACTACATCATGTCGGCGCCTTTAATCATTTTGTGAATTATAATAGGGGTGGGGGGGGTGTGTCTTATGTCAGAAATAACTCATTTGAATTTAATATTTTATTTTTTACTTTTTATTATCCTCATTTGGAGTCATTTTTATTTGTCAATATATTTCTCTTCATTTTACTATTTTTATACATTTAAATTTAATTAGCTGGATCATTTAAAGGAACTACTTTTTTTTAGCCATTTGCGTATCATAGAGATATTTATTACATAGTTTTAAAATTGAATCAGTTTGTGAAGGTCATCCGTCGTCTATTTCCCAATTATTAACTCTAGTTTCTGATAAAGAAATTGGTAACCTTTTTGGACGTTCATTATTTAGTTAAAATTAAAAGTGATTGTGAGATTTGTGGCTGGGCATTAGATGTGGTAAATATGTAGATTAGTGACTCAAACGATGGAACGTACTATTCTTTCCATAGTTCAATCCCTAAATACGGAAGAAAAAATTAAAGTTCGACACCTATCTTGCGAGCACTTCTAGTTGACTAAGACGGGAATTAAAGAAAGATTCCACGCTTTCTTCATCAAAATTTCTGAAGTATAGCCCTTAGAAATATAAAGTAAATAGCGTTTTTCGTTCTTTAGTTTTATATAACAAAGATGGCGTCAGCTATATTTCAAATAGGACTCAAACAAGAGAAAAAAAAAAGGCTTTCCTTGTTGCTATTTCAGAAGTATAAGCACTGCAATAAAGTACGTAAACAGCGTTTTTGGTTTGGTTATTTTCAGGCATTTTTATACAAAAAATGGCCTAAGTTAACAGCGTTTTCTGTTTTTTACTTTAAGGTATTTTTTCTGAAAAAAAATGTTGGCAGCTATAATTCGAAAAGGACTCAAACGCGCATGAATATTCTGACACATTTGTTTCCCCCTGCCTGAATATTCATGCGTGTTTGAGTCCTATTTGTGGATTTTATGGGAATAAGGGTTTGTATGCGATGGATGGACTCCATCTGAGCCAAGATGGGGTTGAGGTTTTGTGGCGGGAATTAGATAGTGTTATAAGAACATAAGAAAAGAAGGAGACTGCAAAAGACCATTCATGGCCTACACTTGGCAGCTCCTGTTCCATTCAACACACAAAAGATTTCTTACCAGAGAAAAGTCATCAACATTGTCACCCTTTACAGGAGTTCGTCAGATCTAATCTACAATATACATAAAATGCATCCAGAGGATTATGTCCATTCATGCAACTGCAAAATATAATCTCCCAACTCCTTAGAAAAATATATACATATGTTCATAAAAAAAAAGTCAGTCCCATCTAGCAGCTTCATCCATATATTTATCTAATCTATTCTTAAAACTACCCAGAGAGGAGGCTTCTATCACATTTCTAGTGAGCCTATTCCATTCATCTACCACACGATTTGTAAACCAATTCCTCCCAATCTCCTTCCTAAACCTATACTTAGCAAGCTTAAACCCATTGCTACGTGTTCTGTCATGTTCACTAAGTATAAGAACCTTACCCAGATCCCCTTTATTATATCCTTTTACCCATTTGAAGACTTCAATCAATTCCTCTCTGACTCTTCTCCTTTCCAATGTATGTAGATTTAGATTTCTGAGCCTTTCACCATAAGGTAAGTTCCTTAGCCCACCAATCATCTTTGTCATCCTTCTCTGCACAGACTCAAGCATATCAATATCCTTCCTATAATATGGTGACCAAAATTGTACTGCATAGTCTAGATGAGGCCTAACTAGCGCCAGATACAGTTTTAGAATGACTTCAGCACTCTTATTGCTTACACTCCTCCTAATGAATCCCAATATTCTATTAGCTTTATTCTTAGCATTTAGGCATTGCTTTCTAGGACGAAGGTCTGAACTTACCAAAATACCCAAGTCCCTCTCACAATCAGTCCTCCCTAAAATTCTCCCATTTAATTTATAACTATTCAATGGATTATTTCTACCTATACTAAGTACACTACATTTGTCTATGTCAAACTTCATTTGCCATTTCTCGGCCCAATTGGACAGAATGGTCAATTCCTCCTGCATTACAACAGCATCAGAATCAGCTCTAATGGCCCTACCTAGCTTAGTATCATCAGCAAATTTACTCAGGTCACTACTTATACCTATGTCAAGATCATTAATATAAATTAAGAATAGCAAGGGACCCAAAACAGATCCTTGCGGAACTCAACTACTAACACACCCCAGCACTTCATCTATACTAACTCTTTGCTGTCTGTTACCAAGCCATGACTGAATCCACCTAAATATACTGCCATCGATCCTGTGTGCTTTAACTTTGCTCAGAAGTCGTAAGTGTGGCACTCGATCAAAAGCCTTACTAAAGTCCAAGTATAAAATATCATAGTTTTCATCATTATCTGCTGCTTCATACACCTTACTATAAAAAGACAGCAAATTAGTCAGACAGGATTTACCCTTACTAAAGCCATGCTGTGATTCTTTTATCAACTTATGCTTATCCAAGTGATCTCTAATATTCCTTGCTATAATAGATTCCATCATTTTCCCTACCACTGATGTAAAACTTACTGGTCTGTAATTAGACATATTTGTTTTATCCCCTTTCTTAAATATAGGTATCACATTGGCTTTCTTCCATGCCACTGGCACAATGCCACTCTCCAATGATTTTCTAAAGATGCATGCTAGGGGCTCACTTAACACATCCTTACATTCTTTCAAAATTCTAGGAAAGAGCTCATCAGGATCGGGTGCTTTACTACTTTTGATTTTATCAATTTCCTTTGTCACTATCTCCTTTGTGATCAAGATATCCTTTAATTTCTCTTCATCACTACCCCAAAAGATCATTGACACCCCAGGTATATTTAGAGTATCCTCCTGTGTAAATACTGAGAGAAAAAAGTCATTTAGCATTCCAGCCATTGAGTCCCGAACACTCACTAATTCTCCATTGGAATCTATAATTGGGCCTATTTTATCTCTAACCTTAGTTTTGTATAATTGATAAAAACTTTTAGGATCTTCCTTTGCCCTATTTGCCACTTTAATTTCATAATTTCTCCTTGCTACTCTAACTAACTTTTTAACATCTCTTGCTAGTTCATTATATCTCTGCCTTAAGTGATCCTCTCCCTTTTTTATTTTCCTATAAATGCCCTTTTTAATGCCAATATAATGCTTAATTTTATCTGTCATCCATTTTGGGTCATTATTTTTAGTCCTAATCTCCTTATATGGAATGTTAATCATCTGACCTGTAATTAATTGCTCAATTATTCTTTCATACTCCTCTTCAATTGTAATCTCTTCCTCCTGGTGATTATTGTCTCCGCCTCCTTAGAGGCGGGAAACTAGGTTTTGATAGTGGTCAGGGAAATTTAATGGCTCAAAGTGAGGCAGGGAAAGGAAGCAAACACAGATTTGTAGAAGGTAGGCAGGCTAATGGAAGTGCTTTAGGGTTAAATTACTTGAGTAGTGATAGTGGTCAGGGAAATACAAGAGTACAGGGTCGGGGAAGGAGAGAAAGGAGATGCAGAGGAGATAGGCCCTCAGGTGCTTCAGGTATAGGTGGGCTGAGTTGTCTTTACACAAATGCTCGTAGTCTTAGAAATAAGAGGAATGAATTATTTAGTTATATCATTCATGAAGATATAGATATAATATGTATAGTTGAATCATGGGTTAATGAAAATATATTTAATGATAATGTCAGTCAATTTGAACTAGAAGATTATACTATGTACATTAGTCAAAGGAGAGATAGGACTGGTGGTGGGTTGATTATTTATATCAGAAATAGCATTTCTTCAAATCTAAATAACTCTATAAAGCAAGGAGGTGAATCATTATGGATAGATATTAAGGTTGGTAAAAATAGGAAAATACACTTGGGAGCTTTTTATAGACCACCAGGACAGACAGATTGTATCGATGAGTCAATAATTAGGGAAATAAGTAAAGGATGCAAAGAAGATACAGTTATTCTTGGTGACTTTAATTTAACTTCTGTAGACTGGGAAAATATGATAGGAAGAGATAGAGCAAGTTGTAAGTTTATGGAGTGTTTTGAGGATAACTTTTTGACCCAATTTGTTAATAAGCCAACAAGGGGTGCCAATATATTAGATCTAATTCTTTCAAATGATGATCACTTAGTTCAAGGATTGAGTGTAGGGGAATCATTGGGAAACAGTGATCATCAGATGGTTCAGTTTAATTTGCAAATAGTTAAGGGTAGAACAACTACAAACTCCACATAAATTCCAAATTTTTATAGGGGAGATTACGATAAATTATGCAGCATGCTAAATCAGATAAGGTGGGATATAGAATTCCATGGAAAGAATACTTATGAGATGTGGGATATTTTTAAGACTATATTAAACATGGTTCAGGAACAGTGTATTCCAATGAAGTCTATTAGGAAGAAATGTAGGAAACCATTATGGTGGAATCAAGAAATAGCTAATAAAGTTTCAGAGAAAAAAAGGGCATACCAGAGATTACAAAGTGATAGTAGTTTAGATAATTTAAACCATTATAGGTCAACCAGAAATGAACTAAATAAGATTATTAAGAAGACCAAAAGGACAGCAGAAATTAATTTAGCTTAAAATAATAATAAAGATCCTAAAAAATTCTTTAGCCATTATAGAATCAATAATAAAGGTAGTAATAGAACTAGAGGCCACCACTTTTAAGATTAAAAAACAGAGGTGCAGACTGGATGTTAGAAAATATTTTTTCACTAACAGAGTGGTGGATTATTGGAATAGTTTGCCACCTGAGACTGTAGACAGCCCAAACTTGAATGTTTTCAAGCGCATATTGGATGATTATATGGGGATGGAGGGTTAATTTCTTACTTTTTGGTATGTGGATATGTTTCTTGACTCATTCCTGTGGATGACTTTGATTTTGTTTTTCACAGACTCCTATGGAGGCTTTAAATTATATATTGTAGATGTATGGTTGGACATTCCTATGGATTGTTATATTGTAGATGCATGATCTGACAAAATCCTATGGATGCATTATGTGGGTGGGATTTGATGGATACGGATGACCTTTGATAGGCCCTTGTGGCTTTTATCATCCGTGAAATTATGTTATGTTAAATATACCTGGCGCCATTTAAATGTACAAAAAAACGTTATAAAAATAGTAAAATATATTGGCAAATAAAAATGACTCCAAATGAGGATAATAAAAAGCTATTAAGTGAAAAACAAAATAAAAATCTAATTCAGTCATTTCTGCTGTCAGACCCCACCCCAACCCCCATTATAATTCACAAAACGATTAAAGGCACAGAAATGGTTTGGTTCAATCATTCATTTCTGTAAATCTTAGAACATTATCCTATTAACAATTAGGATTTAAACTCAGGATTAAAGGCTCAGGATCATCATAGGGTGGTCCCTCCCCATTGTGTTTACCCCCACACAAGCCGTCCCCTTAAATGTACTCCAAAAATGTGAAACATTTTGGAACACTGACAAAATAGTACGTCGCATCATTCGAGCCATTAATCTACATATTTATCCCCCACACACCCTGCTATTAATAATCACAGCAGGATATCGGTGTTTTAGTTGACATTTCCATGGTCATATTAATTCTGTTGTGAGCAAGGCATCAGTACTTTAGAGCAAGATTCTTTCTTCTACCCTTTGCCGCACGCATCCTTTTATGATAACCTTGTTTCTAACTCATGTTTAGACCAATTATGGAATTTGCATCTTGTGTGTGGAACTCAGGCTATCTTGGTGACCTGAAACTTCTAGAGAGCATTCAGCGTAGGTGGACAAAGCAGATTGAAAGGTTGGAAACTTTGTCTTATAGTGAGAGACTGGAGGCTTTGAACTTGTATTCTGTCGGGGGGGAAGACTAATCCGAGCAGATATTATTAAGTACTGGAAGATATTTCATGGGAAGTGCAGTATTAGTCCTGATGATTTTGTTAATTTGTCACAGCCATATTCACTCTTCCACAGAATGTAGGCGAAGATTTTTCAGCTTGCACTGCATAGGTGTGTAGAACTTTCCTTCAGATGCTTTTGTTATTGTAGTCTTTGGACAGTTTTAAGAGACAATTGCATGACTCTTGGACCTGTGCCTTCGAATATGTCGATTAAATTAATAATTTTGCATGTTGTGTACCGAATTAAGCATGTGGCACACAACTCTGCTCACTCTGCATACCTTCAGATATGTGCTGCCTATACTTAGTTCCTATCTTTGATTTGTGTCAGTACTGAAATGCTATAGGAGAGCATTTCAGGTGAGTTACTAGTAAGCACTAACAAAATTGGGTAGCATAATTTATGGTAAATATTCGTTTAAACACATTTGTGCCCATTAATTTAAAAATGTAATTTTCCTATGCAGTTTTATATGTACTTTTCTGATCTGACACTCGTTTTTCCCAGAAATGTATACTTTGCCCATAATTGACCAGTCCATATGTTCTCTTACATAATCTTTTACCGCTTAACTTTACACACAGAGTAACATAACATACTTTCACGGATGACAAAAGCCACAAGTGCCTATCAAAGGTCATCCGTCAAAACCCACCCACAAAAAGCACCATCGCCATGGGAAGACAAAATCAAAGTCCCCACAATATAATATAACAGATGACAAAAGCCACAAGGGCCCTTCATAGGACTAGGGGTCACCACCTAAAAATTAAGAAACACCAAACTTGGGGTAATACTCCAGTTTAGTGATGCACACTAGGAGGAGCTATTTTGGGGCTACAATTAACGCCTTTCGAATCCTTTAATCCTATAAGAAATTTAATGAGTTAAACATAACATGAGCAAAGAGAATGATAAATGATTGGCTTATCTTGGGAAAAGGACTAATATTTTATCCAGGGATTTATGATATTTTGTTCCAGAGAATATTGTTGCCCTCTGGAGTAGCTTATCCCTCTTGTTAGTATTTTGGGTAAGCTATCATTAACTTTCTCTTGTCACAATGAATTTACTGAAAAAGACATCCAGAATGCCTTTTGTTAACAATACAATGAAGTTGACCTTTTTGAGAGAACTGAGAGAGCCAACGCTTTTTCTTTTGCGCTGGAGCCTTTGTCATGAGTCGCACAATATTAAATTTTAGTGAAAAATGTAACACCTGGTTAACATCAAAGTTTAGCCAAGCAAAATTATCATTCTCTAGAAAATTACTGAATATTTTATCTTTAAATTAATGATCATTGAAATATATAAATTAATGAAAATGACACATAATTATTATATTTTCCCTTTTAATGGAAGTGCAATGAACCATTGCACAAATGAACATATGTTAAAAGAAGGTAAAGTTGAAAAAAAAAGAATTCAAAGAACACTCCATTATAGCTACTCTCTCAAGATTTTGCACCATTTGTGCATTCTGTCAACACATGCTTTAGCAGCTAACCGTTTAGATTGAGTACTTAGTGCATTAACTGGTGGAGTATCATTAACATTTCTTGAATTGTTATCCTTAATATTAATTGTTCCATTAAGCAAATCATTTACTGAACTTTGATTAGATAGACTTTGGTTTGAAATATTTAAAGAACCTGTTGCAGAATAACCGGAAGGAACATCATCCTTACTTGTTTCACGATCAACTACTAAATCATCTCCAGTAACATATTTCTCACAGAATTGATCACCGACACCTGACGAGTCATTGTGAGCATGTGTCAGTGATAATTCCAGAGGATATAAATGATTTATAGAATGATGAACAATTTTTCCATGCTCCTCTTTTGACTTTAACACATAACATAACATAATTTCACGGATGACAAAAGCCACAAGGGCCTATCAAAGGTCATCCGTATCCATCAAATCCCACCCACATAATGCATCCATAGGATTTTGTCAGATCATGCATCTAGAATATACAATTTAACAATCCATAGGATTATGTCCAACCATGCATCTACAATATATAATTTAAAGCCTCCATAGGAGTCTGTCAAAAACAAAATCAAAGTCCCCCAAAATATACAATAAAAAGAAACTGCATCTACAGGAATGAGTCAAGAAACATATCCCCATACCAAAAAGTTAGAAATTAACCCTCCATCCCCATATAATCATCCAATATGCGCTTGAAAACATTCAAGTTTGGGCTGTCTACAGTCTCAGGTGGCAAACTATTCCAATAATCCACCACTGTGTTAGTGAAAAAATATTTTCTAACATCCAGTCTGCACCTCTGTCATTTAATCTTTAAGTGGTGGCATCTAGTTCTATTACTACCTTCTAACTTAAATAACTTGCTGAAATCAAATTTATCCATCCCAGAAAAGATTTTAAAAAGCTCAATCATAACTCCCCTCAGTCTATCTTCATATTCAAGGTGTTTCAGGGATGGTATTATTTTTGTTGCCCTCCTTTGTACTGACTCTAATAAGTTTATATCATGTCTAAAATGTGGTGACCATGCCTGTATACAGTACTCTAAATGTGGCCTGAAATAAGAGTTGTATAGTTTAAGGATGACCTCCTTACTCTTGTAGCTAACATTTCTTTTAATGTAACCTAGCACCCTATTTGCTATATTTTTTGCCTCAATACACTGCTTTGAAAATTTAAGTGACCTATCTACTACTACTCCTAAGTCCTTCTCATCTTCAACTGAATTAAGCCAATACCCATCCATCTCATAGCTAAATTCCCCATTATCTCTCCCCATGTTAATAACTTTGCATTTATTAAGGTTAAAAGTCATCTGCCACTTCTGAGCCCAAGCTAACAACTTATTTAAGTCACCCTGCACTTTAAAGCTACCCTCAACCTCTTTGACTACAGCTGCCAATTTAGTGTCATCAGCAAAAATTGACACTGCTATTTACACCTTGTCCAAGATCATTTACATATCTCAAGCAGCTTCAATTTATGAACTAGTCTTCTATGTGGAACCTTATCAAAAGCTTTGCTGAAATCTAAGTAGATCACATCAACTTTCTCATCCCTATCTAATTCTTTAGTTACATAATCCATAAAATCCAGTAAATTAGTTAAACACGATTTACCTTTTCTAAAACCATGCTGAGCAATTTTAAAGACTATAGAAGTTAAGCTTACCAGTCTGAAGTTATTTGTGTCCTCTTTGCTTCCTTTTTTAAAAATTGGCACTAAATTTGCCAATTTCCAATCATTTGGTATTTCTCTAGACTCTAGTGATCTAATAAATATCTTCTCAAGAGCTACTGCAATACTTTCTACATCTTCTTTGAGTATCCTAGAATGAATGTTGTCATGGCCAGATGCCTTACTAGTATTTAACTGCATTATAAGCCCTTTAATTTCTTCTCTGTCTATATTAATAGAATTTATCACTACTTCCCTTGACCTAGAATTATCATCATAACTGGTTTCTCTTCTGTGAATACTGAAGCAAATGGATCATTAAAGACCTCTACTATTTCCTCATCAGATTCTTTCAAAACCCCTTTATATTTAATAGGCCCTATTTTACCACTGTTAGATTTATTATTGATTCTATAATGGCTAAAGAATTTTTTAGGATCTTTATTATTATTCTTAGCTAAATTAATTTCTGCTGTCCTTTTGGTCTTCTTAATAATCTTTAGTTCATTTCTGGTTGACCTATAATGGTTTAAATTATCTATACTACTCTCACTTTGTAATCTCTGGTATGCCCTTTTTTTCTCTGAAACTTTATTAGCTATTTCTTGATTCCACCATAATGGTTTCCTACATTTCTTCCTAATAGACTTCATTGGAATACACTGTTCCTGAACCATGTTTAATATAGTCTTAAAAATATCCCACATCTCATAAGTATTCTTTCCATGGAATTCTAGATCCCACCTAATCTGATTTAGCATGCTGCGTAATTTATCATAATCTCCCCTATAAAAATTTGGAATTTATGTGGAGTTTGTAGTTGTTCTACCCTTAACTATTTGCAAATTAAACCGAACCATCTGATGATCACTGTTTCCCAATGATTCCCCTACACTCAATCCTTGAACTAAGTGATCATCATTTGAAAGAATCAGATCTAATATATTGGCACCCCTTGTTTGCTTATTAACAAATTGGGTCAAAAAGTTATCCTCAAAATACTCCATAAACTTACAACTTGCTCTATCTCTTCCTATCATATTTTCCCAGTCTACAGAAGTTAAGTTAAAGTCACCAAGAATAACTGTATCTTCTTTGCATTCTTTACTTATTTCCCTAATCATTAACTCATCGATACAATCTGTCTGTCATGGTGGTCTATAAAAAGCTCCCAAGTGTATTTTCCTATTTTTACCAACCTTAATATCTATCCATATTGATTCACCTTCTCTTTGCTTTATAGAGTTATTTAGATTTGAAGAAATGCTATTTCTGATATAAATAATCAACCCACCACCAGTCCTATCTCTCCTTTGACTAATGTACATAGTATAACCCTCTAGTTCAAATTCACTGACATTATCACTAAATATATTTTCATTAACCCATGATTCAACTATACATATTATATCTATATCTTCATGAATGATATAACTAAATAATTCATCCCTCTTATTTCTAAGACTACGAGCATTTGTGTAAAGACAACTCAGCCCACCTATCCCTGAAGCACCTGAGGGCCTATCTCCTTTCTCTCCTTCCCCGACCCTGTACTCTTATATTTCCTTGACCACTATCACTACTCAAGTAATTTAACCCTAAAGCACTTCCATTAGCCTGCCTACCTTCTACAAATCTGTGTTTGCTTCCTTTCCCTGCCTCACTTTGAGCCATTAAATTTCCCTGACCACTATCAAAACCTAGTTTCTTGCCTCTAAAGACCTAATAACACTATCTAATTCCCGCCACAAAACCTCAACCCCATCTTGGCTCAGATGGAGTCCATGTATCGCATACAAACCCTTATTCCCATAAAACCCACTCCAAACATCTACAATCACCAATCCTGACTCCTCGCACAAACCTTTCACATATTCATTCAACCCCATTGCACGAGACAACCATTCTCGGAAGCACACCTGAAACAACGCCTTTTACTCTACTTTCATACATCCTTTCAATCAGCCTTTTAT
Source organism: Ceratothoa steindachneri (assembly GCA_963969495.1). Classification (NCBI taxonomy): domain Eukaryota; kingdom Metazoa; phylum Arthropoda; class Malacostraca; order Isopoda; family Cymothoidae; genus Ceratothoa; species Ceratothoa steindachneri. The sequence goes on from OZ018333.1 coordinate 90,790,531, forward strand.
ACCGCTGTCGTAACTCACAAGTACCCACCTTCTTTACATCATTTACTCCGACATGTGTAATCACAACTGCTTCCCGTTTACACCCAGACACCAACCTATCATACCTCTCACACACATTATTTACACCAGCACCCAGCAGACAAACTCTCACTCCTTTCCATTTACTTTCACTCAACTTCCTATCTAAATACCCTAATCTGAGAGTCACCCATCACAATCACCTCAGTCATTCTCCTATTCTCTCTAGGCCTAGTATTACCCTCCCTCCAGCTCTCACTCACTCGACCTCCTATTCTACTTCAGGCACGGCCACACCAGACAAATTTCTTTCAAATTCTTTCTCTCTCAGGGCATCAAATCTGTTCCATGTCCCTCTCATTCACACCTCTAACCTGTCCTAACTTATCTATTCTGTTCACTTTCACCCACCACTCATCTTCACTTACTGGTTTCTCTCCAGTCCCTGTTCTAGGCCTAACTTCCTCCCTCCTGGTCCCAATCTGACTCTTCAAACATACACTTGCATCTCTTCTCACTTCAGACAGAAAATTGTTGTCTCAAGCATTCCGCACGTAATCGACTCACCTCCTCAGTCAAAGCACATACATGGCAGTCAGACACATTCACTCTCCTCTCTACACCACAGACATCGCACACTACATACACACTACTTTCAAAAGGCATACTCTCTACATCCAAACAGTCAGCCATACTCAAAGAATCACAATAATAGAAACAAAAACTTACAACAACAATAATTTGACCCAAATTTGTTCACGCAAGTTTAAAACCTGCTAATCAAGATGGCCAGAGAAGTAAACAAAAGTCACTTTCTCACCAAAACAAAATAACCACAATTTATACTTTTTTTTTTTTTTTTTTTTTTTTTTTTTTTTTATAGAGCCCATCTGGCAACTACCCACTTGGGCATAAGTCGCCGAAAAACACGACAGCCTAGAATTAGGCTACTTTAAAGTTAAAATATGAAAACTTAACAATCAATATAAATTTGAAAAACTTAACAATCGAAGCAATCTCCGGCAGCGGGGGGAGGTCCCCCTCACCCCGGTGCAGGAGAGTGCAATCTAAAACAAAACAATAACAAAAAAAGGAACCTTAAATAAAGGGGAGAAGGCCGGCCTCCCCTAAAAAGTCAATAAGTCCACCAGTCATGGTGCACGCACTCGTCCCGAGTACAAGGGACAGGCGGTAGCGACCCCGCCCATCCCGGTACCGAGACAGGTATCGTGCGCGAAGATCACCCAGACTGGGACATTCGACAAGAATATGCCGAACAGTCTGGGGGACGACGCAGTCGTTGCAATAGGGCACATGCGAGCGCTCCACCAAGTAACGATGCGTCACACGAGTGTGTCCGATTCGAAGACGACAGAAAGCAACCTGAAGCCGCCGCGGCATTGGGGGATAGGTCCATGGGAACAGTCGCGGCGCAATGGCACGCAACTTTAAGTTCCCCTCGACCGTCTCCCATCTTCTTTGCCAAGCAGTCCGAAGAGCTGCCCGTATTCCTGCCATGTAGTCGGTGTGAGGAAGAGCGAAACGCTGGTCCGGTCGCAGAGTCCTCGCGGACTCTTTGGCGCCCTCATTCCCCGCAATTCCTACATGTCCAGGAACCCAGCAGAAGATAATCTCGACATCTGCCCGGCTCGCCAAAACCGTGGCGTCACGGATTTCGCGAACCAGGGGATGCGGAGATTCCAATGCCCCGAGAGCACTCAGGGCGCTTTGTGAGTCGCTATAAATCACAATCCGGTCTCCGAACCGGGCACGTCGCGTAATCTCCCGTACCGAGTGGTGTATTGCCACCAGCTCGGCCGTGAAGACAGACGCAGCGCCTGGTAGAGCCCCGCTGACTTCAAACAGAGGGGATACGGCGTGGAAGCCGACCCCCTCTTGGGACTTGGAGCCATCCGTATACACTGGCACGGTACCAGCGTGACACGATGTGTGCTCCAAAAAGATCGAACGCAATACTCCCGGCGCAGTACAAGCTTTGGGAGCAGAGGCGTGGCGACAAATAGCCAAATGTGGTACCCTCCAGGGTGGCGTCCTGGGCAGAACCAGGGGTGCCACCGGCCCGAGAGCTATATCTACCTCTCGAAGGAGTTTCCTGGCCCTAAACCCAAAGGGCTTAGGGTATGACTGGCGTCTCTCGGCGGCATAGGCACCATCGAGATCAGCTGCGGATGCAGTGAGAGCTGTTGGCGACTGGGGGAGGCGCCGGGCTCGCGCGTACAGGCGAGTGATGCACTGTACGCGGCGCAGAGCGAGTGGCATCTCCCCAGCATCGACCAACAGGCTCTCAATGGGGGAAGTGCGGAAGGCACCGGTCGCAAGGCGAAGGCCGGTGTGGTGGATCGAATCCACCTTCCGCAATAAACGCTCGGCTGCGGATGCATAAAACTCGCATCCGTAGTCGAGCTTCGAGCGAACAAAGGATCGATAAAAAAGTAAGGCGGTAGCCCTATCAGCGCCCCAAGCGCTGAACGTCACGGAACGGAGAATGTCCATGGCGCGGGTACAAGAGACCCTAAGGCTGCGAATGTGAGCCTCCCAGGTGAGGCGTCGGTCGAATACAAGACCAAGGAAACGGTGCGACTCAACCACATCCAGGCGCACCCCATTAAGAAACAAATCTGGGTCGGGGTGAAGCCGTGGATGGCGGCAGAAGTGCACCACCTTAGTCTTGGCCAAAGAAAACCGAAACCTGTGCGCTTCGGCATAGCGAGAGACGCGGTTCAATGCCTGTTGGAGTCGGCGCTCCAGAGTTGGCATCTGGGCCGCGCCAAAAGAGATCGAAAGGTCGTCCACGTAGAGCGTAGCGAGAACATCTTCCGGCAGCACCGAGGTGATGCCGTTGATGCTCAGGGCAAAGAGTGTGACACTGAGGACACTTCCCTGCGGGACACCCTCTTCCTGCTCCTTTGGGCCGGAGAGGGCTCCCCCCACCCGTACGCGGAATCGACGATCTCGCAAAAATTCAGATATAAACATTGGGAGGCGTCCCCTCGCCCCCATCGTGTGGAGAGTCTCCATGATACCGTATCGCCATGCGGTATCATAGGCTTTCTCCAGATCAAAAAACACCGTGGCGTAGTGCTGTCTACGAAGGAAAGCCTCGCAGACGGCATTTTCCAGTCGGAGCAGAGCATCCGACGTGGAGTGGAACTTACGGAAGCCGCACTGTGCAGAAGACAGATGGCCTCCGCTGTCCAGGAAATAGGCTAATCTAACATTTACCAATTTCTCCATCAACTTGCACACGCAAGAGGTTAGAGAGATTGGGCGGAAACCGGTCGGAGTAGAGTGATCTCTCCCCGGCTTGCGAAAGGCGAGCACAGTAGCGATTCGCCAGGAGTCTGGGAGGAGACCTTCCACCCAGATCCTGTTGAACAAATCTAATAGAAAGGCCATGCCTCGCTCACCCAGGTGTCGAAGCATGGCGTACGGGACATCGTCCGGACCATGGGCGGTGTCCGCGCACGAAGCGAGAGCGGAACGCAACTCACTCACAGTAAACTTGTCGTTGAAGGGTTCTCCGCCTCTGGAGGTAAAGTCCAGCCGGCGGCCTTCCGCGACATCACGACGTGCATTGAATGCTGGCGGAGCAGCATCACGGCTAGAGAATGCGGAAAAAGCGGTCGCTAAGGATTCCGCCACGGACGCGGGGTCCGAGATTGCGGTCCCATTCTCCTGGAGAACGGGAGGGGGGTCCTGCGAGAACTTGCCCCGAATCCTTTTGACTCGCTTCCACACCTCAGCTAAAGGGGTCTTCCCGTTAAGTGAAGACACGTATGCCCGCCAAGAAGAGCGGCGGGCGTGCTTCGAAATATACCGGAACCTAGCCCTAGCCCGACGAAATTCAGCGACGGTGAAATCGTTCGGGCGGCGCTTATAGCGCATGTAGGCATAACGCTTCTGTTTGAGGGCCGTCTCACACTCGGCCGACCACCATGGGAGTGGTCGGCGTGCAAAACGGCCAGACGTCCTAGGAATAGTAGTCAGGCCCACGGCGATGAGGTTGCCGGAGAAGAACTCGACGGCCTCATCTACCGACCTAAACTCCTTGACTGAGATAGAGAATTCAGTCATTTCCTGAAATGCAGGCCACCGCGCCCGCGCCAAGCACCACCGAGGTGGTCTCTCAGGCGGCAGTTGCCCTGAAAATGATATTTGAATGGGAAAGTGATCACTACCATGGAGGTCATCGACCACCCCCCAATCAAAATCAGGCTGTGCATCCGAAGAGCACAAAGATAGGTCAAGGCAAGAAAATGAAGCGGTTCTCGGACAGTGATGCGTAAACTCATCCACGTTTAGGACACCCATCTCAAGCTCTTCGATCAGATCGGCAAGGACTTGTCCCCTGGGATTTATGGTGTAATCTCCCCAGAGAGGATGCCTGCCGTTCAGATCTCCAAGCAAGAGATAGGGCCTCGGCAACCGTGCCACGACGCGGCGAAAGTCCCCCGCGTCGAAGTCAGCTGACGGTGGAATGTACGCAGAAATGATAGTATACCTCCTATCCAGGTGCAGCTGCACAGCCACTGCCTGAAAGGAGGTATCTAAAGAGAAAGGAAGAACGGAGACATCATGCCGGGTGTAAACCGCGCATCCCCCAGCCCGGCCGTCCCGCGGTGGTTGGGTCGCAAGACCCTTATACCCCGGGAGGGCAGGCAGGGGGCACGCGCCTAGCATGGTCTCCTGCAAAAGAATAGCTAACGGGGAACGGGATGAGGCGAGCCTCCGCAGCTCCTCCCAGTTGGCCCGGAATCCACGGCAATTCCATTGAAGGAATATGCCCTCCAGGCCTAGCTCGGAGGAGACGCGGGGGCCCTCCTCGAATTGAAGACCCTCACGGGAATGGCCGTACGCTTCCCGGGGGCAGAACCCCGGGCGCTGTTGGCCGGACAATGCGCTGAAGGCGCTGTCGCCTTCGAGGACTTATTGGGGGAGGTTGGGCTCGCCATGCGAGTCTTTTCCTCCCTCCGCCTCGAAACTTTAGGCGGGCGTTGCGGCTTCGGAGGCGGGGGGCCCTCTTTTCGAGGAACCACCGTCTCCGAGCCACTCGCTCCACCTCGGGGCGTGGGCAAAGGGGCCGAAGCTCCTTTGTTGCTGTCCTCCTTTCGGGGAACAGCTTTAGGAACCCCGGAAGATGGCCTAGCGACCATCTTCAGGGGTGTTGCCTCCTGTGAGTCTAACGACTCGGTGGAGGCGCGTGGCCGTTTCGCTTTACGCGAAACGGTCACGCTGGGGGAAGAGGGGGGAGCCCTGGTTTTAGCCGGGGCAGGGTATGAACCCTTTTTGCCGCCAGCTTTACCAGGGGAGCGCCCAGGTTGGGTAGAGCCCACAGAAGGGCTCCGAATGGGCGCGGAAACAACCGTGCTCGTTGGCCTGGATGGGCCAGGAGCAGAGGGTGCCTTTCTAACTATTGAGGCATATGACGTCCCAGGCAGAGCCGGGCGCGCCAGGACCAAGTCCTTTGCCTCGCGGAATGAGAGTCGATCCTGGGCCTGAACGGCCAGGATTTCTTTCTCAAGGAGATATGCACCACATTGCTTCGAAGAAGCAGGGTGCGGCTCTCCGCAATTGACACACTTGGCCACACACGATTTGGACTTATCGTGTGCGACCTTGGAGCAATTTACACAGACTTCGGGTGACCCCGATTTTGCACGTCTACATGATCGATTCGTATGGCCGAAGCGGTGGCAGTGATAGCACCGCCGCGGCAGTGGCACGAATGCCTTCACGCGGTAGCGGTACCAACCGGCACGCACCGACTCAGGGAGCTTGTCACAGTCGAACGTGACGAAGAGTGTAGGGGTGGGTCTCGAGGCCCCTCCCTGTTTTCTCATCACACGTTCGACCTTGACCGCCCCATGGTCGGCCAGCTCTAGGGTGATGTCCTCAATGGAGTAGTCAACGAGTTCCCTCGCATAAACTACTCCTTTCACAAAGTTCATGGTAGAGTGCGGCGTCACACTCACCGGGGTGCCATGAAGTGTCCGAAGAGCACTTATCTTGGCCGCCTCGGCGGGATTCGCCGCATTCGCCAGAAGGCTCCCGTCCGAGAAACGGGTTACCTTCGGCTCTCTACCAATTGCACTAGCTAATCCTCTCCTCTGATGGATCATGTTGCCCTTGGACAACATGGTGCCATCAGTGGAGCGAATAACGAGGAAGCGTTTGAAGCCAGCGGGCTCGAAAACGCCAGGTAACCTCTGAATCAGGGGCCCCGATGTCATCGAGGCTCCGCCCTGTGCATTCTTGGTCTTAGTCGTAGTCATGGGCTCCGCACACGAGGGGGTAGAGGGGCCGGATGTGCCGATCTTGGCTTGGTCGCCTACCAAAGTGGTAGCAGACCCATCCGTCCCCGCAGCCCCCGCGGATGGAGAGGAGCCCCGAGTCTTCTTCGTCTTTTGAGTCTTTTTAGTCTTTTTCTTTTTAGGAGAGGAGGGCGGGGAATGAACCCGCTTTTCACCTCCGCCGGCAGAAGTCCCCAGGCCAGATGGACCAGCCTCAGCCAGGTCCCTCTCCGAAATGGAGAAGGTCCTGGTTGTCGTAGGGGCACCTGTCGGAGGAGATCCCTCCCCTCCTTCTACTGCCTCGGAGCCCTCAGCCATTTGAGGAGGACCTTGCATAGGGGCGGATTCGGGTTCGGTGCTTGGTGCCGAGCCCGAATTCCCCCCCATGGAAGGCCCTACCGTCTGGGGCTGGGTCTCCTCAAGGACCATGTCTATCACAGGAGGGGCCTCCAGTTGGCCATCCCCTCCCAGGACATCGCAGGTCCCCTTGGCAGTATTGTCACTAGTCAGGTGGTGTGGGGAGGCACAGGCCTTGACACCAGCAAGGTTCAAAATTCTTGCCAGCAGGTCTTTTGAGGGAAGCGACCGAAGGGGCCTGGCTTCCCTCTCCCCCCTAAGGGGGTTTGCCCTACCGAGCCGCTTGCACGAGGGGCGGTCGGCAATGGGCTGCCTGCTGGCTTTCTTGGCAGTCCCCTTAGAAAGCAAAGGAGGGACTGCCGCTGGAGATAGGGAGGTGCCCGAAAGCACCTCCAGAGAAGGGGGTGAGGGGGAGTCCCCTACACCCGTAGGCGTAGGAGAGGAGTAAGCCTCCTCTCCGGTTAAAGAATTATGGAGGGTCCCTTGCGCAAGCACAAGGGGGGGGACCTCCATTTTCTCGGTGGAGCTGCCCGAGGGCGGCTCCGTAGATGTTTTGGGGGAAGTTGGGGGTTGGGGTTTTTGTTTTTTTTCATACATGGGCATGGTGACCCTCTTTTGATTACGGGACGCAATAGCTCATCACCTCTCGCAGTTGCCCGCACTGCGAGAGGTGCTTACAAGCCCGGCAGAGCCAGGCGCCGCCATTCGGGACCACCCCTCCCGCCTGGTGGCCTGGCAGTCCTTCGGCATGGCGGCTCCACCTTGGACACGGCGTAAAAAATATAGGTTGTGAAGAGGAGAGGAAAAGGGATGTGAGGAAGATGTGGGTGGGGATGAAGCAGGTTGTTAAAAAAACCCCATCCCGAACCGGAGCTCAGGGGTTAGGGAACAATGTCCCCTCCCCCCCTCAGCCCCAATCCGGGGTGGTTGGCTTGAGAAGAAGGTCAGCATTCTACCCTGTGAAATTAGAGGCTGACCAGAGAAAGTTGTGGGAGAGGTTGTATGAAAAGCGACGAGGTAGGGGAGAAATCGGGCTATCTGAAGGAAGGAAGAGAGGCTAAGCTGGGGCCGGACGGAGCGCTGGATCCCGTCAGCACGGCGGCCAGGATGGCAAATCGCCGCGCCCCTTACGGGGCACAATTTATACAAAATAACCACAATTTAACTTTGTTATATTAACCAAATATTAGGTGTTGTGTATTTGTGTTTAATATGTCAGTCGATGGTGGGTTTTCCAGGGGCCACATATGTTCCAATCAATTATAACTTAGCATTTTGTTAAGTTCCTTTGAATATGTTCCACGATTTGCGACGTTCAATACATCACATGCGACAACTAGTTCTATAATTCTACCCAATTGTTAGTATGGGCGCGGTTTATTAGGCAATTTTATTAAAACTACATCACCAGATTTTATTCTATAATGCTCTCCTTAGACTTAATAGGTAATTTTCATACCATAAATCTTTAAAATAAAAAAAACAACTTTATTGCGAAGTTCAAGAGACTCAAGTAGTCCCTCTCTGGTCAGAGGATCTTCATCCCATATATGATTATCATTAGTCTCTTAATAATATGAAAGGATTTGTATTTATTTTCAAAAAGTAATTAGGGGTAGTGATTTCTAAGTCATTATCAGATGACCTATATGTCAATGGTCTGGAGTTAATAGCAGATTGAATATCTGCAATCACAGTCAGAAGCTCAAAATAAGAAATTCTTGCTCTTCCTATGTTTTTATAAAAACAAGTCTTAATAGTACGGATGAGACATTCCCAGGTGGAACCGACCCAAGCTGAGTAAACTGGTATCCTAATATGTTTGATATTAAAGTTTCTAAAATGATTATTAAATTCATCTGTGCCCATTGCCTTTTCTAATATATTTCCACCAGAAACGAATGACCTAGCATTATCGCTATATAGAGTAGATGGGACACCATACAAATTAGCAAACCTAAAGAATGCTAGGATGAAGCTATGTGTAGACATATCTGGGACTAATTCAATGTGAACAGCTGTAACATTTAAACATAAAAGACTAATAAATACATTTTGATGTTCTTGCCAGTTGAATCATTTCCTCAAAGATGACCAGTATAATCTATCCCTGTATGATTAAAGGGTTTAACAAAATTTACTCAATGTTTGGGAAGATTAGTCATCTTAGGATATTTGAAAGACAGTGAATTGAATTTATGACAAATCATGCATTGATGCAGTATTTTCTTGACAATCTTTCTCATACGTGGAATTCAAAATCCTCCCATTCGAACAGCATTCAGCGTTGATTGTATTCAAAGATGTTTACATCTGTGATGGTAAGATTCTACAATTAATGTTGTGAGATGGTGATCCTTGGCCAGCAAAATAGGATTTACAATGTTGTCATCATACATAGCTGTTTTCCCAATTCTACCTTTGGATCTTATAACCCCCTTTTCATCTAAAAATAAATCAAGTCTATTGACTAGTTCAGGTACTTTCTTCTTATTTTGATTGACATTTTCCAAATATTCCAATTCCTGGTGAAATTTAGATTTCTGCATATATTTAATCCAATAGATCTTTCCTGTTTCCATAGGTTCCAAAATAATTTTCTGGCTCAAGTTGATAAAATTGAAAATATATTTAGTTACACCGAAGAGTTTATTTAGAGAAGAAAACCTATTGATATGCAAAATAGGGTTTTCTATACTATCGTTGACTTTTAATATATTAGTAGTATGATAAACCTTAACAAGTTGTTTACTCTCTTCTGATAAACAACCTAAGGAATTGACTGGCCAAGAAATGGGAACAGTAGAGAGCCATGACGGTCCTTTGAACTATAATTCTTCCTTACTTTCAAATTCTTTGACATTCAATCCTCTGGTGAGCAAATCTGCAGAATTATTTTCTGAATTAACAAATTTAAAGTTCATATTAACTTAATAATTTTCTATGATAACTTTCTTGAAAACTCTAATATCTTTGATTCTGTTCATAGTAAATATACACTTTTTTTTCACATTTTCCCTTAGTAACCAAACTTTATGGCAGGGAAGGAATCCAAGATTGTAGGAAGACATTTTAAGGCGAAGTAAACCGCCATTAGTTCCAAAGTAGGCAGAGTTCTTGGTTTCAATGGAGCCACTTTAGCCTTTGCATACAGAAGTTGTGAGTTTCCATTGCTTACATTGTATACAGTGAAACCATAACATAGCTTAGAAGCATCACAAAATATGAATAAATTATTAATGTTATTTTCAGAGATGCAAGTTTTAGGAAAAGTTAAATTAAAGATTTGCTTAAAATCAGCCTGAAGTTCCTGCCACAGTTTTTTATATTGTTCTGGAATGGCTTGATCCCATGAGAGTTTCTCTGCCTAAAGCTTTTGCATTAGAATTTTACCCCGAGTTGTTATAGGCAAAATCAATCCAAGTGGATCAAATAACTTTGAAAATTTGAGATAAAATATTACGTTTGGTGTTTGCAGCTTGATCGATATCAATAGCTGCTAACTGAAGAGCATCTTCATTTATTAAGTACTTATAACCAAGAACTTTCTCACAATCATTATAATGTTGGACCATGCAGTTGTCTCTAGTAAATGCATCTCTTAGCCCTTTGTAATTAGAGTTCCAAGAAAGCAATTGGAATCCACCTTCCTTCATCCTCGCATCAGATTCCTTATAGAGATCAAGTAGTTCCTTCTTCAGAATTTCCAGTGAGTATCAAGTTATTTACATAAAAATTTGAGTTTAAGATATTTGTGCAAGAATCCTTGGGATATTGGTTAACATGATGTTTAATTACATAATTTTAAATGAATGGGCTGGCATTAAACCCCAAAATAATAGTTCTATATCTGTATGTAACCAATTTGCCATCTTCCATCAGGAAAAATGAAAAACGATTTTTATCTTCTTCATTTTCCAATTGAATTTGCAAAAATGCTTGTTTTATATCACTAATCATGGTGTACCTATTAGATCTGAATTGTAACATTAGTTGGGTGAGGTTATTCATTAAATTTATTCCAGCATATGCTGCTTCATTTAAAGATGGCTTGTTGTTAACTTTAAGAGAAATATTGAAAACTGGACAGATTTTGGTAGTCACATTGGGTTCAGATTTTATGACTGGTCTATGAGGAATCCATATATGTTTGTGATACATTTCTGGTGAGACATCAACATTTTCAATGATTCCATCCTCTAATTATCTTTCAAAGACCTCTTGATAGGCCTCCAATTGGCCATTCTTTTGAAGTTTATCAACTACTTTGTTGAGGATTATAATAGCAATGCCTTCATTTGATGGAACTTCTTTTAATATGATGATGCCAAGGCAGGGCTACAAAATATTTATTGTCCTTGAATTCAATCTTTGATTTAAAATCTTCAATTTTCTTAGCATCGTATTTACTTTGATCTTCACTCAATTCAGTGCATCCAACTGACTCTAAACTAAACATGTTTTCTAATCCTTGTTCTACAGAACAATCTGTAAATGCAGTATCAAATGGATTGAAATACATTTCCCTGGGTTCCAAGACAAAATTTACATGAGTAGAGGGCTCCTCAACCCCATAAAGCTCAACAGCATCCAGGAAATTAATTGAAGTATTTGTTACTGAAGATTAATTCCCAGTTGCATGGCTCATTACTTGAGATGGATTAAAAAAATGCATTATGTTCCTAAAGGGTACAATACCTGTAGACATAAGCCATGCTGTTCCATTTATACATTTTATTTTTTAATTTTAGGAATAAATTGAATCACATCAACTCCAAGAAGTGATATTTTCACCATGTTCTGCTAGAGATTGATATGCCATTTTAAAACCTTGAGGTATTATGTTGTTAACAGCTATGGGGAGATCTGATACATGTAAATGGATATCAAATTCACTATCAATTAAGATAGGCAATGGAAGATCTTTATAGCCAGGAATACTAACGTCCATAACACATTCTTTAAATTTTCTCTTATTTGTTCTGAGAAAAGTTTTTACATAATTCAAATATGCCCAATCAAAGGTATCACATTTAAGAACATCCATTACCTCCTGACTTAAATAAGATCTCTGACTGCCATCATCCAATAAACATTTAAGGTTGTAAGAATTTCCTCCCCTTTTAAATCTGAATTCAATTATAGGCAACAAATATGGTTGATATGTAGAAGCACTCATGTTGATGCAAAGATTTGAATGCAGAGATGTATCATTTTGGGGTTTGTGACAAAGTGCTGATATGTGACTATAACATTTACAATAATAACTTTAAAACTAAGTTTATTATATTTTCCTGGACATGTCTCACTTAAGTGTTTATTGCTAGTACAAAAATAAGAGTTTTAATTCTTTACATCTAGAGCCTTTCTAGAATCTAAAGTCTCATACTTGGAGCAAAGAAACATAGAATGTCCCTGAACTACACACAATTTACAAAATTTATCTGTTTCCTTGGCAAAGGTTACTGATGTTTTAAAATTTTCTAGAGTAGATGACTTAGGGTGATTCTCCATTGATTTAAATTCAAAGGGTGTCTTGTTTTTCTCAGGGTTAAAGTAGGGCTTGTTTGGTTTCCAATTGAAATTATTCTTGGAATTAGCCGAAAAATCTTTACTTTCAGCAGCAATTTAATAACTACTAGAAGAAGAAGTAATCCTATGTAGAGTTTTGATTGTCGTTATAATGATCAAAAAGATTCACCACTGTAGGGTAATTAGAATTTACTTTGTGCACTAATTCTCTTTTTATGGAGGCAGGTAACTTTGAGAATAATATATGACTGATAAGTTTGCAACCCAAAGAATTTCCTCCAAAAGATCTATATTATAAGTTTTAAGATCATATAATAGAGCTCTGCTTTCACTTATATACATTTTAACATTAGCAAATGTATTATCAAACTTAGGATATCTACAAATTAATTGTTTGAAGATTTTATCTACAATGTACTCAATATCCAAAAACTCCACTTTAAGCATTTTAAGTGCTATTTCATAGTTATCATCTGTTATTGATAAATGAGAAATAGTGTTGAAGGCATAATCAGAAAGAAAGCTTCTTAGATAAGTGAGTTTCCCCGCATCGGATAAAGATTCGCAAGCATCTATACAATCTTGAAACTGTTGTAAAAGGTTCTTGAATTTAAATTTATCACATGATTTACCACTAAATGTTTTACATTTAAGTTCAGGCATTTTAACCTGTGAAAATTTATGCACATTAACTGATTTAGTAGGATTTTCACCCCTTTTTAAAGCTGTGGAAATTTTAGCTAACTTATTGTTATACCTACCCTATAGACTACTTGACTGTCCATTTCCTTAACTCTATTTTCATCATCTTTTGGCAATTAACCTTCGTCGAACAAGTCAATAATTAAATCATTCACTTCATCAACTTTTACCAAAAATTTCAACATATCGTCCTTTCTACTAACAAAGATATCTTGAGAAAGTTCATCTATATCTATAGTCTCTAAATTCTTTAAGGCAGCTGTTATCCTACTTTTTAATCCAGCTCTTTTCTTAACTAATGCATTGAATCAAGTTTTTTAACTCTGGTTTAGTTGACATGTTGAAAAAATCAAGGCAATTTACTATAAAGTACCAAGAAAATACCATAAATAAATTAGGCACACTATTCTGCACAGAGTAATCTTAATTAATTATAATGAGCTGATGCAATAGAGAAAACAAAGGTCCTAACTAACGCTTTAAACAAAGAAAATACAAACAAATTATGCACTATAGTATGATCTATAGCATTGGTAATAATCACAACAAAATATAGAAATAAACTATTACCTATTAACCTTTTTACTAGGTTAAATCCAAATAATGATAGTGATTTCGGCAGTAAATTATTCCTAATTTGTAACATCCATGTCAAGAACAAATAAAATAGATCACTTATAAGTATAAACAATAGGCTTTAGAGTTTTTACATATTTTAATACAATATGCTAGTAGATTTAGAACAAAATGCTATATAACAAAATAAATTTTATTCTACCTCAAATTAAACAAGGAAAACTAATAAATATAAAATAAAAATTAGCACTTGGGTATCTTAACAATCAAACAAACACTGGGTTACATTGAAAAGTGAGAGGAGGGTAAGGGAGAAAATATTATAAAATATGTTTGATAACTAAATGGAAATGAATCAATAATGCGATATTCTCTGGAAGATTTAATATAAGAACTTTTAATGAGTTAAACATAACATGAGCAAAGAGAATGATAAATGATTGGCTTATCTTGGGAAAAGGACTAGTACTGTATCCAGGGATTTATGATATTTTGTTCCAGAGAATATTGAGCCGTCTGTAGTAGCTTATTCCTCTTGTTAGTATTTTGGGTAAGCTATCATTAACTTTCTCTTGTCACAATGAATTTACTGAAAAAGACATCCAGAATGCCTTTTGTTAACAATACAATGAAGTTGACCTTTTTGAGAGAACTGAGAGAGCCAATGCTTTTTCTTTTGCGCCGGAGCCTCTGTCATGAGTCGCATAATATTAAATTTTAGTGAAAAATGTAACACCTTGGTTAACATCAAAGTTTAGCCAAGCAAAATTATCATTCTCTAGAAAATTACTGAATATTTTATCTTTAAATTAATGATCATTAAAATATATAAATTAATGAAAATGACAATGAAATCAAACATAAATTATTATAATCCAGAACTAGCTCAACCACTACATACAATTATACCATATAAACTAAAAAAAAGATAGCTGCAAATCGTTTGAAATATACAAGAATCTAAAATGAAATCCTATTGGCTAATTGGTAAAAGACACAAGCACTGATTGCCTGCAGATATAAAAAAAGTGGTATTGGTTTAATATTACCAACAGGGGTATGTGCAGGTCACTTCCAGATCTAAAAATACCATGTCTCTGAAATAGATGAAAAGTTGAGGAAACAAGGATAAAATGATTCAGAAAGATTAAAATTTAGCAGAATAACAATATTTTTTCTAAAGTGGATAAATACATTAGTATTCAATTCAGGAAGATAAAATAACTTTGATGAGCATCATTTTAGATTTAAAAACATTACAACATTCTATTTGTTAAAACGAATCTTTACCAAAATCTAAAACTGTAAATTTCAAATTACATTTTAAGCATTTAATTTTAGTGTTTATTAACTGATGATTAAAGAAAATTGAAAGGATTGAGCATTTTTTAATAAAAAAGGCAGAGCTCACGGCATACACTAGCAAATAAGTTTGTTTTTTAGTATATATACAATTCACATGGCTGGAGAGGTAGAATCAATTTCAAAATTAAAAACCTTGAGAAAGTGTTTGTTGTACCTATGTCAAACCTTTCATAATAAACCAGCCTATACAGAATGGATTGTTTTGCAACAATAGTAAAAAAGTAGAAAAAAAATTATTAAGATTAGCGGCAGATGATTTTGCTATTTTTAAAAAAATTTTCAGCTATACCACTGCCCAATCAGTGAGCTGTATTAAACACTTTCATTGACCAATCATGAGCGTTTATTGTAATTGTTAAGAGTAACGGCAGAGGATTTTGCATATAATTTACAATTTTCTTTGCTATTTTTCTAGCTAATTTTTACCTCACTTCATTGTTTTATGTCAGTAATTTAAGATTATGATAGCGCTGACTACTTTATGCCATTTCTTCTAAAAATTAATATATTATAAGTTCTTTTGCAATGAAGAGCTTTGACCCCATACCCCACACCTAATTGTGGTGAGTTGCACCCTAATCCTATAACAGGCACAGCAATTTGCTTTCCTGGACTTCAGGCCCACTGGATTCAGCGCCTCTTCCGGCCCAGCTTACTCTCTTTTCCTTCTTCCTGACACACTGTATTCTTACCCTGCTAGCTCACTTCCCATACACCCCCTTCCAATACAAATTTCTTTGGTTGACCTCTAATTAGATGCTGACCAGCTTCCTCTCTACCAACCATCCTGGATTGTGGCTGATGGGGGATGGGACACCACCACCTTACCCCTGAGCTCTGGTTTAGGTAGTTGGTTTTTAACAACCTGCTTCTATCAATTTTATATGAGCTTAAGGTGAGCCACTAGGTGGTAGGAGTGGCCTCAAATGGCAACATCTGGTTTTGACAACCCCTTGGTCACCCCTAGTAGAGAGGGCTACAATGTAGAGTGAATAGCATATGTGTCATGCTAAAATAAAGTCACCATACCCATATATAAAAACATTAATACTTACCCTCTATGATTGTAGGAGCCACCTTCAGGGAGCTCCAGTGGAAACAAAGATCTCCTTCCCTGTTCTATCACAGGTGACACTCCAAAACTCCAACCGGAGAGGAGGCTTACTCCTTTTGTATGCCCATGGGTACAGGGGACTCGCCCTCTTCTCTGGAGCGTGACTTCCTCTTTACAATGGCATTCTACCCTGTACTTTCCCAGAGGACTGCCAAGAAAGCCTGCCAGTGGCACATGATTGACTGCTCGTGGTTGGAGTGGCTCGATAAGGCCAACCCCCTTAGGTGAGTGAGAGATGATGGGCCTCTCATCCTGGCCTGCATATAATAATAGGTATTTATAATGTGCCCTTTAGAGCTGTTATCCCTCTCAGAGCGCAGGTTGTGCAGTGAGTGTAAAGAAAGTTTACAAGGAAAAGAGGACAATTCTGAAGAGATGAGTCTTCAGATGTTTAAAAGTAGCAATGAGGGAGAGGATCAGACTTTGGCAGGAAGAGCATTCCAGAGTCTAGGAGCACAAACTGAGAAGGAACAGTCACTCATCAAGCAGATGACAGAATGAGAAGTGTTCAGGAGAGGAACGAGGTTAGACTGGAGTGCCCGAGGAGTTTGACGAGGCGAGAGGGCAGATGAGAGATAAGGTGAGCCTAAAGGCTTAGGGCCTTGTATGTGATGAGAAGAATTTAATAGTGGGTATGGTAGTGAATAGGTAACTAGTGTAGCTCTTGTAATAGAGTCATTAAAGGAGAGAACCGCGGCCGCCGAAGGAGGAGCCGGGCAGCATAGTTTTTAACTAGCTGTAGGGGGTGAAGAGACGAAGAAGAGTGATTCACTAGAAGAGAATTGCAGTAGGCTTGATCAATCAAAATGGGATTGAACACTCAAGAAGTTGTGGAGGGAAGACTTACAGATATGATGGATGTGCGGTTTAAATGAGTTTCTCGTTGAAAATAACACAAAGATTAGTGACAGTATCAGAGAAGGCGACATTGGTTTCCCCAATGTTAAGGTAGGGAAGAGAGCTTTAGATTTCTCCGCCATCAAAATGGTATGAATAAGAACAACTTCAGTTTTATCATGATCAAGTTTGAGAAAGTCGGCAGACAGCCATTTGTTTATGGAGGTGTAGGCTTAAAGGAGTAACAAGGAAAGAAGGTACACTAGAAGACTTTACGGTCCATTCAATGAGGGTACCTTTGGACTAGCAGTCGGGTGGGCACATCTCTGCTCAAATGCTTTACGTCATTTTACGGCCATTTTTAAAGACCCTGTCTAGTCTTGACTTGAACTGGTCAACAGATTCACTGTTGACAACTTCCACTGGAAGTGGTTCCAACTACCTCAGATACTGTACGTGAAAAATTTTCCACACAGATCGCAATTGTAACGCTTCAGTTCAAGTTTAAAGCCGTGATTTCTTGATATCCCTAAATTCAACATTGTCGAACCCTCGAAGTATTTTGAATACCTTGATGATCTGACCACGCAGTCTATGGGTTTCCAATGAGAACAGATCTAATTCCCTTAATCTATCTTCATAACTTTTAGGGCTGATAGATGGAATCAGTTTGGTTGCCCTGGCTTGCACGAGTTCCAATCTCGCAATGTCCTTTCGAAATGAAGGACTCCAAAATTGTACAGCATACTCCAGGTGCGGTCGGACAAGTGAGTTGTACAAACACAGTACAATCTCCTTTTTCCGATATCCAAACTGGCGCTTTATGTAGCCTAGCATCCTTTGGGCCTTTTTCTCTGCCTCAATGCAATGTTTCGAGAACTTGAGGTCACTAGTGATTGTTATACCCAAGTCCTTCTCAGTGTCAGTGGATTCAAGAGCAGTGCCCTTAAGGATATACTGAGATTGGGGGTTTTGGTGGCTGATATGCATCACTGCATTTGTTCACATTAAAAGGCATTTGCCACATGTCCGACCACTCCTAAATCTTCCAAAGGTCTTCCTGCAGGCTTGCAGTATTTCCATCCTTTGCAACCTTCATACCAACCTTGGTATTGTCGGCAAATTTGAAAATCCTGGCAACCCTGTCACCGTCCATGTCATTGAGGTAGATCATGAATAGTAGTGGTCCCAAGACAGAACCTTGAGGCACCCCACTAGTAATGGGCACCCACTCAGAAACCTGTCCATTCATCACCACCCGTTGCCTTCTGCCACTTAGCCAGTTCTCTATCCAGCTGGCTACTTTTCCATCTATGCCAGGTGCTCACACTTTCCTGGAGAAGGCGGTGGTGTGGTACCTTATCAAAGGCTTTCTGAAAGTCTAAGTAGACCACATCCACCGCCTTGTTCCGATCGTACTCACTGAAGATGAAGTAGAAGAATTCCACAAGGTTTGTCAGGCATGACCATTGCCTTCGGAAGCCATGCTGGGAACTCCTCAGTAGCAGCTTTGCCTTTAAATGCGACGCCATTTTGTCCACCATCATGCTTTCAATGAGTTTACAGACTATCGAAGTAAGACTGATAGGTCAGTAGTTAGATGGTTGGCTACGGTATCCTTCTTGAAGATAGGAGTCAACTCCGCTTCACGCCAGTCTCTAGGAACGCATTCGGTCTGGATTGACATATTGAAGATTGCGCTCAGATGTCGTGACACTTGGTTACGCACTTCTTTTAACATTTTAGGTAGAATGCCATCCGGGCCAGGTGACTTATTCGTCATTAGGTTAGTGATCTTCTTTTCTATTTCTCCCTTGGTGAAGTCCATATCCGCCAAGGTTTTCCCGACTAGGAACTCATTGGCTGGGGGATGGGACCACACTCTTCAGTAAAGACTGAAGAGAAGTAGTCATTGAGGAGGTTAGCATTTTCTGCATCTGAGTGCTTTAATGTCCTCTCTGCATTCATCAAAGGGCCAATCGTTTGAGGATTAGTTTACGGCTATTTACATATCCAAAAAACTCCTTGGGATTCTCTTTACAGAGTCTCGCTGTAGTAGTTTGGTTGTCGACCTCTCCTCCCCTATGTCTTATCTTTCTTCTTTTGCAGAATGTGTGTGTGGATCGTGTGATCACCGTCTTTGCTTTGTGTGGGGGGACTCGATGGATATCTCTCGTGCTCTCCCATTCATCTGTTTTCTTTTAGGGTGATTCTTTCAGCTAATATTTTTGTTTATTAATAGTTTGGAAGTCATTAGTTGTGACTGAAGAAGGAAGAGCCGCCTAGATGGAAAATAGGTGAGTCAAGATTGTGTGAGAGTGGATATGGTTGAATGTGTTAGGAATAAAGATGTTTTGAGTGTGGCAATAGGTGACTGAATGTGCCTTCTCTTTTCCAGTTCTGTGGTACCGATTGTCGCCAACATCTGGATTTTGGAGATGGCTGAAGCCAATCCTGACCCTCGTAAGTGCGCCTACCTTTTGGGGCAATTTTCTAAGGTGTGGACCTTGGAGAGCACCTCCCAGTCTCCAGGGAGTAATTGGAGCAGCGCCCCACCAACTGTGACCCAGCAGTTGGGACCAACAAGTGTCCCAGGTACCTGAAATCCTTGGCTTTGCCGTGTCCCGGGCCCCTCAGAATCCCGCAGAAAGTGAGCCACCTCACACTTTCTCCAACACGTCTCACTCCATTAGTTATTTAAGGGTGCACCCGTTGTGGTGGAGTGAATGTGAGTGTGTGTAAAAGGGCCATTCTCCTACCCCTTTTCTCAGTACCCTCTCCCTCCCTCTGTAAGAATGTGTGTGAATGGGAATGGGTTTTTTTGTTTTTGTTTATTTTATGTATAAAATGATTACCATGTTTTTCTTTCTTTCCAGGCACCATATTCTGGAAAGATAGTAGCTAGTTTTGATATATCACTATAATTAAAACAAGATTGTACTTTGTTTAAAATAATCTTTTATCAAAGCGCCATATTCTGGAAAGATAGTAGCTAGTTTTGATATATCACTATAATTAAAACAAAATAGTACTTTGTTTAAAATAATCTTTTATCAAAAGATTATATGTTGAGGATTGTGCGGATATACATTTAGAGAGAGTGGAACCTTGGACAGACGGCAAGAAGGGTTCTCTAGACGAGTGCTCCGCCCAGCCCTGAGACGGAGGGCTTTCATACCACCATACCCGCATTGGTTGACAATCCTGCCTCCTTTTATGTTAGCCTACTACCACCCCCCTCCAGCACACAAGTGATAGCGCGTGCCCCTTTTCGTTCGGTTGTTGCTGTGTTTTTTTTATGTTTTGTGTAGATATATAAGTAAATTTGTTGTATTCGCCTGTTAGAAAATTCTCTTTTGGTATCCTATTTGAATTGGGGAATTTGGCTTCATTTTGAAGTGTGCACACTTTCCTTGTAAATATAAATTGCTGTAAATATAACTGTATTCTTTTGTAAGTAAAGGGACTGTATATACAATCAGTTTCATTCTCCCTCGATTTCTCACGTCCGGACAGTGTAGGAAGCGGGTTGGATCCATTGGGATTAGAGATATATTTTCGGCCCGCTACATTTGGCGCCCGAATAGGGACGTGAGACTTCGAAACCGGGAGCGTGACGGGATTGGATTGCAGTCCATACCCAATTAGTGTGACAAGTAGTTTGACTGATTTTTCCCTCCTATCTTTTTACTAATTTGGGAACAATGGCTGTAGCGGAAACATTGAATGAAGAAGTAGTGCGATTGAGACTGGAGTTGAGAAAGAAAGAAGAGGAGTGTGAAATGTTGCGGGGAATGATGGAGGGAATGGAGAATAAAATAAAAGGGATAAATGAAAAGACTGATAGGATGAAGAAGGAAATGGGAGACCGACAGGATCAGACGGACCGACAGGATCAGACGGACCGACGGATGCAGGACCTGTATAACATGATGACAGGGGCTGGATCAGCCCCAGGACCTACAACCCTGACCCCTGCTCCTACTGAAGGGACTCCGCTAAATGGAATGGATGGCAGTATGATTGAGTCTAAAGAAGATACTGTGAGGGGTAGGAAAGGGGGTGAATGGAAGAGAGGAAGTAAGCATGGTTCTAAGGTTAAGGATAGAAAGGCGAGAGGGAAGAGTGTGGATTCGCTATACTCAGATGAGGGAAAGAGTGACGATATGATTGGAATGAGTGGGACCGAGAGTAGCTCTTCGGAGAGTGAAGTGAATGTGGGGAAAGGAATTTTGATTAGGGAAGTGCCAAGGATTGATAAGTTTAGATTGCATGGGGGAAAGAGTATGGATGAGTTCTTCGGGGATTTTGAGCGGTACTGCAAGCTCAAGTACCCGCAGAACAAGGGTCACTGGGTGAGTGTTCTGGAAGATTGTTTGGATGGGAAAGTGTTGGAGTTCTTGCGAGTGATAACGAGTGTGGGAGAGCCAAAGTACGATGTAGTGAAGAAGAGATTGATTGGGCAGGTGAAACGAATGAAAGAGAGTGTGAAGTATAAAAGGGTGAATGAATTTGAGAAGGCTCGAATGGGGAAGAGTGAAAGTGTGAATATGTATGCACATAGGCTTGAGAGTATGGCAAGAACGAGGTATGGTGATGATGTAAATGAATGTAAACCACTCATGAGGAAGTTTTTGGACACGATCCCGCTAAAGGTGAGGGAATGGCTGAGTGGAAATAGAAAGGAGAGAGTGAGACTGACCGCAGCTCAGGGGTTAGGGAACATTGTCCCCTCCCCCCTCAGCCCCGATCCGGGACGGTTGGCTGAGAAGAAGGTCAGTATCTACTCTGTGAAATTAGAGGCTGACCAGAGAATGTTGTGGGAGATGTATGAAAAGCGAGGAAAGACAAGTGTTTTGAAGGAAGGAGAAGATTCTCAGCTGGGGTTGGACGGGGTGCTGAGTCCCGTCAGCACCGTGGCCAGGATAGCAAATCGTCGCGCCCGTTACGGGGTTGAATGCTCTAAGAACAGGCTCTTAATGATGCGAGGGTCTATGGAAGACTTCTCCAGGCTCCACACGTTGTGGCATACTGTGCCACAACTAGGGGTCAGTAAGGATGAAAGGGTAAGGACCCTTGGACCACCCAGGTTAGAGAGATGATCTGCTATGGGAAGGTTCAAGGGGCGGGGTAAAGATGGCAACTTATAATATGCCGCCGTTGATTCTGCAGGAAAAGGCATCTATAGACCTCTAATACAGGGGCTTGCTGTACTTGGCAGAGGTATCGCATACAGATTTGAAGTCTATGGTAGGGCAAAGGAAGCACCCCACTCCCAGGAAAGGCTGTTGACAGGAGAAGTACGGAAGACTCCACTGGAAAGGTGAAGGGTTTCGAATGGGGTTCAGCATTTTAAGGGCTGAAGGGAAAGCCGATGAGTAAATTTCACAGCCATAATCCAATTTGGATTGGACGACGGCTGTGTATAATGTCCACAGTGTTTGTCGGTCACTGCACCACGAAGTGTGTGAGAGGACTTTAAAAATCTTTAGAGCCCGCAGACAGCCCGTTCAAAGTCGGCATAGGTGTAGTAACCAGGATAAATTTGGATAGAGAGTTACGCCAAGGAACCGAAACTCGGAGACAAACTCTTATATCTTTGCCTTGTAGGGAGATAGATGGCGGAGCAAGAACCCTTCTGCCTCGGTGGAAATACATTGCTTTGTTTTTTTTTCGTGGAAAAGCCGAATCCCTTAAGTTGTGCTCTTTTGGATACAGCATCGACCGCCAGTTGTAGCCAAAGTGCCACTGATGGCAGGCGAGGTGAGGAACAGTATAGTGCTAAATCATCGACAAACAGAGTTGCGGATACACAATCTGTGAGAGACGAAATAATATCATTGATGGCAATTATAAAACATAAGACACTTAAAACACTGCCCTGAGGAACTCCCTCCTCTTGGGGTTGCATATCTGAGTATGCGTCTCCAGCACTTATCTTGAAGGATCGAGATGCTAAAAACCTTTGTATAAGTGACGGTAAAAGGCCTCTCATCCCCCAGAGTATAGCTGCTTCAAGATGCCGTATATCCATGTTGTGTCGTAAGCTTTCTTAATATCGAAAAATATGGCCAAGACTTGGTGCTTTAATGCGAAAGCTTTCCGGACTGATCCCTCGAAACGTACTAGTTGGTTAAAGGTACTATAATCTTTGCGGAACCAAAATTGAAATGGAAAGAGAAGGTAAATGGTTTCCAGGAACCAGTTTAGGCACTCCAACACAATTTTTTCCAGCAACTTACTCAAACAGCTCGTGAGAGCTATAGGGCGGTAGTGATCTGCGTCCAACCCGTCCCTGCCCGGTTTGACCCAGGCAAGGATGATCCCAATGCGCCATGATGAGGGGGGAAAGACCCTTCACCCATATAAGGTTGTACAAATCAAGTAAGAAGAGAGTAAAGTGTGGATGTAGGTGCCGAATCATATCGAAATGGATCTCGTCAAGGCCAGGAGAAGTAGATCTGCAAAGGGACAAAATGCTACATAGCTCATGGATGCTGAATAGAGCGTTTATGGAAGGTTAGATTTTGTTGTGAAGTTGAGAGACTGAGACTCTTCCTTTGAATGGTAGGATTAAAAAGCCTTATCGTAACGGGAAACACTGCTGACGGCGCGGAAATGGTCACCAAAAGCATTGCTGACCGCCAGGCTGTCATTCTCCAAGGAACTGTATAAGTTGAGTGTGGGGGTATAATGATCAGCCTAACAGCCCCTGATCTTATTAATCCTCTTCCAGATCTTAGCGGTAGGTGTCATAGAGGAAAATGATGAAACGTAACGGCGCCATGAATTTCAGCGAGCCTGACGAAGGGTTCTTTGGCGAAGCGCATGAGCTCGGTTTTGGTCGAACTTGTTGCACAAAGTTGGGTTCTTTCGGAATCAGGCATGGGCTAACTTGTAGTTTTTGATAGCTGTTGCACGAGCCGAGGTCCACCAGGGCACTGTTGAGCAGCCTGTGGCGGGTGGCCTCCTTGGGATGGTCTGTGTTGCTGCATTATAGATAGTCGATGTAAAGTATTCTATTGCCGCGTCCACTCCATTGAACGTCACCAAGGATGCACTTGTGAAGGACGCCTCTTGGAAACCTTCCCAATCTGCATGACCTAAGTCCCACGTAAGGGGGCATGTTTGTATGAGGGCTAACTTGAATGGCCGACAGGAAAATAGGAAAATGATCACTCCCATGGAGATCGTCAAGAATTGACCATTAAAATTCCGTGAAGCAATCAGGGGAACAAAGAGACAGGTCAACACAGCTAAAAGAGTCCGTCTGGACATGATAAGAGGTAAAATCGCTAGTATTTAAGACACAAAGAATGTCGGATAATAACAGAGACTCTAAAACACTGCCTTTGACATTTCGAGTGATGTCACCCCAGTATGGGTGACGAGCGTTAAAATCTCCTAGTAAATAAGAATGGGGAGGGCAACTGGTCTATAAGTTCTAAATGGGGGGGGGGGTCTTGACAATGATAAACAAGCGTGTGGGTAAATAGAGCAAACGGTAAAAAGCTTACTAAGAAAAACTCTCACGGCAACAGCTTGGAGGGTAGTATGTAGGGAGATGGCAGAAACATGGTGGGATGAAGATACCATGATTGACACCCCACCCCATTAGAGGGTCTTCCAACTGGAGCTATAGAGTTGAAAGTGAGAAAATCGGGTACTGGCGGAAAGGGCCGTATACCCAGTTTATTCTCCTGAAGACAAACAACAAGGGGTTGGATAGTCGTCAAAAGAATTTTTAGTTCTTCCCACTTTGGAAGAACGCCTTGACAATTCCATTGTAAAATGGAAGATACTATGTGTAAAGATTAGATATCTTTTTTTTTGTGGCCGATATTGTATTTGAAGTTCGTCCTAAAGAGCTTGGGAGACGGAGAGCTGATTTTGAGGGGCCTGCTTTTGCAGGGGAAAAGATCCTAGATGGAGCAGTAACTGGGGCTTTTTTCGTACGTTTTGGAGAACCGACGGAGGCCCTTGATTGTAATTCGGGCTCACAACCTGGCGGAAAAGGAAGATCAAGAAGGGATTTTCGACCGGTAGATCCCGATTCATGGGTCGAGGGTATTTTCGGTGTCTGAGGAGTTGGTCCAACCGCCGCTATTGGTGATGCGTGAATATCAACTGCTTCCATCGGATCTTGGGTTGGAGGGTGAGCGGAACGAACAGGTGATCTGAGCGAGGTGTGTGGAGCTGGGTGTATAACTGCCATCGTTTGGATCAGGATGGGGCCTAAGTCCTGTGAAGGGTGGGGCGGACTTAAGAGCATAGAATGTTCGGCCATAGGGGAGAGTCCATTGAAGATTCCCGGGGCTCGGCCGAGTCAGCTCCAGAGGCTGCCCACTTATTGGTGTTCGATGACCTAGGTTAGGAATCCTTGCTCTTACCACTGGACTTTGGTTCTTGGGGCCGGGTGGATAAACCTTCACTGGTCAATGTTCAGGATTCTTTCAAATAGGGTCTGATGTCTTCAAGTGTCTCACCCTGAGCGTCTCTCCCAGCTAGAGCTGCTGAAGAGAGGGGGGCTACATTGGTTATCTCTATAGCATATGGTTATCCATGTGATTTATCTTCTGTTAATAAATCAGCCTAAATAGCGTCCCGAAAACCATAACCATAAATTTGTTTGATCGAAGTTGTCTGCCGTTAGTTTTAGGCCTAAGGCGACAGCGAAATAAAATTTGGAATAATGACTTGGGCTTTAAGAAAGACAATTACACAGATATAAATATATTCATAAAATCAACGAATGTACAATGAGATAAGTAGGTTAGGTATACAATGTAAGATATTTTAACATATGATTTATAGCAACAAGATTGGAAGAGAATTGAAGTATGTGAAATTAATATGGTGGAATAATATGGTAAATAGTGAAATAATAATATAGTAATTAATAGTGTGAATAATAGAGTAAATAATATAGAGTGACTATGATGGACTATGAATTAGAGGCTGCAATGAGAAGTAAATATCATTAAGACTTACTCTCGTATGGTCGTTTGCAAAGAATGTGAAAGTGGAAAATGGAATTAACCAAGTATGGCTTGTTTAGAGGTAAATGACTAATTGTGGAAGGAATGATTACCGACCTTTATAAGAAGAAAGTTGCGCGTCGACTGGGAAAGAATAATGTGCTCTTTTGTCGAGCTGAAAGAGTGTGTTTGTTTGTTTGTGTGTGAAATTTTTAGAGGTTGTTTGGAACAGTATACTTTAAATGAATTGACAAGTAAAATAAATGAATTAATTGATTATTAAGTTTTAAATAAAATGATGTAATTTACAAAAGTTAAGTAAAATAATTGAAATATTAAATTGACAAATTTAAAGTAAAATAATTGAATGAATTTTATACATAATAAATGATGATTTAAATATTTAAGTTTCCCAGGAGGTTTTTATTATAGGAATGCCCAGAGGCATTGCTATATCTCGGTGTGAGAGCGATGCTTCGACTGCATATTCTGAATGTTTTCGATGCTGCGAGTAGATCTAGGGTGAATTGCTTCAGGCTGGTCGGAACTCGCGCGTGATGGTCGGCTTCGTCCAGCGTCACGTAAAACGTCAGAGAAGAGCCGGCAGAGTGGTGAGGTTTGTGCTCGGGCACGCTGGCGGGCCTCTCTTATACCTAGACGTAGGGAGTCGCGCAAAGCGAGCACTTCCTTTTCACATAAAAATATAGAGCAGAATTTTGACGCAGCACTGTGGGTAACTCCGCAGTTGGCACAGCGGGATGTTTTGGTGCATTCGGGGCCATGGTAGTCAGAGCTACAATTCACGCAGAAGCGAGGGGGCCGACAGGCACGACCAACATGTCCAAATTTATTACAATTGAAGCAGCGTCTGGGTATTTCGATGTAGAGACTTACCGGGACACGAAGGTACCCTGCTTTAATATGCTGCGGCAGTTCATGTTCAAATGTTAAAATAAGTGTGGCGGTTGGGACTTTAGTGGAGCCTAATGTTTTAGTTACCCTGTGTACTTGTGTGATACGCTGGGTACTAAGCTTACTCTGAAGGCCGGTAGGGTCGTAGTCCTTTAGTTCGTTTGAACGGACGACACCTTTAACAAAATTCAGACGCACATGGGATGAGA
Organism: Ceratothoa steindachneri; assembly: GCA_963969495.1. Classification (NCBI taxonomy): domain Eukaryota; kingdom Metazoa; phylum Arthropoda; class Malacostraca; order Isopoda; family Cymothoidae; genus Ceratothoa; species Ceratothoa steindachneri. The sequence continues at coordinate 90,817,442 of OZ018333.1, forward strand.
CAGTTACTAGAATTTCAGCTATCGAAGTTAGATTTCGCACACAGTTGGAATGACACCTCGACTACAACATCACCACTTCCTCTTGACCACATCCGGCGGGGTTTACCACAGCGGGACTCAAAAGATTCATTGACGTCAAACACATCGACTTTTGCAAGTGGTGTGTCGGATGATGAACTCATGACAAGAAAGTGGAGATAATCTAAATCTTGGTCTACTTCGTTGGAATAGGGGTCCAACGAGCAAGGAAAGGCTGAAAGGGAAGCTGAGGAGCATTTGGCACGAGAACCCTTACGAGAAGGGGAAGTTTTTGGTATATGGCTAGTCATTGCAAAAAGAAAAAAAACTCGCATTCTTCCTCGGTACTCCCCACCATGGGGGCCTACAAGGACCCGGCACTACTGCAACTCTACAATCATTTACGTCCGGTATATCCTCTTGGAGAATGGATACGGATCCACCACACCATCTTTAGAAACCTAAGAGGCTGCCCGAGTTCTCCTGCGCACGGAGAAAAGGGACCAACGATGAGTTTCTCCTTGGGCTTTCGGTAGACAAAGGCGGTGGAGATGCCCAGTCTCTTCCACCTTCATGAAAGAACAATTCGGAATCAATCCATAAGACGAGCAGAGGTCGGGTATCTATAAGTGCTACAAGATAGGTGAAAGAAGATGGGGAAGTAAAAGGCAGTGGAAGAACGTAATAAGGGAGGAAAGAAAGATGGGCATGTTAAAAGTCTTGTTGGCAGCATCATAGGACCCATTGGGGCCCAGGGCTGCCCCCCCCCCACGACGAGAAGGCCAGAGCCTCTCTGGGACCATCCCTGAAGAAAAGATCCCAGAGAGAGAGGGGGTCAGGGGTTTGATATCCCTGGATTCCGATGGAAGGAAATTTCTGGGCTTCGAGGGGCCAGGGATCTTTACGAATTTGGGGTTATTCCGTGGAGGGAGTCTGGAATTACCGAACTTGAATGACGACAGGGGAAGCTTCTTTTGTCCTTAGGGTATAAGTTATGGCTAGAGGCGTACATGACTGGTTCTTCCAAGCACTTTTTGAATGTGGAACAGCGCTTGTCCTTCACAAACGAGCGTATTCGGAGGCAAGGAAGCCAAAAGTTGGTCTTTTAAGTCCAGAAAGGACTCGTATTCTGGGGAGACTTTACAAGACTCAAGCCAAAATTGGAGGTTCTTTTGAAGGATAAAACCAAACTGGCGGAAGGTTGGCAAGGGCAGATTCTCTTTTGTCGGAAACGACCACGGTAAAAGTCCGGTCCCATATTTACGGCGGCCAGGAGCTCAGACTTGACGGTGGAATAATCCACGTTAGCTTCCGATGGGAGGGAAATAAAGAGATCATGCAATGGGGTACTAAGAATGGGAATTAATTTTCTGACACCATCTGACTCGATATACTAATATTAATTTCGAAGATCTTTTCTAAATGTGTGAGGTTGTGTACCGACCGGCGTGTACGTCCAAAATAGGACACACGCGAGAGTCGCTACACACAAAGTACACAGAAAGAGAAAAGTAAAGTTAACGCCGTTTACGAGAATCTCACACGGTAGTAAACGGAGCTCAGCTATCTCTGTTAGAGTTGGTCGAGGCAATCTTAGGCAAACATTATAATCCTGATTTTATGAAACAAGTTTTTATTTCTCATGTTCATCACATTATTGATTTTGCAAGTGTACTTTGGAATACTGGTTATGTCGATGATTTGGAGCTCCTGAAATCTCTGGAATACTCTTTCTGTGGAGTTAGTATCTACTCGTTCCTTGCAGGCTTTAAAAGTAGATTGACCGTCTTCCTTGGTGATTCTATTTTTGAAATTTAATGGCTCTACTCATTGTGTCCATCACTATACAACCATATCGCCTCTCCTTGTTGTCGTTTATCTTTGCAGTTCTGGTTGGAGGACACAACAGTGGCTGGTGAGGGAGAAGACCCTCATCAAAGTAAGTAGGTAGAATCAAGAATAAACCAGATATTTATCCCGATTAAGTAAATAGAAGCCAGATTAGGAAGCTGTCTCCATGACAACATGCCAGCGCCCACAGAGGATTTTACCCAATAGTCGGAGTGCCTTCCTTATCAATATGTTCGGCAGTAGCCAATCAAAAATCGAGTTATGTTAATACCGACCAATCAACAGGACGGCACATAAGAGGGAAGTGTGGCTCAGTTGGTCAGGGAACTTGTAGGTCGTGGCTTAAATTGAATATATAACTGTGTGAAGCCAGAATAAAGAAAAATACTATTTTTTTATAAAGCAATATATCCCGTTATATATCGTTCAGTCCGCTCTCGGATTCGCGTAATTTATCTTTGTATATAGTCATGTACATAACCCAGACATAAAGGTGTAACTCTTAAAGGCTCTATTCGTCCGTCCTCCTTTAGACTTTTGCCCGCACTAAAACTCGAACTTAATTTATGTCATAACTTAGAACTTAAAACTTAATTGCAGAACTTAAGGAAAGTGCAATAAGATTTAGTTTAATAATAATTATATTTTTGATTTGGTGACTTCAATATTCTGACGTTCCGCAATTTACTTGCTTCAAGGCCTTATGACTCGGAAAAACAGTCGTTGCGCATTCTTCTCGTTAATCGCAAATTCCTTGCGATTACATAACTCCCGAAATATCGGTGTTCTACCCTGATGTGGTCTATCCCCATCCTCCGGCTATTTGACCCCGTCGCTAGAATAAGACCGACCCTCGGCATAGGGCACCCCATAGCAATAAAAAAAAATCACTCTCGTGGGAAAAAGGGAAGGGCAACGCAAACCAACCGGTGCATCTGTATCAACCGGATTCCTTGCTAAAAGATTACGCGATAATTCGGTAATCTATCACCATTACTGGCAACCAGCGTCCCCCTTCCAGGCTCTTGGGTTGTCTTCACGATTATCTTCAAGGTTTCCCTATAATTAGGGACGACCTTCAAGAGCCCACCCCCCTTAGTAGGACCCAAAGTCCTCTCCTTCCTTGAAAACCGGGAGCTTAACCGATGGAGACTGCAGGAGCTTAACCAATGGAGACTGCGGAACCTCAGTCCGGGAACTAACCGACATTGTCTCCACTCGATTTCGGCTTAGTTCAAGCTCGTGTTGTCCGATCCTCTCGCGTTCTGCTATCTCTTTCTGTTCAGTTTCTAATGCTCTTTTTTCCTCTCTCTCATTTCTCTACTCTTCCGCTATATAAGATAGAAGGTCCTTTCCAGTGAAGCCTAACGACTCACCTTGGCTTTTAAATAGTTCAAACGAAGACATCGTCTTAAGGAGTTCGCTGGAAAAATGTAGCACGCGAGTGGGTTGGTCTATGTGCGCGCGAAAAAAAGGTCTCGGTAATATTCGTAAAGGCTAGCTTGTACACACACAAAAAAAAAAATAACTACACAAATAACTAAATTGCGGTTCAATTTGGGATAAACGGTCCTTCGTGAATGGAACTGTTTTAAAACCCTTAAGCCGTTCGGAGAATTAGTTTGGGATTCAGCGGCGTTGCCCCCCCCCCCAAAAAAAAAAATCTCGAATTAAGGTGAACGTACATTCGGCCAGAATAATGAACAATAACAAAAGGGGAACACGAATAATTGGAGGGAACTTATAACCTACGACACCAGTTTATAATAATAATATATATATATATATATATATATATATATATATATATATATATATATATATATATATATATATATATAAAATATCTATTATTACTATGAGGGGGAGAGCTCAGGCTATTAAAGCGAACCGCCCAATAACTGAACGCTACATTGATGCGTGGATTAGAAAAATCAGGTTGAGGCGCGGGATCAATTCGATTAACTAATCAGGTCGAGTTCGAGGTTGGCGAGATTTGAAAAACGGGGCTGAGAATGACGTTCAGGTTAATTAAAAATAAATTTTGTTTACAAATTAAAATGATCAAAATGATATAGAGGAAAATTAAAGGTTGGGTAATGATTTATCGTTCGCGGTGGGAAAGTCTAGTCTCTATTAATTAGATTAGAGCTACCTGCTCAGACCTAAATTTGCTCACAAGATAAAAAGGGAAAAGGGGAGCTTACGGATCAGAGGGCGACAGCGACTTCAAGGAAGCTTGAGGGAAAATAGGGGCTCGGCGCGACTATCTTGTCAGCGTCTTCAAAGGAAGGATCTTCGTTATGAGAAGAGTGGTAAGGAAGGGTATGATCGGTACCTCACTTCCGGACTTCCGGGGCTGTCAAGGCGTAAGTTCTAACCTGAGCTGGGGCTCGAAGGGAAAGCTGGAATTCTCGAGAGAGGTATGTTTACCTCAGGGTAACTTCGAGGACTCGAAGGAGTAATCCGGCGCAGCTGTTTCAGAAGACGGCGGGGAAAGAGGCTTCCTTCTGACCGTGGATGCCTTATCGGGGAGAGAGTGCCCAGCCTTCGGTTGGGTGCACACCGACTGGGGGCCATGAAATTCTTCTTGCGAGAGAGCCTTGTTCTTACTGCTGTTCCAAGGCGGCTAAGGGGTCTAAGTATGGAGAGTCTCCTCATACGGAAGATGCGGAACAACTCCCACTTTGGGGAATTCTCTGGAGGCAGCTGAGGCGCTAAACCGTCGGCGATAAACAGTTCTTTAACCCCCACTCTCTATCTCCGCGGGGGAACTGCTGGAATTTACGACCGCCTAAGGGATGGTCTCCACACTTTACTTGGATCGTACGATGGGGAGGGGGGCATCCGGGCTTGCTTCGCCGTGCGACTCTCGACCACATGGAGTCTGGCAAACAACGTGGCTTCCTGCAACGGTGAGGCGGGCCTCAGATATCGGAATGTTGGATGGCTGGATTTGTTTTTATCGTGAATCCTTTAGGGCAGCACCCCAGCCGCATTCAAAGACGCAATAGAACAGCCGAATTCATTGGAGAACCGACTGGCGCTCGTCGGCTCTTAAGTGTTGTCGATGTCGGAATAAGATGAGAAGTTAAGTGACCTCTTCTCTTGGTGGTAACATTCGGGATATTCATCGTCAGATCCCTTACCACTATGAACCAACGGGTCGTTTCTCCCTAGGTGGTAATCTAGCGGCTAATTCCCTCGGTTCACTCCGAGGTGTTGGTGTTAATTGTTGCTGCAATGGAAAGGCGACCGGAGTGTGTATTCACGATGGAGTATTGCTTGGAGAGCGTGATCAATCTTCCGATGATTGCCTTCTCGAAGCCGGAGAGTACCAGGTTGCCACCTCCTGGGCCGCTTTGGCTGCCTGCTCAAGGCTTCGCGGAGTTCATTTCGCCGGTGTGGTACCAAGTAAATCGGTATGTACGCAGGAATAGGGGGTGTCTTCAAGATCTTCACATATTTCTTCCCTCCCTGTGGGCAGGATGACCAGACGTCCCGTATTTATAGCATTTGTCTCGCGTCCCGTATCGAACTTACCCGGGACGCCTTTTTTCCAGTATTTTCAATACTTGGAGAGCTTATCAACTCAGAGCTACAGATAATGTGCAAAGTATGACAAATGAAATGACATACTAACAACAATGGGGAAACTAATTTTGAAGGGATTATGGAAAGGTTTTAATCATATGCATTTTATTTTCTCTAATTTACTCAATAAATTATGGCAAGTCAATTTAGTTATAAAGGGACTCGATGCAAAATATGCATGAATGCAATATGTCAATGCTTTGACATATATAAAGAACAGACGTTTATAACAAGATCTACAATGAGCAGACCTTAAAACAAAAGAAAGGTTAGAGAAGTAGGTCCTATGCAATCTGGACCCAAGGTAAGAGAGACTTCACTCTGCGTGCATAACATTACGTAAGTTGTATGGGTCCGGTATATTGCTTAATTACCTCTCCAATATAGGTGTTCCATATTTCATTATTGAAAAGCTGGCGACCATGCCTATGGGTGCATTACCAGCACCTTCCGACGTTGCGTACTGAGTAACAGGGAGCTTTTCATGCATCTCAGTCTTTCGGTTCACCTTCACGAGTACCAAAGTTACTACTTTGGTACGGTAAGAAAGGTATATAAAATTAATAGATCTTCCGAATCGAATAATTTCGCCATAGGTTGTATCTACCATTCATATGGCATCGGCAACCATGCCACGATACAGCAGAAGTTGCCCGCGTGGAACTTGACTGACGGGGTGAATGTACATAGAAATTACAGCAGGCCTCTGATCCAGGTGTAACTGCACTGCCACAGCCACAAAGGAGGTATCGGAATTAAAGGAACGGAGCCACCATGTCGTCTGCAAATGGCACATCCTCCTCCCGAACCCCATCCCGTAGTGGTAGGGTTTCAAAACCCTTGTACCTTGTGAGAGTGGACAGGGGCAATCGTTCAATACCCCCAAGATCGCTTAAGACGTTTTGAGTAGTTATAGATCACAATACTATTTCAGAACCGGGCACGATGCATTATCTTCCCTACTGAGCCATGTATTGCAACCAGCACGCCATGGTGACTTCAAACACAGGGCAAACGGCGTGAAGAGCGGCCTTCTCATGGGACTTGGATTCATCCGTATCAACGACACGGTTACAATGTGAGACGGAGTGTGCTCTAAAAAAGGCTGAACGTAATACTCCCGGCGCTGTAGAAGCTTTGAGAGAAGAGGTGTGGCGACAAATAGTCAAAGGTGGTTCCCTCCGGGGTGGCGTTTTGGGTAGACTCAGGGAATCCATATCCCCGAGAGCTACACCAAGCTCTCGAAGGAGTTTGCTAGGCCTAAGCCCAAATGGCTTATTGTATGACTGGCGTCTCTTATCGATATAGGCAGCGTCGAGATCTGCGGATAAGTTAGAGCCGTTGGCGCCTGCAGGAGTTGCCAGGTTTGCAGGGCCCCTCTTCCTGCTCCATTAGGCCGGAGAGGGCTTCCATCACCCGTACGCGGAATCGAGGATCTCGAAAAAAAACACATATAAAGATCGAGACGAGTCCCACGCCCCCATCGTCTCCATGATACCGTATCGCCATGTGGTATCATAGGCCTTCTCCAGATCGAAAAACACCGTAGCGTAGTGCTGGCTAAGAAGAAAGACCTGGCAGACGGCATTTTCCGGGGGAGCAGAGCATCCGACGAGGAGTGCAACTTGCGGAAGCCACACTGTGCATAAGACAGATGGTCTCCGCTGTCCAGAAAAAAAGCTAATCTAACATTTACCAATTTCTCCATCAACTTGCACCCGCAGGAAGTTAGAGAGATTAGGCGGAAACCGGTTGGTGTAGAGTGATCTCTTTCAGGTTTGCGAAAGGCGAGAACAGTAGCGATTCACCAGGAATCTGGGAGATGCGATATAATCAGATCCTGTTGAACAAATCTAGCAGAAAGGCCATAACTCGCACACCCTGGTGATGAGGCATGGAGTACAGGAGATGGTCTTGACCAGGGACAGTGTCCGCGCACGAAGCAAGAGCGGAACGCGACTCACTCAGCGTGAACCTGTCGTTTAAGGGTTTTTCCCCTCTGGAGGTAAAGTCCAGTTGGCGACCTTCCGCGATATCACAACGCGCAATGTATACTGGCGAAGCAGCATCCCGACTAGAGAATGCGGAGAAAACGGTCGCGGGAAAATGCCTTGTCAACCGTGCCACGACGCTGCGGAAGTCCCCCCCGTCGAAATCGGCTAACGGTGGAAGGTTCGCGGAAATACAGTATAGCTCCTATCTAGGTGCAGGTGCACAGCTACTGTCTAAGAGGAGGTATCTAAAACGAAGAGAAGAACGGAGATATTCTGCCGGATGTAAAATGCGAATCCTCCCACCCGGGCCCCATCCCGCGGTGGTGGGGTCGCAAAACTCTTATACCCTGGGAGGGTGGGCAGGGGGAACAGGCCTAGCATGGTTTCCTGCAAAAATATAGCTAATGGGGAACGGAAGGAGACGAGCCTCCGCAGCTCCTCCCAGTTTGCCCAGAGTCCACAGAAATTCCATTGAAGGAATATGCACTAGTCATAGCTCGGAGAAGACGTAGGTGCCGTCTTCGAAGAGAAGACCTTCAAGGAATTGGCCGTACGTTTCCCGGAGGCAGAATTCCGGGCGCTGTTGGATCGACGAGAAAAGACTCGCCATGCCAGTCTTTTCCTCCCTTCGCCATAGGCGGGCGGGGCTGGTTCTTTTGGAAAACCCACCGTCTCCGAGCCACCCATCCTACCACTCGGTGCGAGCGAAGGAGTCAAACTTCCTTAGTGCTCTCCACCTTTCGGCGGGAATATTTGGTAACCCCAGAAAATGGCCTCACGACCCTCTACAGGGTTGTTGCCTCCGGTGAGTCTAAAGACTCGGTAGAGGCGCGCGGCCGTTTCGACTTAAGCGAAACCATCACGCTGGGGGAAGGGAGGGAAGCCCTGTTCTTACCCGAGCCTGGGTGTGAACCCTTTGTGCCGCCAGCTTTACCAGGGTAGCAACCGGGGTGGGTAGAACCCGCAGAAGGGTTTCGAATGGGCACGGAAACGACCGTGCTCGTAATACTGGATGGACCAGGAGCAGGCGATGTCTTTTTCAACATTGAGGCATAGGACGTCCATGGTGGCGCCGGGCACGCCAGGGTCAAGTCTATGTGACCATCCCCACACGGACATCACAGATCTCATTGGTCAGTGTGTCTTTTGTCGGCGAAAAGAGGGGGGCACGTATGGTAACCCCCTATAAGATCATTACGCGATCTCGCAGGTCTTTAGAGGGAAGGGGCCGACAAGGCCTATCTTCCTCCTCCCCCTAAAAGGGTTGGCTCCATCGTGCCGCTCCCACCAAGAGCGGTTGATTATAGGCCGCCTGCCTTTCTTGGCAGTCCCCTTTGAAAGTAAAGTGGAGACTGCCCCTGATAAGAGGGAGGCACCAGAGGGCACCTCCAGAAAAGTGGGTGGGGGGAATCCCCCCCTTCTCCGGTTTGGAGGGTCCCCTGCGAAAGCATAGGAGGGAGGAAAACTTGCATTTTCTCAAGAGCTGCTCGAAGGTGGCTCCATCGATGGTGAAGGGGAAGTAAAAGGGGAGATATCGTTTTTTTTTTCATTCATGGGCATGGTGTCCCTGGTCTTTTTTCCGGGACGCAAACGCTAATCACTCCACGCAATAGCCCGCTCTGGGAAAGGTGAACACCGGGCCAGCAGAGTCAGCTGCCGCCATTTGAGGTCACTACTCCCGCCTAGTGACCTGGCAGTCTATCGTTATGGCGGCTCCACCTTGGCCACGGCGTAAAATGGATAGAGAATGAAAGGAGAAAGAAAGGGGAACTGAGGAAGGTGTGGATGGGGATGAAACAGGTTGTTAAAGCCCACCACCCCAGACCAGAGCTCAGAGGTGAGGGAACGTTGTCCCCTCCCCTGTCGACCGTGATAGTTGGGTGAGAGGAAGCTGGTCGGCATCTACCCTGTGAAATTAGAGGCCGACCAGAGAAGGTTGTGGGAGAGGTTGTAGGGAGAGTGACGAAGTAGGGTAGAAAACACAAGCTATCAGAAAGAAGGAGAAGAGACTAAGCTGGGGAAGGACGGGGCCCTGAGTCCCGTCAGCACGGCGGCCAGAAAGGAAAAGGCCGCGCCCCTTACGGGGCATATCTCGTGTCAGAGAGGCTAATGCAAAGAGAATCGACAGCAAATCCGCGGTATACACCGAGGCCACTGCAGGTAGTTTGCGCAATATAGTTCTGTTCGGGTAAACTGCAGCGCTCAGCTTCATCGAAACTCTTTGATCCATCAGTATACACTGGTAGGCTCAGGGTGGGTGTCCGAGTGACAATAAAAATGATCTCTTTATATCTATCGGGGTATCAGAAGAAGCCTCCAACATCACACTCGGACATAAATTTCTCAGGGGTAACAAATAAGGTGGAACAGAGTAAGAACTCGACTTCATCACAAGTAGATCAGGCACCTGAAGGCTTTCAAGAAGATCACGATCCTATATCCAAATGATTTATGGAGGCGTGAATAGGCAGCATAGATGCGATCAGGGCTTCGATTCGTAATCGCACGGTAAGCTGAGGTATGCGGCATAGCGAGTAAAAGCTGTTCAACTGGAGACAGAGCTTGTCTCGTCTATCACTGACAAATGATTCCCCGTTCTCCGTATACAGACTCACCACCGGTGAGGTGCGAAACGCCCCCTTTGCCAGACGGATACCCTGATGGTGAACGGTATCTAGCATCTTGAGAGACGTTGCTGTCGCTGACGAATAGATTTGGCATCCATAATTGAGTTGGGACCGCACCAGGGATCGATAAATCCGCAAGTGTGTCACTCTGTCTGCACCCCACGAGAGAAGCGTCAAGCACTTCAAAAGGTCCAGGCTTTTTATGCATCTGGTTCGCAGAGATTCGAGGTGAGGTAGCCACGTGAGTTTCGAGTCAAATATCATTCTCAGCAATTTCGTTTCCGGAACATGCAGGATTTGGGTGGACCCATCCATCACTAGGGTTAAGTTGGGAAGTGTGCCTCGGATACGTGTAAAGGCCTCACTCTAGTCTTAAATGGCGAAAAGGTGAAGCCGTGTGTATTTGCCCACTGAACTGATTTGTTGACGGCAAGTTGTACCCTCCTCTCAGCAGCAGGAAGACTTGAGGAACGAGTGAATATGGCGAAGTCGTCGACGCATAACGAACTCTCCACATACTGCGGTATGCAGGGTGGAAGGCTATTGATGGCAAGGGCAAACAGAATACAGCTCGGGACGCTTCCTTGCGGGACGCCCTCATTCTGGGGAACGGGATCAGAATGTTTGTTGCCAACTTTGATTTACATATATCATCTCAGAATTTTTTTTAGGAATTTTGGTAGAAGTCCTAAATATTTATTGTTGGATAGAATTTTCAAAATGAGGTACCTCCACGTTTTATCCTAAGCTTTTTCCAAATCAAAGAACACAGCCACCACCTGTTGTTTCTCGGCAAATCCCGCCTTGATGAATGTATCGAACCTGGCTAACACATCTGTTGTGCTGCGCATCGTAGGAAACGATATTGATCGGAATGGAACACGCATTGTTCTTCTAAATGCCACACGAGCCTAGCGTTGACCATCCGTTCAAAAAGTTTACACATACAACTTGTAAGTGCTATGGGCGGTAATGCAGCAGATGTGTTCCCTCTTTACCAGGCTTCTGGAAAGACAGCACAGTCGACATTCTCAAAACTGTCGGAAAGGAGTCCTTCATCGATTTGCGGTTATACAAAGATAAAATGAATCGCAGAGATAAAGGGGAAGAAAGCCGGCCTCCCCCAAAGTCTATAAGTCTACCAGTCAATGTGCACGAACTCGTCCCGATACAAGGGACAGGCGTTAGCGACCCCGCCCATCCCCGTACCGGGAAAGGTAACGTACGCGGAGATTGCCCAGACTGGAACATCCAACAAGAATGTGCCGAACAGTCTGGGGGACAACGCAGTCTTCATAGTAGGGCGCTGGCGAGGGCTGCATCAAATGGCAGTGCTTCCCGCAAGTGTGTCCAATTCGGAGACGACAGAAAGCAGCCTAAAGCCTTAGCGGCATTGGTGGGGGTAGTTCTATGGGAACAGTGGCGGCGCAAAAATGGCACGCAACTTTAGGTTCCCCTTGACAGTCTTCCATATTCTTTGCCAAGCAGCCCGTATTCCTGGAATGTGTTGGTGTGAGAAAGAGCGAAACGCTGGTTTGATAGCCCATTTCTCGCTGACTATTTGGCGCAATGCGGCAATGTCTAAACTTCGCCCGGTTAAAATCTAGGGTCATGTTGTAAGCTGCAAGTAACTGGTCCTACAATATGAAATAATCGATAGTTGCCTCTGACGGGAGTGGAATAAAGATATCCCTTAGTTGGGTGTTAGGTAGAAGCAAGAATTTAGCTATGACGCCTGTTTCGATGTCCAATGATTCACTTCAAAGTTCTTTTCGAAGAGGGTTAGATATGGACCAAAATTTTCCCATCCCTTGAAGACAAGCAATTTGATAAGATGCGGGTTGTTGTATCCGAGTTCCTTAATTGATAGTGTTTCGTTACTTGCCCTTGTCATTTCTAATTCGTACAAAGGTTTTTTTCCCTTTCTTCTCTTCCCTTCTTTCTTTACGTTTTTCTGTTCTTTCCGCTCTTACTGTTCTCTCATCTTCTTGAGTATAGGACATTAGTTTTTTTCCAGTCAGAGCCGGAGATTTTCCTCGTGCCTTAAGGGTTTCGAATGAAGTCATGGTGTCGTATCAACTGTTCGCACAAAAAAATAGATAAACGCACAACAAAAAAATGTAGCGGTTTGTAGTACCCGAAATAACCGTATTTTACTTAACAGCACTTAGAAATACTGACGGAATTGCCACTGGGTTTGAAACGAAAAGCCTCAGGGCCTACCCCTTACGTACGCAAAACAAAACCGTATACAATTCTTACTGAATCTTTCAAGTGGCAGAGTATACGAGGCCGAAAGAAACAAATATAAACTCAAATAGTCAATGAAAACGTGTATCAAACTTTTCTGGGTAGCCTTGCAAGAAAATTATTGTTTCACGAGTTCCTCGATAGCCAGAACCAACAACCTTTCTTATCAAAGCCCTTAAGACTAAAAAAAAAAATCCTTTTAAGAACCCTTAAAAACCTGACACCAGTTTCATTAAGTATATATATATATATATATATATATATATTCTAAGTCGTAGGTCAGGTATAAGCTCCCTGACCTTCGCTTGCCTACCTGGATGCGGGGAAATGAGGCATACGAGTGCTTATTCTACCTTTGGCCAATTTCTGTCAAATGGCTGTTAGGTGGTTCTGGGAATCAAACACTAGAACCAGTAATAATATTTACTACTATACATCAATAAAATTTAAAAACAAAGGAGACACTATTGGAAATACACTAGTTTAATTCATTTAAATGAATGCTTTGGCACGCGCCGCGAACATGAACAAACGACTAATCGACAGAGAACGAGAGGAGGGGATCATGGGTGAATCTTCGAGATGGAATAGCGTAGCGTCTCTTCGAAGTTGATAAAGAAAACGTAATTGTCTTAAAATTTCCGTGGTGAGCCTAGAAGTGAGTGAGTATTTTCGCAGGAAGGAGCTGAGCTGGTTATTTCAGAATGACGAGTCTTCACGTTGTTTGGCTATCGTTAATTCTGAATGTTTCTTGCCTGCGAGCCGTTAGGGTGCGGCAGTCGCTTGAGAATTTGCGCGTCGTTTCCTCGTCTGATTCGGGCGAATACTGAGTTTCTCCTGCCCGTGCTGGAAATTATATACGGGGTCGTCGGAAGCGGGTCCCACTCTATCTGAAGGGGCGCGGCGGACGTGAACTTCGCACCCTCTCGCCTATCTTTTCCCGGGCCCCAGTTTGGCTCGTCTTATCGCCCCGGAACTTTACCCAAAGATGCCGATCGAAGGTCTTCTAGTATATGAGATGCTCCCTTGGCCTTTGCGCCCACGTGACTCTCTCTTTCTCTCTGATGTTTGAAGTGCGTCTTAAAAATCTTGGGGGGCGAAGAGCCTGCTATTACAGGATAAGAGATCCTCGAAAGGGTAGTGACAGGTGACATGTCCGTTGGTTTCAAAGAACCGGCCGAGGTCCCTGCCTGTAATTGGGACAAACAGCCCGGCATCAGCGGTGGGTCAAGAAGAGATTTTGGGACGGTAGATCCGGAAGCATGGGCCAAGGGCGCTTTTGATGTCCGAGGGCTTGATCCAACAACTGCAGCTGACGATGATTGAATATTACCGATTTTTTCCACCGGATCATGAGTGAGTGGGTGGAGCAGGCGATCAGGATAAAGTACAGGGAACTGGGTGGAGCAGGCAATCTAGGTACAGTACAGGGAACTGGGTGGATTTCTGCTACCGTTCGGACCGATAAGGGGCCTAGACCCTATGAATAGCTTGATGACAGAGAATATTCAGGAACAGGGAAAGAGTCTATTAAAATTCGCGATACTCGACCGAATCAGTTCCAGAGGCTGCCTGATTACTGGTGGCCGATAACCCAGGCAAGAGTCCCCCCACTTACTACGGGTAAAAGAACATTCACCGGTCAATATAGAAGATTCTTTCAGATAACGTCTGATGTCAGCAAGTGTTTCATCCGGAGCGGCAGTCCCGGGTTGAGCTGCCGTGGAGAGGGAAGCAACATTAAGTATCTCGGTATGAGATAGATGCTTGGACGGTATATCGAGAATACGTCTGACACTAATGGTAGATGGGCGATGAGATGCTTGGGGCGTGTATTAACTCGAAGGAGACGGTCAGTTTCGTTCACCGTCACGTAAAACATCTGATATGAGACGGCCAAGAAGCGAGGTTTGTGCTCGAGCACGTTGGCGAGCCTTTCTCAAGTCCATACGCAGGGTCGAAAAAGCGAGAACCTCTTTCATACAAGAATATTGGGCAGATTTTCGACGCACGATGGTTTGGCGCATTCAGGGCAATGGTTATCACAAGCACAATTCACACAGGAACTGGAGTACCTACAGGAACGACCAATTGAAGCAACTATGTGTAGTTGCTAAAATAAATGTGGCAGTTGAGGCTCTAGCAGAACCTACAGTTTTAGTCACCCTGTATTTATGTGTGAATCTTTGGGTATTAACCTTACTCTTGCGACGGGTGAGGTTGTGGTTCCTTAATTTGTTTGAATGAATGGCAACTTTGGCAATATTCAGACGTGGATGGGGCAAAACGGTTAAGCGAACTTGTGCTATGGAAGACTGAGTTCGCAAAAGATTGTGTTGAGTGTGTTGAGTGTGAGATGACACCTCGACTACGATATCACCACTACCTCATGGCCACATCCGGCTAGGTTCACCACAACGGGACTCAAATATTTGGTTGACGTCGAACACGTCCACTTTTGCAAGTGGGGTGTCAGATGACGAACAAGACCAGAAAGCGGGAATAATCTGAATACAGGTCCACATAGTTGGCATTAGGATCTAACGAGCGAGGAAAGGCTGAAGAATGTTTGGCAGTAAGAGAAATAGTGAGAGGCATTAAAAGTGTAGTTCACAGCATCAGGGGACACCAAGGGCCTTGGAGAGGACTCCCTCACAACGAGAAAGTCAGAACCTCTCTGGAACCAACACCTGAAATAAGAAAAGAATCCAGAGAGGGAAAGGAAGGGAACGAGAGGAAAGGGGGGCTGGAGATATAGGGGTCAAGGAGATCATGAATGCCATGACAATGATACTATGAATAAAGGTAGAGGAGCGGGCGGAGCCCCTTCTCCACCGAAAAGGAAAGAACACTGTGGCGGTGAGCCTCTGGAAACATCGTGAGCGAGGAGGGGTGGGTGCTCTTAATGACATTAAATCTAACCACCCCATATATGCCATATTAAGCAAAAGGACACTGATAACTTTAATATAATACAGTTACCGAGGCATGAGAGATAATCTGGATTTGATGAACTTTGTCTTCGTTAAAGCCCATATCTGAGTGGTTTTCTTAAAAGGAAATGGCGTGGGCTTGAATTGACATTTTGAGATCAAGACGATGAAAGAAAAAGAAAATTAGGCCATTATTTTTAAGGTGGATCCCGGGGAGTTTATCCATCATCAGGTTGGTTGTTTGAGAAGGGAGTTTAGTAATGTGCATTTTTCTTGTATGTGGGCCACGAAGACTACTCATATCGACTTCAGACGAGTGTCGTGAAAAGCTGCTAAACCCAGTTAGGGGTCGAGCAACAGAATTTTCGCTTCTGTGAGCGATATAATGGGAAGGGATGTCGCGGACATCACCATTCATAGCAGTAGTGGCGATGATGCGCACCAGCACCATCTTTTGGGAAAGTGCTTTCAATGACATGATTGTGTACGTCTTGTCATCCTTTGTGTATTAAGGTTCATATTTTTATTCAAAGTTCTAACAGCGCCTCATAGTATCACCTTTCATTGACAGCTGTTTATTTTCAAAACTTCTTTAGCAAAGACATTCTCTTGTTTTTCACCCGGCTGCTCTTCCCCCCCCCCCGGAAATTGCGACCACCGCCAAAAAGTCAAATAAAATGGAGTAGGGCAGCATTCTTCTGCTCTCGGGATCCTTCACACCCGGCTGACCAATACGGAAGCGCTCGATGAATTCATCCAGAGTGCAAAAGAATCAGGCGACGCTTGTAGCGAATTAACATTTTGCTTCTCTTTAAGGTTTATTTATCACCAGTGTGGGTTCTTAAATGTACAACAAGATTGTCCTTCCTCTGACCCTGATAAGGGCAAAGACTGCATTTGAAAGGCTTCTCACCTGTGTGAGTAAGTGAATGCCTCTGAACTAGTCCTTTCTTTGCAGCCTGATAGGGACAAATGCTGCATTTAAAAGGCTTCTCGCCTGAGTGAGTAAATAAATGGCTTTTAAGATTACCTATTGTTGCAGTCAGATAAGGGCAAAGGTCACATTTGAAAGGCTTAACACCAGTGTGGGTTCTTAAATGTGCTACAAGATTGTGCTTTCTCTGACCCTGATAAGGGCAAAGACTGCATTTAAACGGCTTCTCACCTGTGTGAGTATATGAATGGCTTTTAAGCTGACCTTTACTTGCAGCTTGGTAAGGGCAAAGGCTGCATTTGAAAGGCTTCTCTCCTGTGTGAGTCCTTGCATGTATTCTAACATCTCGTTTCGTTACAGCCTGATAAGAACAAAGGCTGCATTTGATAGGCTTCTCATCTGTGTGAATATATGAATGGTTTTTAAGATAAACTTTCGTTGCAGCCTGATAAGGGCAAAGACTGCATTTGAAAGGCTTCTCTCCTGTGTGAGTCCTTGCATGTATTCTAACATCTCGTTTCGCTACAGCCTGATAAGAACAAAGGTTGCATTTGAAAGGCTTCTCATCCGTGTGAGTATATGAATGGTTTTTAAGATGAACTTGCGTTGCAGCCTGATAAGGGCAAAGACTGCATTTGAAAGGCTTCTTACTTGTGTGAGTATATGAATGGCTTTTAAGATGATCTTTCCTTGCAGCTTGGTAAGGGCAAACGCTGCATTTGAAAGGCTTCTCATCTATGTGAGTAAGTGAATGGCTCTGAACTTGTACTTTCTTTGCAGCCTGATAGGGGCAAATGCTACATTCGAAAGGTTTCTCACCTGAGTAAGTATATGAATTGTTTTTAAGATGAACTTTCGTGGCAGCTTGATAAGGGCAAAGGTCGCATTTGGGATGCTTCTCTCCTGTGTGAGTCCTTGCATGTCTTCTAGCATCTGTTTTTGTTACAAATTGATAAGGGCAAACGTTGCATTTGAACGGCTTTTCACCAGTGTGATTATATGAATGTATCTTAATATCTTTTATGGCAGCCTGATTAGGGCAAAGGGCTTGAGGTGGTGATATCATACCACTAAATTGTGGAATAACCTTAAGGTTACTGGACGAACCCAATTTCATCTGAAAAGGAAAAAAATAGAAATTTTAAAATCTCTCGTTCACGATCTTTATGGTGTACAAGAGAGCATATCTGCAATAGGAAGAAAGGGTATGGACCCCACCCATCCCAAATTCCTTCTTTAGGACTCCCACCTCATTATGACCTCAACAACGTGATATTATAACCTGAGGCATTCCGCATCGGACACCCACAAATTTCGTAGACAAAGGGATAAGAAGAGCCGAAAGAACGAAGGGATTCCAAAAGATCTAGAATCAGTATGGATAATAAAATTGTGAAAAGTAGAAATAAGGCGGAAATTTAAAAGAATGTGATAATTCAACAGTCAAATAGAGGATATCATATGCAAGGTTAGC
The DNA here is from genome assembly GCA_963969495.1 of Ceratothoa steindachneri. Classification (NCBI taxonomy): domain Eukaryota; kingdom Metazoa; phylum Arthropoda; class Malacostraca; order Isopoda; family Cymothoidae; genus Ceratothoa; species Ceratothoa steindachneri. The sequence continues at coordinate 90,835,117 of OZ018333.1, forward strand.
TGCAGTGATGACTGATACACCACTGATGCGCTAAAATTGCGCCTCGACTTTGTATGGATTGAGAATGGGATCTATTTTTTTAATTGGTGGTCAAAACCGAGGGCATGATCACTGAGACATGTTTCAGAAAGAAAAACCAGAGTTGAACACGGTCACCGGATCCTTTTTGAACATCCCATATTCCTCTATATATGTTGGAAGAGAGGACCAATAGGTTAGACATATTAATGGAAGAGAGCGCACGGCAGGGGCACAAACACGATATATGGTCACCTTTTCTGTGTCCTACAGGTTTGGCGATAGAGTGTAGCCTATCAGAGAGCGCTGGTGAGGAAATTGCAAAAGGGAGTGAGTTGTATGGCCAAAATGATGGTAGTAATAGCATCTCTGCAGCAGTGGCACGAATGCCTTCAAGCAGTAGCGATACCATATTTTTTTCTTTTTGGAGCCCATCAGGCGACTGACTGCTTGGGCATAAGTCGCCGTAAACTACACAACTTACTACTAGGCTATATTAAGAAACAAATAAAAATATGTAAATAATAAATAACAACGCTAAAAAGGACAAGAGCTTAAAAAATATATAAAAGAAAACAAAGCAAAAACCAAGAAGGAGACCCGCTCCGGGTCCCCCCAGCGCAGGAACATGCAACCTTAAAAAAAACAACAGTCAAATAAAGGGGAAGAAGCTGGCCTCATCCAAAAAATCGTAAAGTCCACAAGTCAGTGCGCACGAAACAGACCCGATACGGGGAGTGGTAATGTGCACGAAGATCGCCGAGATTGGGACAACGCAGTCTTCACAGTATGGCGCAGGAGTTGTGTCCCGCGAGTGTGTCCAATTCGGAGATGACAGAAAGCAACCCTAAGCCGTTGCGGCATTGGGGGGTAGGTCCATAGGAACAGTTGCGGCGCAATGGCACGCAACTTTAAGTTACCCTCGACCGTCCCCCATCTTCTTTGCTAAGCAGCCCGCATTCCTGCCATGTAATGGGTGTGAGGAAGAGCGAAACACTAGTATGGTCAGCCCAGTCTTCGAGGACTCTTTGTCGCCCTCATTCCCCGCAATTCCTACATGTCCAGGAACCCAAAACAAGATAATATCGACATCCGCCCGGCACGCCAAAACGGTGGCGTCACGGATATCGCGAAGCAGGGGATGGAGTAAACTTCCGTACTGAGTGGTGTATTGCCACCAGCTCGGCAATAAAGACAGGCGCAGAACCTGGCAGAGCCCAACTGACTTCAAACAGAGGGAATACGTTGTGGAGCCCACCCCGCTCTTGGGACTTAGGGCCATCAGTATACACCGTCGCGGTTCCAGCGTGACAAAAAGTATGCTCCAAAAACACAATACTCCCACTGTTGTAGAAGCTTTGTGAGCATAAGCGTGGCGACAAATGGTCAACGGTGGTGCACCCCTAGGATAGCGCCATGGGCAGAACCAAAGACACCGCCGGCCAGAGAGTTATAGGGAGCTCCCAGAGGCGTTTTCTGGCCCTAAACACGAAGGGCCTAGGGTATAAATGGCGTCTATCGGCGGCAGACCAACCGGTGACATCATCTGGGAATGCAGTGAGAGCTGGAGGCACTGGGATCACGCGTGGCGAATAATGAACTGTGCATGGCGCTGAGGGAGTGGCATCTCCCCAACGTCAACAAGTAGGCTCTCAATGGGGAAAGTGTGGAAGGTATCGGTCGCCAGGCGAAGGCAGGTGTGGTAGATCGACTCCACCTTCCGCAATACACGCTCGGCTGCTGATGCCTAAAACTCACATCCGTTGTCGAACTTCGAACGAACAAAGGATCGATAAAAAGTGAGGCATCAGTCACGGAACGAAGAATATCCATGGCGCGGGTAGAAGAGACCAAAAGGCTGCGAATATGAGCCTCCCAGGTGAGACGTCGATCAAATGAAAGACCAAGGAAACGGTGCGATTCAACCACTTCCAGGCGCAACCCATTTAGAAACGAGTCTGGGTCAGGGTGGAACCGTGGTTGGCGGCAGAAGTGCACCACCTTAGTCTTGGCAAAGGAAAACCAAGACCTGTGCGCTTCAGAATTGTGAGAGACGTGGTTCAATGCCTGTTGGAGTCGACGTTCAAAAGTTGGTATCTGGGCAGCGCCAAAAGAGATCGAAAGGTCGTCCACGTAGAGCGTAGTGAGAATATCATCCGGCAACACCGATGTGATGCCGTTGATGCCCAGTGCAAAGAGTGTGACACTGAGGACACTTTCCTGCGGAACACCCTCTTCTTGCTCCATTGGGCCGGAGAGCCCCCCCCCCCACCCGTACGAGGAATCGACGATCTCACAAAATTCAGATATAAACATTGGGAGGCGTCCCCTCGCCCCCATCGTGTGGAGAGTCTCCATGATACCGTATCGCCATGCGGTATCATAGGCCTTCTCCAGATCGAAAAACACCGTGGCGTAGTGCTGTCTACGAAGGAAGGCCTTGCAGACGGCATTTCCCAGTCGCAGCAGAGCATCTGACGTGGAGTGGAACTTGCGGAATACTGTGTAGAACACAGATTGGGCGGAAACTGGCAGGGGTAGAGTGATCTCTCCCCGGCTAGCGAAAAGCTAGCACAGTAGCGATTGCAAGGAATCTGGGAGGTTATCCTCTACCGAGATCCTGTTTAACAAATCTAACAGAAAGGCCATGTCTCGCTCACCAAGGTGTAGAAGAATCGTCTGGACCAGGTCAGGTGTCCACGGTCGAAGCAAGAGCAGAACGCAAATCACTCACAGAAAACCTGTCGTTGAAGGGTTCTCCGCCTCTGGAGGTAAAGTCCAGTCGGCGGCTTTCGGCAACATCAAGACGTGCTTCGAATGCTAGCGGAGCAGCAGCCCGGCTAGAGAATGCGGAAAAAGCGGTCGCGAAGGATTCCGCGACAGAAGCGGGATCCGAGATTGCGCTCCCATTTTCCTGGAGAACAGGAAGGGGGTCCTGCGAGACCTTGCCCCTAATCTTTTTGACTCACTTCTACACCTCTGCTAGAAGGGTCTTCCAGTTAAGTGAAGACAAGTATGCCCGCCAAGAAAAGCGACAGGCGTGCTTCGAAATATAACGGAACCTAGCGCTAGCTCTATGAAATTAACAGATAATAAAATCGTTCGGCGGCGCTTATATCCCGTGTAGGTATAACGCTTCTACTTGACGGCCGTCTCACACTCAGCTGACCACCACGGGAGTGGTCGGCGTGCAAAACGACCAGATCTTCTAGGAATAGTAGTTAGGCCCGCGGCGATGAGGTTGCCGGAGAAGAATTCAACAGCCTCATCAACCGACCTAAACTCCTCGACTGAGATAGAGAAATCAGTCATTTCCCAGAATGAAGACCACCACGGCCGCGCCAACCACCACCGCGGCGGGCTCTCGGACGGCAGCGGCCCAGAAAATGAGAGTTGCATGGGAAAGTGATCCCTACCATGTAGGTCATCATAAAGATAGATCGATATAGGAAAATGAAGCGGTTCTCGGGCAGTGATGCGTAAACTTATCCACATTTAGACACCTATCACCAGCTGCTCGATTAGGTCGTCAAGGAATCTACGCCTGGGAATAATCGTGAAGTCTCCCCAGAGCGGGTGTCTACGGTTCAAATCTCAGAGCAATAGAAAAGGCCTCGGCAACCTTGCCACGACAGGGCGGAAGTCCCCGGCTTCAATATTTGCTGACGGTGGAATGTAGGGGAAATAAAAGTATAGCTCCTATCCAGGTGCAGCTGCCCAGCTACTGTCTGAAAGGAGGTATATAAAGCGAAGAGAAGAACGGAGACATCATGCCGGATATAAACTGCACTTACTCCCGCCCGTCTCCCAATTTCATGGTGATTGAGTCTCAAAAACCTCATATCCTGGGACGGTAGACACGGGGCACGCGCCCAGCATGGTCTTCTGAAAAAGATAGCTAACAGGGAACGGGGAGAGACGAGCCTCCGCAGCTTATTATTATTGTATCCGTAAGCAATGGAGAGGTGTAAAATTGCCAATGTTTAAAACACAAAGAAAGTCAGATAATGAAGAGACTAAAACACTGCCTTTGGCATTTCGAGTGATGTCAACCCAGTATGGGAGACGGGCATTAAAATCTCGTAGTAATAAGAATGGGGAGGGCAACTGGTTTATAAGTTCTAAAAAGTCGGGTCTTGACAATGATAAACAAGGAGATAGGTAAATAGAGCAAACGGTAAAAAGCTTAGTATGAAAAACCCTCACCGCAACAGCTTGGAGGATAGTATGTAGGGGGATGGGAGAAACATGGTGGGATGAAGATACCATGATTGACACCACACCCCATTAGATGGGCTTCCAGCAGGAGCCATACAGTTAAAAGTGAGAAAGCCGGGTACTCGCGTGCGGAAAGGGCCGTATACTCAGTTTATTCTCCTGAGGACAAATAACGGCGGGGTGGAGAATCGTCAAAAGAATTTTGAGTTCTTCCCACTTTGGAAGAACGCCTTGACAATTCCATTGTAAAATGGAAGATGTGTGGGACGGTTAGATACCACTGTGGATATCTTTTTCTCTTTTGTGGCCGATATTGTATTTGAGGTTCGTCCCAAAGAGCTTGGGAGACGGAGAGCAGATCTTGAGGAGCCTGCTTTTTCCTGGGGGCTGAGACCCTAGAGGGACCAGTAAATGGGGCTCTTTTCGAGGTTTTTGGAGAACCGACCGAGGCCCTTGATTGTAATTCCGGCTCACAACCTGGCCGAAAAAGAAGAGCAAGAACGGATTTTCGGCCCATATATCCGGATTGATGGGTCGAGGGTATTTTCGGTCTCTGAGGAGTTGGTCCATCCGCCGCGATTTTGATGTTGGAGTATCATCTGCTTGCATCGGATCATGGGTAGAAGGGTGAGTGGAACGAACAGGCGATCTGAGCGAGGTGTGTGGAGCTGGGTGTATATCTGCCATCGTTTGGATCAGGATGGGGCCTAAGTCCTGTGAAGGGCGGGACGGACTTAAGTGAATAGAATGTTCAGCCATCGGGGAAGACTCCATTGAAGATTCTCGGGGTTCGGTCGAGTCAGTTCCAGAGGCTGCCCGCTTATTGGTGGTCGATGAGCCAGGTGAGGAATCCTTTCTCTTACCACTGGGCTTTGGGTCTCGGAGTCGGGTGGATGAACCTTCACTGGTCGATGTCGAGGATTCTTTCAAATAGCATCTGTTGTCTTCAAGCGTCTCTCCCAGCAAGAGCTGTTGGAGAGAGGGGAGCTACATTGGTTATCTCGGTGTGAGAGCGATGCTTCAGCTGCATATCCTGAATGTTTCCGACGCTGCGAGTAGATGTAGGATGAAGTGCTTCAGGCTGGTCGGAACTCGAGCGTGATGGTCGGTTTCGTCCAGCGTCACGTAAAACGTCAGAGAAGAGCCTGCTGAGTGGCGATGTTTGTGCTCGAGCACGCTGGCGGGCATCTCTTATATCTAGATGTAGAGATTCGTGAAAAGCGAGCACCTCCTTTCCATATAAAAATATAGAGCAGAGTTTTGACGCAGCACTGTATGTACTTCCGCATTTGGCACAGCGAGGTATTTTGGTGCATTCTGGGCATGGTAGTAAGAGTTACAATTCACGCAGGAGCGTGGGTGCCGACAGGCACGGCCAACATGTCCAAATTAATTGAAATTGAAGCAGCGTCTGGGTAGTTCGATGTAGGGACTTACCGGGACACGAAGGTACCCAGCTTTAATATAATGCGGCAGTTCTTGTCGTTCGAATGTTAAAATCAGTCTGGCGGTTGGGACTCTAGTGGCGCCTAATGTTAAGTTACCCTGTGTACGTGTGTGACACATTGGGTACTAAGTTACTCTGAAGGCGGGTGGGGTCGTAGTCCTTTAGTTCGTTTGAACGGATGATAACTTTGACGAAATTCAGACGCGGATGGGGCGAGACAGTTATTGGAATTTCAGCTATCGAAGATAGATTTCGCACAAGGTTGAGTTGTTTTGAGAGTGGGATGACACCTCGACTACGACATCACCATTACCTCTTGACCACATCCGGCGGGGTTCACCACAGCGGGACTCAAAAGATTCATTGACGTCAAACACATCGACTTTTGCAAGTGGGATGTCAGATGATAAATTCATGACAAGAAAGCAAGGATAATCAAGATCTGGGTCTACTTTGTTGGAATAGGGGTCCAACGAGCGAGGGAAGGCTGAAAGGGGAGCTAAGGAGCATTTGGCACGAGAACCCTTACGAGAAGGGAAAGTTTTTGGTTTATGGCTAGCCATTGCAAAAAGAAGAAAAACTGCGCATTCTCCCTCGGGACTCCCCACCATGGAGGCCTACAAGGTCCCGGCACTGCTGCAACTCTACAAACAGTTACGTCCGGTATGTCCTTTTAAAGAATGGATACGGATCCACCACACCATCTTTAGAAACCTAAGAGGCTGCCCGAATTCTCCTACGCACGGAGAAAAGGGGCCAACGATGGGTTTCTCCTTGGGCATTCGGCAGACGAAGGCGGTGGAGATGCTGAGCCTCTTCCACCTTCATGAAAGAACAATTCGGGATCAATCCATAAGAAGAGCAGAGATCGGGTATCCATAAGGACCACTAGATAGGTGAAGGAAGAGGGGGAAATAAAGGGCAGTGGAAGAACGTAATAGGGGGGGTGGGAAAGAAAGAGGGGCATGTTAAAAGTCTTGTTGGCAGCACCATGAGACCTCTAAGGGACCCAGGGCTGACCCCCTTCGCCATGAGAATGCCAGTCTCTCTCTGGGAACAACCCTTGAAGAAAAGATACCAGAGAGGGAGGGGGTATTATTATTGATGAATCTTCATCTGATTTTAGTGATGAAGAATCAAACAACATAGGTACTGTACTTCTAAACAATAAACAACGTAGCAGCAATGATAGCATAGCAAATGTTTCTCAATGTTTGAAAGGTAAGGATGGTTTTTCTTGGCAGTTTGAAGTTCTATCTCACCATGCATGTGACCGTTTCCCGCAATATAATGTGCTAAAATTTCAGTCAGGCCCTACCACATACGCTACAACACGAGTAATCAGAGATAGTCCTCTTCCTTCCTTTAGAATTTTGTTCAATGAGTCAATACTTGGAAATATTCAGAACTGTACAATTGACGAGGGTCAGAGTTTCTGGCAACAAAGACTGGTCTGTTAGTTTAGATGAATTAGAAAAATTTATTGGTCATATAATTGTTAGTGGCGTTATTGGGGGAAGAATCTAACATATCAAAAGTATATGGAATTGCTCTTGAGGATGCCCTTTGTTCAGTAAAATTATGACCCGCAATAGATTTCTGTAAATAATGAAATGTATCCACTTTGATAAAAAATGTGAGAGGAAAAGGAATCTGGTTCAAAATAAGTTTTGCTTAACATAACATAACATAATTTCACGGATGACAAAAGCCACAAGGGCCTATCAAAGGTCATCGGCATCTGTCAAAACCCACCCACAAAATGCATCCATAGGATTGTGTCTGATTATGCATCTACAATATACAATTCAAACCATACACAAGAATGTGTCAAAAAAAAAGGGCATCAGAAATCCAGACTCGTCAAAATCCTTTTTTTTTAAGGGGGTATCTGGCGACTGCCCACTTAGGCATAAGTCGACGTAAACAAACAGCCTAGTTCTAGGCTACTTTAAAAAATTTGAACAGGAAACAACAATAAAAAGAAATAACAATAACAAAAGAATAACAAAAACAACAACTAAACCTGGTTAAATGAAAGGGAGAAGGCCGGGCTCCCCCAAAAAGTCCTTAAGTCCACCAGTCAATGTGCACGCACTCGTCCCGAGTACAAAGGACAGGCGGTAGCGACTCCGCCTATCCTGGTACCGGGACAGGTAACGTGCGCGAAGATCACCCAGACTGGGACATTCGACAAGAATGTGCCGAACAGTCTGGGGGACGACGCAGGCGAGTGCTCAATCAAATAGCGATGCGTAACACGAGTGTGTCCGATTCGGAGACGACAGAAAGCGACCTGCAGCCGTCGCGGCATTGGGGGATAGGTCCATGGGAACAGTCGCGGCGCAATGGCACGCAACTTTAAGTTCCCTTCGACCGTCTCCCATCTTCTTTGCCAATAAGTCCGAAGAGCTGCCCGTATTCCTGCCATGTAGTCGGTGTGAGGAAGAGCGAAACGCTGGTCCGGTCGCAGAGTCCTCGCGGACTCTTTGGCGCGCTCATTCCCCGAAATTCCTACATGTCCAGAAACCCAGCAGAAGATAATCTCGACATCTGCCCGGCTCGCCATAACCGTGGCGTCACTGATATCAAGAATCAGGGGATGCGGAGATTCCAATGCCCCGAGAGCACTCAGGGCGCCTTGTGAGTTGATATAGATCACAATCCGGTCTCCGAACCGGGCACGTCGCGTGATCTCCCGTACCGAGTGGTGTATTGCCACCAGCTCGGCCGTGAAGACAGACGCAGCGCCCGGTAGAGCCCAGCTGACTTCAAAAAGAGGGGATACGGCGTGGAAGCCGACCCCCTCTTCGGACTTGGAGCCATCCGTATACACTGGCACGGTTCCAGCGTGACACGATGTGTGCTCCAAAAAGGTCAAACGCAATACTCCCGGCACCGTACAAGCTTTGGAAGCAGAGGCGTGGCGACAAATAGCCAAATGTGGTACCCTCCAGGGTGGCGTCCTGGGCAGAACCGGGGGCGCCACCGGCCCGAGAGCTATATCGGGCTCTCGAAGGAGTTTCCTGGCCCTAAACCCAAAGGGCTTAGGGTATGACTGGCGTCTCTCGGCGGCATAGGCACCATCGAGATCAGCTGCGGATGCAGTGAGAGCTGTTGGCGACTAAGGGAGGCGACGGCCTCGCGCGTACAGGCGAGTGATGCACTGCACGCGGCGCAGAGCGAGTGGCATCTCCCCAGCATCGGCCAGCAAGCTATCAATGGGGAAAGTGCGGAAGGCAATAAACGCTCGGCTGCGGATGCATAAAACTCGCATCCGTAGTCGAGCTTTGAACGAACAAAGGATCAATAAAAAAGTAGGGCAGTAGCCCTATCAGCGCCCCAAACGCTGAACGTCACCGAACGGAGAATGTCCATGGCGCGGGTACAAGAGACCCAAAGGCTGCGAATATGAGCCTACCAGGTGAGGCGTCGGTCGAATACAAGACCAAGGAAACGGTGCGCTTCCACCACATCCAGGCGCACCCCCATTAAGAAACAAATCTGAATCGGGGTTAAGCCTGGATGGCGGCAGAAGTGCACCACCTTAGTCTTGGCCAAAGAAAACCGAAATCTGTGCACTTCGGCATAGCGAGCGACGCGGTTCAATGCCTGTTGGAGTCGACGCTCCAAAGTTGGCATCTGGGCCGCGCCAAAAGAGATCGAAAGGTCGTCCACGTAGAGCGTATCGAGAACATCTTCCGGAAGCACCGAGGTGATGCCGTTGATGCTCAGGGCAAAGAGTGTGACACTGAGGACAATTTCCTGCGTGACACCCTCTTCCTGCTCCTTTGGACCGCCAGGAGTCTGGGAGAAGACCCTCGACCCAGATCCTGTTGAACAAATCTAACAGAAAGGCCATGCCTCGCTTACCCAGGTGTCGAAGCATGGCGTACGAGACATCGTCTGGACCATGGGCGGTGTCCGCGCACGAAGCGAGAGCGGAGCGGAACTCACTCACAGTAAACTTGTCGTTGAAGGGTTCTCCGCCTCTGGAGGTATAGTCCAGTCGGCGGCCTTCCGCGACATCACGACGTACATTATATGCTAGCGGAGCAGCACCCCCGCTAGAGAATGCAGAAAAAGCGGTCGCTAAGGATTCCGCCATGGACGCGGGGTCCGAGATTGCGGTCTCATTCTCCTGGAGAACGGGAAGGAGGTCATGCGAGAACTTGCCGCGAATCCTTTTGACTCGCTTCCACACCTTTACTAAAGGGGTCTTCCCGTTAAGTAAAGACACGTATGCCCGCCAAGAAGAGCGGCGGCCGTACTTCGAAATATACCGGAACCTAGCCCTAGCCCGACGAAATTCAGCGACAGTGAAATCGTTCGGGCGGCGCTTATAGCGCATGTAGGCATAACGCTTCTGTTTGAGGGCCGTCTCACACTCGTCCGACCACCATGGGAGTGGTCGGCGTGCAAAACGGCCAGACGTCCTAAGAATAGTAGTCAGACCCCCAGCGATGAGGTTGCCGGAGAAGAACTCAACGGCCTCGTCTACCGACCTAAACTCCTCGACTGAGATAGAGAATTCAGTCATTTCCTGAAATGCAGGCCACCGCGCCCGCGCAAAGCACCACCGAGGTGGGCTCTGAGGCGGCAGTTGCCCTGAAAATGATATTTGAATGGGAAAGTAATGACTACCAAAAGGTCATCGACCACCCCCCAATCAAAATCAGGCTGTGAATCCGAAGAGCAAAAAGATAGGTCAAGGCAAGAAAATGAAGCGGTTCTCGGACAGTGATGCGCAAACTTACCCACGTTTAGGACACCCATCTCAAGCTCTTCGATCAGATCGGCAAGGACTTGTCCCCTGGCATTTATGGAGTAATCTTCCCAGAGAGGATGCCCGCCCTTCAGATCTCCAAGCAAGAGATAGGGCCTCGGCAACCGTGCCACGACGCGGCAGAAGTCCCCCGCGTCGAAGTCAGCTGACGGTGGAATGTAGGCAGAAATGATAGTATACCTCCTATCCAGGTGCAGCTGCACAGCCACTGCCTGAAAGGAGGTATCTAAAGAGAAAGGAAGAACGGAGACATCATGCTGGGGTGTAAACTGCGCATCCCCCAGCCCGGCCATCCCGCGGTGGTGGGGTCGCGAGACCCTTATACCCCGGTAGGGAGGGCAGGGGGCACGCGCCTAGCATGGTCTCCTGCAAAAAGATAGCTAACGGAGAACCCGAGGAGACGAGCCTCCGCAGCTCCTCCCAGTTGGCCCGGAGTCCACGGCAATTCCATTGAAGGAATATGCCCTCCAGGCCTAGCTCGGAGGGGACGCGGGGACCCTCCTCGAACTGAAGAACCTCACGGGAATGGCCGTACGCTTCCCGGGGGTGCTGTTGGCCGGACAAAGCGTTGTCGCCTTCGAGGACTTATTGGGGGAGGTTGGGCTCGCCATGAGAGTCTTTTCCTCCCTCCGCCTCGAAACCTTAGGCAGGCGTTGCGGCTTCGCAGGCGGGGGGGGCCCTCTTTTCGAGAATCCACCGTCTTCGAGCCACTCGCTCCACCTCGGGGCGTGGGCGAAGGAGCCGAAGCTCCTTTGTTGCTGTCCTCCGAAACGGAGGACAGCTTTAGGAACCCCGGAAGATGGCCTAGCGACCATCTTCAGGGGTGTTGCCTCCTGTGAGTAACGACTCGGTGGAGGCGCGTGGCCGTTTCGCCTTACGGGAAACGGTCATGCTGGGACAAGAGGGGGGAGACCTGGTTTTAGCCGGGGCTGGGTGTGAGCCCTTTTTGCCGCCAGCTTTACCAGGAGGGCCCCGGGATGAGTAGAGCCCGCAGAAGGGCTCCGAATGGGCGCGGAAACAACCATTCTTGTTGGCTTGGATGAGCCATGAGCAGAGTGTGCCTTTCTAACTATTGAGGCATATGACGTCCCAGGCAGAGCCGGGCGCGCCAGGACCAAGTCCTTGGCCTCGCGGAATGAGAGTCGATCCTGGTCCTAAACGGCCAGGATTTCCTTATCAAGAAGATATACACCACATTGCTTCGAAGAAGCAGGGTGCGGCTCTCCGCAATTGACACACTTGGCCACACACGATTTGGACTTATCGTGTGCGGCCTTGGAGCAATTTACACAAACTTCGGGTGACCCCGACTTTGCACGTCGACAGGAGCGATTAGTATGGCCGAAGCGGTGACAGTAATAGCACCGCCGTGGCAGTGGCACGAATGCCTTCACGCGGTAGCGGTACCAACCGGCACGCACCGACTCAGGGAGCTTGTCACAGTCAAACGTGACAAAGAGTGTAGGGGTGGGTCTCGAGGCCCCTCCCTGTTTTCTCATCACACATTCGAACTTGACCGCCCCATGGTCGGCCAGCTCTAGGGTGATGTCCTCCATGTAGTAGTTCACAAGTTCCCTCGCATAAACTACTCCTTTCACAAAGTTCATGGTAGAGTGCGGCGTCACACACACCGGGGTGCCATGAAGTGTCCGAAGAGCACTTATCTTGGCCGCCTCGGCGGGATTCGCCGCATTCGCCAGAAGGCTCCCGTCCGAGAAACGGGTAACCTTGGCCTCTCTACCAATTGCACTAGCTAATCCTCTCCTCTGATGGATCATGTTGCCCTTGGCCAACATGGTGCCAACAGTGGAGCGAATAACGAAGAAGCGTTTGAAGCCAGCGGGCTCGAAAACGCCATGTAACCTATGAATAAGGGGCCCCGATGTCATCGAGGCTCCACCCTGTGCACTTTTAGTTTTAGTCAGTGGCTCCGCAACCGGAGGGGCAGAGGGGCCGGATGTGCCGATCTTGGCTTGGTCGCTTGCCAAAGTGGCAGCAGACCCATCAGACCCCGTAGCCCCCGCGGGTGGAGAGGAGCCCCAAGTCTTCCTAGTCTTTGTCTTTTTCGTCTTTTTCTTTTTTGGAGAGGAGGGAGGGGAATAAACCCGCTTCTCACCTCCGCCGGCAGAAGCCCCCATGCCAGATGGACCGGCCTCAACCAGGTCCCTCTCCGAAATGGAGAAGGTCCTGGTAGTCGTAGGGGCACCTGTAAGAGGAGATCCCTCCCCTCCTTGTACTGCCTCAGGGCCCTCAGCCGTTTGAGGAGGCCCTTGCATAGGGGCAGATTTGGGTTCGGTGCTTGGCGCCGAGCCCAGATTCAGCCCCATGTAAGTCCCTACCGTCTGAGGCTGGGTTTCCTCAAGAACCATGTCTATCACAGGAGGGGCCTCCAGTTGGCCATCCCCTCCCAGGACATCGAAAGTTTCCTTGGTAGTGTCGCCAGTCTTGTGTGGGAAGGCACAGGCCTTGACCCCGGCAAGGTTTAATATTCTTGCCAGCAGGTCTTTTGAGGGAAGCGACTGAAGGGGCCTGGCTTCCCTCTCTTCCCTAAGGGGGTTTGCCCTACCGAGCCGCTTACACGAGGGGCGGTCGGCAATGGGCTGCCTGCTGGCTTTCTTGGCAGTCCCCTTAGAAAGAAAAGGAGGGATTCCTGCTGGAAATAGGGAGGTGCCCGAAAGCACCTCCAGAGAAGGGGGTGAGGGGGAGTTCCCTTCACCCGTAGGCGTAGGAGAGGAGTAAGCCTCCTCTCCGGTTAAAGAAATATGGAGGGTACCCTGCGCAAGCACAGGGGAGGAGACCTCCATTTTTTCGGTGGAGCTGCCCGAGAGCGGTTCCGTCGATGAGCAAGGGGGAATTAGGGGTTGTTTTTTTTTACATCATTGGGCATGGTGACCCTAAATTTTCTGCGGGACGCAATAGCTCACCACCTCTCACAGTTACCCGCACTGCAAGAGGTGCTTACAGGCCTGGCAGAGCCAGGCGCCGCCATTTGTGACCACCCCTCCCGCCTGGTGGCCTGGTGGCCTGGCAGTCCATCAGCATAGTGGCTCCACCTTGAACACAGCGTAAAAGGATAGATTGTGAAGAGGAAAGGAAAAGGATGTGAGCAAGGTATGGGTGGGGATGAAGCAGGTTGTTAAAAAAAACAACATCCCAAACCGGAGCTCAGGGGTCAGGGAACGTTGTCCCCTCCCCCCTCAGACCCGATCTGGGACGGTTGGCTTGAGAAGAAGGTCAGCATCTACCCTGTGAAATTAGAGGCTGACCAGAGAAAGTTGTGGGAGAGGTATGAAAAGCGAGGAAACATGTGTTTTGAAGGAAGGAAGGAGAAGAGGCTAAGCTGGGGTCGGACAGGGTGCTGAGTCCCGTCAGCACGGCGGCCAAGATGGCAAATCGCTGCGCCTCTTACGGGGTCGTCAAAATCCAAATCAATTGTAATATACAATAATAAATAACTGCATCCACAGGAATGGGTCCAGAATACCCCCAAAAATTAACCCTCCCTTCCCATATAATTATCTAATCTGCGTTTGAAAACATTCAAGTTTAGACAGTCTACCATCTCAGATGGCAAACTATTTTAGTAATCGACCACTGTATTTTTAAGTGGTGACCCCTAGTCCTATTACTACCTTCCAACTTAAACAACTTGCTAAAATCCAACTTATCCATCCCAGAGCAGATTTTTAAAAGCTCAATCATATCTCCCCTCACACATCTTCTCCCAAATGTGAACATATTTAGGACCCTCAGTCTATCTTCATATTCAAGGTGCTTCAAAGAAGGTATTATTTCTGTTGCCCTCCTTTATATGGACTCTAGCATCAGAAATATGGATCCATTCATTCAAAACTGCCAGAAAGCATTTCCTGCAGCACATATTACAGTTGATGAACAATTACTGCCATGCAAAGCACGTTGCAAATTCATACAGTATATACCAAATAAACCAGACAAATTTGGCTTGAAATTCTGGATGGCCGTCGGTGTTGAAAACAAGTATTTGTTCAAGGGAATTTTATATGTGCAAAGAAGTAACGATGTTAGTGTGCCTAAAAGTGTAGTCCTAAAACTGATGGCTCCTCTATTAAAAAAGGCTACAATGTCAATTGTGATAATTATTTTACTTCTTTAGGCCTTTGTTGGAACAATTCACCAGAACAGAGAGAACTACCAGAAGTGGTAAGAAAGGTAAAACCAATGCATGAAACTCTGGTTTTGAAATCTACAGAGAAGCCTACGGTCACACTAAAATCACACCAGTGCAAAATCTTAATTTAATTCATATTTGTTAAAATTATGAACATAAATATGAATTTTGAATAAAATAATGATAAGTAGCATTCATTTCTTGAAAAAAAAAAGAAAGTAATTTTGCAAAAACAAAACGAACCCAGATATTAAAAATTTCCCTTGAAAAAGCAAAAAAAAAACCCTGTTTTTTTTATTTATTCGCCAACCCTGTGGGTCAATGCTTGCGTGCTGTGGATCTGCGAGGATATGCTGCTCTACCGGATAGAACAGAAATGAAAGGGTTGTGTTTCTCCTCCAACTTTCAGTTGTAGCTAGGGTTTCTCCCCGAGCTACAACATCCGCCTTATTGCGGGTAGACAAAGAATTGATAAGATAGTAAAGAAGGAAAGATAGGTGCTGAGAGAGACAAAAAGGGGGGGGGGGGTGTACCAGTGTCCTCAGGCCTCATCAAAGAGTTCAAGTAAATCAGGTGAGTGGGGTCTTCCCTATTTGCACTCAGGCCTGGAGAACATACTGCTGATCCTCCAGGTACCAAGTGTAGCATATTTTAATCCTTATCTGGCATCTGTGCCAAGTGTATGTCTATACCCAATAAGTACCCCACTTTGGAAGCTTCTCAAATTGATTGTAGATCAGTGGTAAACCACTTATCATTTAAAAACAAATATTAAAATGGGAAAATTGTGCCACTATAATATAGATTGTAATTACCTTTTCTTGGATGGAGTCTTGTTGCAACAACTTACTGGGTGTGTTTGGTAGAGAATTTACAGATTTTGTACATGGTCCATCAACATCAGGACAAGAGCCCGTCTCTGTATCAAAGAATTCTTCACTGATTTCTTCCTTCAATGAAATCTCTCCAAAGTCCTGCTTAAAGAAGTACAAAATTAAATTCCACGCAATGCAACCAGGATACGAGGTAATAACCAATGTGACCAAATATTTTTCATGTCACTAATGGATATTGATCTTTTCATATTTTAAATACACATTATTAATAGCTTATTTTGGAGATATAGATATGATCATTTTCATGTTAAAAGAATGAGTGATCCATCAGATTGTAAAGATTAGTGGGTGCAACTATCAGAAGTGTGCGTGTTGCTAATGGCTAAATAGCAGTGTCAAAAGTAAAGAGAGGAGACTGACTAAATAAGGAATGCCAAATGTACATTCAAGTAGAAAAAAGTTGCAATAACCAGTGTTAATTTGAGGAATTGGGTGATATTTTTGGTTGAATGGCAAAAAATCCAAATAGCTATAGTTGAGGGTGGTGTGGATGAATTGTTTGTATAGAGTGGTGAGAGGTTCCTTCTGATGTTCAAAATTAATGTTTGTTAGTGCGTGGGAGGACATTGATTTTCTTTGTGGCCTTGTTTGTAATGATTGTTGTGTGGGTTTTGAATGCCCTGTAGGTGTCCAGTGCTAAGAGGGTGGGTTTTTTGTATACTGGCAGGTGTTGTGAAATTAGTCTGAGTATGGGGTGTTTTTCGAATCATGGTAGTGTGGTATGAAAAGCAATACTGTTGATTTGTCTGTTGAGGCAGTCATGCAGTTTTGTGCCAGCCAGTGTGTCGCTATGGGTGTAGATCAATGAGTGATTGTGGGATGTCATGTGTGAATAGGGGAATACTTGGTCTTTGGATGTGTGTGCTTTTGATTTTTTTTTATGGATTTGTCTGTGTTGGGAGGAAGCTAATGTTTGAGTAGTGTTTCATGCAGATTTTACAGTTGTATTGGAGTTGTCATTTGGTAATTTCTTGTAACTCGTGAATCTTGTGTGAGAGCTGGGAAGTACATGTGTGAATTTTCTTAATGGTTCTACAGAGCTGAGTTTGTTTTGTGGTCGATTGTGTTGACATATTGTTCATTTTCTGCTTGTCGTTTCGTAATTAGGTTGGTGGTGTGAGTGTTGAGTAATTGTATATGTCATGGTTCTTGTGAGGGGGCTGTGTTTTGTTAGAGAATGTTTCTGTTTTATGCTGTCTGCTATTTCCTTTGCGAAATTGGGGTTATATGTTTATCTTTGGCCATGAGGGATGAATTTACTGCTTGCAAGTGTGATAGTATTGGTAATGTAGTGTAGTGCTCGTCTAGCAGGGCTACTTATTTAAGGTAAAATTGGGAACTTTGTCTTTTATGTATTATTGGGTGTAGTTTCTTCGGAAATCTAATTATTTCTTTGATAATATTTAAAATCTTTTAGTGGCTATTTTTAGATATTTTAAAGCCTTTGAGGGATGCTTTATATTCAGATATACTAGTTAATACTTTTCAATTTGATGTTTTAATAACATTGCTAAATCACCTCAGGCCCTTCATAAAATTCTTCAGTATGAATGGCTATGTACCCCCATCTAAAGATTACATTAGTCATGTTTTACTCTGAGTTTCCTAAAAGTGTCAATAAAAGGACAGTGGCAAAAAGTGGGGACTTTAGTCTAAAAGATGGGATGGGGGAGAGGTACTGTTTGCACAGCACTCCATTAAAAGGACATTCAAGCAAGCATGAGTAATAACATTGGTGTGAAGCAAATAGGAAATAATGTTTGCCATTATACAAATAAATTCAGTAAGAAAATAAAAATAACAGAGATTACCTTTTCTTGGTGGAATAACTCACTTGTAGTGTTTGGTAGAGAGTTTTCAGATTTTGGACACAGTTCATCAAAAGTAAAAGAAGAACTTGTCTCTCTATGAAAGAATTCTTCACTAACTTCTTCCTTCAATGAAATCTCCCCAAAGTCCTGCTTGAAGAAGTACAAAATTTAATTCTTACAGAGCATCCAGAAATCACTGATGTGTTCTTTTCATACATCGATATTCAGGTTTTTAATGGCTTAATTTCGAGATTTAGATATGTTCACTTCCAGGAGATTGTAAAGATTAGTGTGTGTAGCTAGCAGAAGTGCACATGCTGATAACAGCTAAATAGTGGTGCCAAATGTGATGATGGGAGATTGACTAGGGAATGACATCCTCAAGGGTTAAAACAGATAAAAAGATCTAGCAGATGACCCCAGCTACTAATGCTCTCTCATACAGTGTTATAGGGTAAAGAAACAAGATAAATAGAACCATTTTTCTACTGAAAAATGTTCTTTCCTAATACACCAAAAAATCTGTTCAGGGATGAGGATCAAACTGAACACACTGAGGAGGCAAGCACCAATTTGATCTTAGTTAGAGCAATGCTTTAGACCACTCAGCTACATGTGAGGAGAAGAATTCTTACAAATAGACAGGCTTTTAAGACTTGCTTCCCGAGGTTAATTAGAAGGACCTTGAGAGAGAAATTAAATGGGAGCTCAATAGACAAACAAGAAATAGAGTTAAAGATGTGGCAAATGTACCTATATTTTATACATCTCATGGATGTGATTAAAAAAAGAAAAATTAAAGAACCCATCTGGCAACTTCGAACTAGGGCAAATGTTGCTGTAATTAGCAGAAAGCCTAAGATTAGGCTATATTAAAAGAAAACAAGAACATAAAAAGGAAAACGACAATTCAAGCTAAAAAAACAAAAATTAAAAAGTAACAGGAATGAATCACTCCAGTGTTGGGGTATGCTAGGTTTCCCCGGACACAGGAATATGCAACCTACAACAGACTCAAATAAAAGGGAGGCCAACCTCCTCAAAAAAGTTGTATAGTCTGCAAGCCTGTATGCAAAAACTAGTCGTGAGGACAAGAGACAAAATGTAGTGACCCTGCTCATCCTGGCATCAGGACAGGTAATACGTACGAAGATCACCCAGACTGAGACATTAAACAAGAATGTGTAGAACAGTCTGGAGGACAATGACCACATCATTCCACTCAATTCCTACATGTCCAGGAACTCAGCAGAAAATAATCTCAAAATCCACCTGGCTAGCCAAGTACAGGTAAACACGGATATCACATCCAGGGAGGTGGAGATTCCAATGCCCTGGGAGCACTCAGGGAGTTTTGTGAGTCGCTATGAATTACAATCCAGTCTCTGAACCGGACACATCAAGTTATCTCCTGTGCCGAGTGGTGTATTGCAACCAGCTCAGCCGTGAAGACAGATGCAGCAACTGATTTTAAACCTAAACCCAAACGTTTAGGGTGGGACTCGTGTCTCTCAGCGGTGTAAGTACCATTGAGATGAGCTGCAGATGCAATAAGATTTTTTTAGCGACTGAAGGAGTCACCGAGCTCACACATACAGGTGAATAATACACTATACACTGTGTAGAGCGGGTGGCATCTTCCAACCATCAACAAGTATGCTCTGAATGAGGGACATGAAGGCACGGGTTGCCAGGCAAATGATTGTATGATGGATCAAGTCCAGCTTCCGCAATACATGCGAGCTGTGGATGCATAAAACTCACATTTGTAGTTGAGCTTTGAACGAACAAAGATTCGATAAAAAAAGTAAGGCAGTAGCCCTATCAACGCCTAATGTACTGAACCTTGTGCAGAGAAAAATATCCATGGCACAGATACAATATCACCTAATGGTACCAATAGGAGCCTCCCAGGTGAGACATCTATAAAATACAAGACCAAGGAAAAGGTGAGAGTCCACCACTTCTAGTCAAAACCCATTTAGAAACATGTTTGGGTCAGGGTGGAGCCATTGAGGGCAACAGAAGTGGACCAACTTAGTCTTGGCTAAGGAAAACCAAAGCCTGTGTGCTTCGGCATAGCGACAGAGACAGCTCAATGCTTGTTAGAGTTGACATCTGCGCCACACCAAAAGAGATCGACAGTCATCCAAGAAAAGCATAGTGAGAACATCTTCCGGCAGGACCGAGGTGATGCCGTTGATGCTCAGGGCAAAGATGGTAACACTTCTGTGCAGGACCACCTTTTCCTGATCCATTGGCCCAGAGAGGGCTTCTCTAATCTGTAGGGGAAATCAAAGATCGCACAAAAATTCAGATATAACGATTGGGAGGTGTCCCATTTCCCCAATCATGTTGAGAATCTCTATATAGGCATAAAGCTTTTGTTTGAGGGCAGTCTCACACTTGGCTAACCACAACAAAAGTGGTAGGCATGCAAAATGACCAGACATTCTAGGAATAGTAGTTAAGTCCACTGAAAAAAGGTTGCCGAAGAACTCAACAGCCTCATACAGCACCCTAAACTCCTCAACTAAGACGGATTTAACTAAATCAGTCATTTCTTGAAATGCTGATTAACACGCCTTAACCAAGCACCACCAATGTGGGAACGCAGTCGTCAGTAATCCAAAAAATATTTGAATGGGAAAGTGATCACTACCATGTAAGTCATGACTACCACCCACCCAAAATCTGGCTGTGGATCCAGAGAGGAGATAGATAGATCAAGACAGCAAAATGAAGCTGTCCTCTGACAGTGAAGCGTAAACTCATCCAAGTCCCTAGCCTTGCAAAATGAGAGACTATCCTGGACCTGAATGGACAGAATTTCCTTTGTAGGGAGATATACACCACATTGCTTCAAAGAAGCAGGATGCAGTTATCCACAATTGACCACACACTAATTATCATGTTCAGTCTTGGAGCAACTTACACAGACTTTCGGTAACCCTGACTTTGCAAGTCTGAGTGATTTGTATGGAAGAAGAATTGGCTTCTGTACCACCTCTGCTTGGCTCACTCCATGATGTCATCTATGGTCTAGTCCATGAGTTCCCTCATATAAACCACTCCTTTCATGACATTCAGGGTAGAGTGGGCGGTGTGACACTAAACGAGGTGCTATCAAGTTTCCAAAGGGCATTAGTAATCATGACCACCTTGGAAGTATTTTATACATTTGTCAGGAGGCTCCTGTGCAAAAGTAAAGGGTGACTGCTGGGACAGTGGCTACTTTAAGGGGCTATGACAATGGTAGAGGGGAAGGTAAAGGGGGAGTATTTAAATGAAAAACCTCATCATAGGGCACAGTGACCCTATTGTTTTCACAGGACTCAAACGCCAATCAACCCATGCAGCAACCAGCTCTGCATTTGGGACCACACCTCCTACCCAATGGCTAGACAGCCAATACCTAGTGAAATTAGAGGCTAACCAGAGAAAGTTGTAGGAGAGGTTGTAGGGAAAGTGAGGAAGCAGGATGTCAGAAAGAGGGAGGAGAGGCTAAGCTGAGGCCGAATGATGCATCAAGTCCTGTCAGTATGGGGGCAGGAAAGGAAATCAATGTGACCCTTATGGAATAGATGAGAGAGAATGATTAACTAGAATGTGTCATACCATAAACAAATAAATACATGATTTTTTTGATGGAAATTTTTTCTTTATTACAAAAAAATTCATGCAGGGATAATGATTGAACCAAGAATGCTGAGAAGCAAGCACCACTTTTATCTCAGTTAAAGCAGTGCCTTAGACCATATAGCTAGCTAGCATCTGAACAAAAATTTTCATGAAATGGCTTTCAATAAAGGACTAGATAAAATTCAACTCTCTCAACTTATTTCTCTTTAACCAACAATAGGTTGTTGTGTGATTAAGCTACCATAGGAACATCGCTAAATATTATAACAAGCACCACATTGTGACTACCTCTTTGACTGGGCATTCTTTTAACAGTAATTCATTAGAACCATCAACCATTGCTGGTTCTTGACCTGTGATCAATTTTACTTCATTTCCATGATCTGAATCAGACGACTCTTCCTTCATTTCTTTGATGGCAGTTTCTTTATAAATATCCTAATATAAAAAATAGGTAATTTACTTTCTGTAACTATACACAAGGAAAGATAAGTTAATCATTAGATAGGTAAAAGTATATTTACTAAAATGCATATAAAATAATGATGTTGAATGCCACTATATATAAGAAAATCCTGAGATGCTTACTTTTTTATTATCTAGATGAAAATTAAGTGGATATTCAATATCTTCCTCTTTCATTTCTTCCATTTTTGTAACACCTGAAGAAATCCTATAACAAATAAAAGCAAAATTGCTTCAATCTCATCAAAAATTCAATTCATTGCCTCATCAGTTAATTAAATATCAGTATTTTTGTAGCATATTTGATTTGCTGGAGCTTAGTTGTGCTATAAGTGCTCTCTATGAAATGTATGGTAATTTCTCTGAATAGTGACTCATTTAGACTCATTTAGTGGTAGGTTGTTTAAGTGTCTGTGAAACCACAGGAAATTAGTTGGTGGTGATAAAGAATTTTGATACTTAAGGGAAGATTGGTTGTTGTTACCATAGGGGTTTGCTGGAGAAGCGAGGCTGGGTCAGCAAGAAGGGGATTGGGTAAATGGAATGACTTTGTCAGATACTGCCATCTTAGCTTCAGGTGGTAATGTACATTTGTGTGAATTTCTAAGCTCTTATTTCTTGCTTATCTGATAATCTTTTAATTACTATTATTATTTACATTATTATTATAAAAAAGTACAGATGTAATAGATTATATGTAAGGATATAATCCAAACACAATGAGCTGAAGACACTTTCACCTTTGAGGAATTCTCAGGGTTGGTTGGGCTTGCTATGCAAGTCCTATCATCCCTCTGTATCGAAACTTAGGCAGGCATGTGGGAAGGGGGGGGGGGGGGCACCTTTGGAGGATCCACCACCTTTGAGTCACCCAGCCTAGCACTAGATGTAGGCATAGAGCTGAAACTTCTTTAGTGATGTCTTCCTTTCGGGAGGCTGCTTTAGAAACTGGGAAGATGGAATCACAACAAAATTCAGGAGTGTTGCTCTTGTGAGTCTAATGATTGTGGAGGTGCATGGCTGGTTTACCTTATGGGAAACAGCTACATTGGGGGAAGGGAACCCCAAGTTTTAGCCAGGGGTGGGTGTGAATCCTTTATACCACAAGCTCTACCAGGGAAGGCCTCAGATGGGTTCAGAATGGGGGTGGAAACGACTGTACTCGTAGGCCTGGATGGGCCAGGACAAGATAGTGTGTTTCTTAATATTGAGGCTTAAGTCATCACAGGCAGCGTCAGGACCAAGTCCTTAGCCTCACAAAATTAGAGATGATCCTAGGCCTGAATGGACAGGATTTTCTTCTCAAGGAGATATGCACCACATTGCTTTGAGGAAGCAGGGTGCCGCTTTCGCAATTGACACACATGAATTGGACTCATCATGTACGGCCTCCGAGCAACTTAGACTTCAGGTAACCATGACTTTGCACATCTATAGAAGCGATTTGTATCCAGGGCTGTGGAGTTGGAACTGGAGCCAGTCAAAATGTACTAGCTCCAGCTCCATACACTAAAAGTCCAGTATAAACTTTCTTCTTTCTCAATAATAATAAAAATAATACTTTCCAAAATAAATTAACTATTTTTTTCTTTCGCATAATAATCTAAGACTAATGTTTTAATTTGTAACTTACAAAACTTGTTTTTGCTTAGCTTGTATAATTTATTTTCTTGAACCCCATTAAAATGGCTACTACATATCGCAAACAAAAGAAAAATCTGCCAGGTTTGAGCATTTTATTGTCTTGGCAAACATTTTATCTGCCATTGCAAGAAAGATGATGTTAATATTGATAAAAAATTTGATGAATCAAAATTAGTTCGTTGATCACACCAAGCGGTACTACCAGCGCTGATCAAAAGGACTGACTATGACTGGCAAGATATCCAATTTGAAAAGGCATCTACAGAGATTTCATCCAAAGATATATGAAATTGTCAACAAGAAAGACACTTAAGTGACTATTTCAACTGAAAATATGAAACATACTGTTGGACAAATTTTACCAATAACATGTTTTTTTGTAATAAACAAATTTACTGTCACAATGACCTCTAATAAATTTAAGAAGCATATTATAGAAATGGTAGTAAAAGACAGTATACCTCTAATTTTTTTCTCAAAACCAGCATTATTAGACATGAATGGAGAAATGGCTCAAAACTCAGAATATCTCTAGGTAAAGATAACATTAGGAAGATCATATTTAAAGAAGCTCTGCAAATAAAGAAGAACTTTGAAAAACTCCTAAGGAGTGCTTTATGTTCCTCAAAATGGATGGATGCACTAGACAGAGTTAATTATTTTGTGACTAATGTTGATTTATTAATGACTAATAAAGTGGTGACTAAAACACTGGCAGTTAAAGATACACATGCAAACCACACAAGTGAATATCTTTCAAAATTGAAATTAAGGAAGAAAAAGTTCTATCTATGTATTATCACAGACAATGCTTCAAATATGTTGAGTACAATTGAAAAAGTTAATACAGCAAAGGTTAATGAAATGTCAACTGATGAATACATCTCTGAAAATGATGATTTAATAACACTTGAAAACAAATTTTTAGATGATTTGATTGAAGCAGCTTGTAAATTATCTTCCATCCAACATTAGCGTTCTGTTGTGAAGTACACTACAGTTAGCAATCAAAAATGGTTTAAAAGGACACCTTGTAGCAACTATGATCATCAGAATCACATAACCTCTGAATGAGTGGCCCCAATGTAATCAAGGCTCCACTCTGTGCACTTTTTGTCTTAGTCTGGTGCTTGACTCCATGTTCAAGCCTATGAGAGATCCTACTGTATGGGGCTGGGTTACCTCTGGGACCATGTCCATCTCAGTGGGAGCCTCCATGTAGCCATCGCCCCCCCCCCCCCCTCAAGACATCACAGGTCCCCTTCAAGGTACCTTTTGTCCTATTCTGGGCCAGGGAACTGACATCCGTTGGGAAAGAGAGAGGGGCACATACAAGGGGCGGTCAATAAGTTTTGCAATTCGGCTATAAGGAAATGAGATATGAGGAAAAGTGTTTTATTATTTTTCAATATAACTACCCTCGACTTCAATGCACTTGCGCCACTTGTCCCTGAGGCTTCGAATTCCCGCAACCACAAATCTCCTGACTGCTGTTCAAGCCAGTCCTGGACGGCTAGATGGACATCTTCATCGTCCCCAAACCATCGTCCATGCAGTGCAGCCTTGAGCTGGCAGAATAAAAAGTAGTCGCTAGTAGCCAGATCTGGACTGTAGGGGAAATGGTTGAGCTCCTCGAATCCGCACTAGTGCAGGGCAGCTTGTGCACTTCTAGCCTTGTGGACTTTGACGACGTTGAAGTCGATCATGGGGCGTGAGGTTTCACGTCTGATAGGCATCCTGGACGGGGGTCATCTTTAAGGGACTCACAACCATGGCGGAACTCCTTATTCCAGTGAGCAATGGTTGCATAGGAAGGGGCGGTTTCGGTGTACACTGCAACCATGCGTTCATGCATCTCTTTTGCATTCTTGCCTTCCTTGGTCAAAAATTTGATCACAGCGCGGTGCTCAACCTTTTCCATTGTTGAAAAAATTGTGACTGACGATATGCGATCAGCTACTGCTTCTTAAATAGACGAGGCAGGAGCATGCGGCTGTAGGTCCTGACTTGTCATAACTTGTCCTAACACCCCAACAAACAGCCATCCACCTTGCTCCGTTTTGCCATACCGATTCGCAAAACTTATTGACCGCCCCTCGTACAATAAACCCCTGACCAATCCTTAAACTCTATGCACCAATCATTACTCGACCGGCCTTGATGCACACACCCCCTTGGTTCCTCATGGAACTCCATTCAAGGAGGTCTTTGATGCTCATGAATGAGAACTTGTAAAGCACGCTCCGATGGGCAGGGCACAACCAACTTTGCCTTGCCAATATGGGGTTGAACAGCTATTCTAGTTCTCTCCTCTGCTTTCAACACCATCGATCATACTGTCCTCCTTGATCGTTTTCGCACTTTCTTTGGTCTCTCGGGCACTGTACTTGATTGATTCCATCATACCTCTCCTCCCTCACTCATCAGTCAGTCACGCTCGATAACCTCTCCTCCGAGCCTGCGCCCATTCATTTTGGGGGGCCTCAAGGCTCAATCCTTTGCTCCCTCCTCTTTCGCATCTACTTACTTCCTCTTGGCTCCCTTCTTTACGATTTGGGCCTGTCCTTCCACTTCTATGCTGATGACATTCAGATATACCTTTCCTAACCCCCTGTGTCCTCTCAATCAATTACCAAGCTCCTTTCAGCCTACACCTCCATAAATGAATGGCTGTCTGCCAACTTTCTCAAACTTAACCATGATAAAACTCAAGTTTTTCTTATTCATGCCGTATCTATGGTGGAGAAATCTAAAGCTCTCTTCGCCTCCATTAACATTGGGGAAACCAATGTCACCTTCTCTGATACCGTCAGTAATCTTTGTGTTATTTTTGATGAGCAACTCATAAAAACTGCACATCCATCAGATCTGTAAGTTTTCTCTAGGTTTCCTCTGCAACTTCTCACATGTTCGGTCCCATTTTGATCGACAAAGCCTTGAAACAGCTATTCATGCCTTTGTCACCTCACGTTTACACTACTACAATTCTCTTCTAGTGAATCTTCCTTCTTTGTCACTTCACTTCCCTGCAGCTGATTAAAAACTATGCTGCCCAGCTCCTCCTTCGGCGCCCCCTGTTTTCTCCTTCGATGACTGTTACAGGAGCTATACTAGTTACCTATTCACTTCCGTACCCACAAAAAAATTCTTCTCATCACATCAAGGCCCTAAACCTTTAGGCTCCACCTTATCTCTCATCTACCCTCTTCCCTCATCAAACTCCTCGGGCACTCCAGTCTAACTTCATTCCCCTCCTGAGCACTCCTCATTCTGTCTTCTGCTTGATGGGTGACTGTTCCTGCTCAGTTTGTGATCCTAGACTCTGGAATGCTCTTCCTACCAAAGTCTGATCCTTTCCCTCATTGCTACTTTTAAACATCTGAAGACTCATCTTTTTAGAATTGCCTTCTCTCTACTGTAAACTTTCTCTACACTCGCTACACAACCTGCGCTCTGAGGGGGGCTAACAGCCCTAAAGGGCACATTACAAATACCTATTATTATTATATGCAGCTCAGGATAAGAGGCCTGTCATCCCTAGCCACCTAAGGGGGTTGGCCCTATCGATACACTGCAACCAGGAGCAGTCAATTATGTGCTACTGGCAGGCTTTCTTGGCAGTCCTCTGGGAAAGTACAGGGTAGAATGCCATTGTAAAGAGGAAGTCACGCTCCAGAGAAGAGGGCGAGTCTCCTGTACCCATGGGCATACAAAAGGAGTAAGCCTCCTCTCTGGTCAGAGTTTTGGAGGGTCCCCTGCGATAGCACAGGAAAAGAGAAGTAGTAATGTATATGGGTATAGTGACCTTATTTTTAGCATGACACATATGCTATTCACTCCACATTGTAGCCCTCTCTACTAGGGGTGACCAGGGGACTGGCAAAACTAGATGCTGCCATTCGACGCCACTCCTCCCACCTAGTGGCTCACCTTAAGCTCGTATAAAATCGATAGAAGCAGGTTGTTAAAAACCTACTACCCAAAGCAGAGCTCAGGTGAAGTGGTGGTGTCACCTCCCCCATCAGCCACAATCCAGGATGGTTGGTAGAGAAGAAGCTGGTCAGCATCTAATTAGAGGTCAACCAGAGAAATTTATATTGGAAGAGGTTGTATGGAAGTGAGCAAGCAGGGTAAAAATACAGAGTGTCAGAAAGAACGAAAAGACTAAGCTAGGCTGGAAGGGGCGCTGAGTCCAGTTGGGCATGAAGGCCAGGAAATCAAATTGATGGCCCCATTATAGGATTGGGGTGCAACTCACCACAATTAGGTGTGGGGTATTATGGGGTCAAAGCTCTTCATTGCAAAAGAACTTAAAATATATTAATTTTTAGTAGAAATGGCATAAAGTAGTCAGTGCTATCATAGTCTTAAATTAATGACTCAAAACAATGAAGCGAGGTAAAAACTAGCTAGAAAATGGCAAAGAAAATTGTATGCAAAATCCTCTGCCACTACTCTTAACAATTACAATAAATGCTTATGATTGGTCAATCAGTGTGTTTAATACAGCTCGCTGATTAGGCAGTGGGATAGCTGAAAAACCTTTAAAAAATAGCAAAATCATCTGCTACTAACCTTAATAATTAACTACTAATTTTTTCTTCTTTTTATAAACTATTTGTACTGCACCATTTCAACAAACATTTTTTTTCAAGGTTTTTAATTTTGAAATTGATTCTACCTCTCCAGCCATGTGAATTGTATATATACTAAAGAACACGCTTATTTGCTAGTGTGTGTGCCGTGAGCTCTGCCTTTTTTTTAAACAATACTCAATCTTTTCAATTTTCTTTAAGCATCAGTTAATAAACACTAAAATTAAATGCCTAAAATGATATTTGAAATTTAAAGTTAAAGATTTTCATGAAGATTCGTTTTAACAAATAGAATGTTGTAATTTTCAAAGAGAAATGTTTTTAAATATAAAATGATGCTCATCGAAGTTATTTTTATCTTCCTGAACTGAATACTAATGTATTTATCCACTTTCCAAAAAATATTGTTATTCTGCTAAATTTGAATCTTTCTGCATCATTTTGTCCTTGTTTCCTCAACTTTTCACCTCTTTCACCTAGACATGGCTTTTTTAGATCTGGAAGTGACCTGCATATGCCCCTGTTGGTAATATTAAACAAATACCAGTTTTTTTTTATCTGCAGGCAATCAGTGCTTGTGTCTTTTACCAATTAGCCAATAGGATTTTGTTTTAGATTCTTGTATTATCCAAACGATTTGCAGCCGTCTTATTTTTATATGGTATAATTGTATGTGGTGGCTGTGCTAGTTCTAGATAAAGGATTCGAAAGGGTGAAAACCCCAGTGCAAATTTTCTAATATCCACATTCAAACAAGTGCAACCCTGGAGCCAAGCAGTTAAAGGAGTGCGATTCTTATGCATTAAGTTTGTTCGACTTTAATATAACTGGTGACAATACCTCAATCAATTTAAGACTTTGGTATAGATCATGGCCTCATTTTAAAAGCAAAGATTTGTGACAGGTGTGGGAAAGAAGTGCAGCTTGATTATAAAGGTGAAGGTGGAGATGGTTTAGCCTTTGCAGTGAAGTGATTATTTATTAGGTAATTTAAGTTGACAATAGTACCGCCGACATTTAGCAATTTCCTAAATGTTAACTTTTCAAATTTGGAATATTACGAGTTTTTTAAGTTGCAGGATATTGGGGTACAATCCCCACAATTAAGTGGGGGATATAGGAGTGAAGCCCCAATTTTGGAAATAACTAAAGAATGTTACTTTTGGGGTGGAAATAGCCTAAAGTAGTGGTGCTATTGTCTTTATTATTTTGATAAAAGTGCAGAGCCAATTGCATTAATTGTAGTCCCAAAATAGCGCCTCCTAGTGTGCACCACTAAACTGAAGTATTACCCCAACCTGCACCACCGTTTCTTAATTTTTAAGTGGTGATCCCTAGTCCTATTACTCTGTGTGTAAAGTTAAGCAATAGCAGATTAAGTAACATAACATATGGATTTGTCGATTATGGGCAAAGTTTGCATCCGGCAAAAATGAGTATGTCAGATCTGAAAAGTACATATAAAACTGAATAGGAAAAACACATTAAATTACTATTCACATTTGTGTTAAAACGATTCTTTACCATAAATTATACTATCCAATTATGTTAGGGATTATAGTAGCTCACCTGATTTGCTCTCCTAAAGCATTTCAGTACTGACACAAATCAAAGATAGGAACTATGTATAGGGAGCACATATATGAAGGCATGCAGAGTGAGCAGAGTTGTGTGCCACATGCATAACTCTGTACAAAACATACAAAATTATTAATTTAATCAACATATTCGTAAAGCACAGGTCTGACAGAGTCATGCAATTGTCTCTTAAAACTATCCAAACACTCCACAGTAACAAAAGCATCTGAAACAAGGTTTCACACACCTATGCAGTGCAAGTTGAAAAATCTTCCCTTAGATTCTGTGGAGCAGTGAATATTGTTGATCTTATACCTATGACCCCTTGTGCCCATATCGGGGAAAAATTCAAAACATCATCAGGACTAATACTGCACTTAACAAGAAATATCTTACAGAATACAAGTTCAAAGCCTCCAATCTCTCACTATAAGAATGTTTCCAACCCATCAATCTGATTAGTCCATTTACGCAGAACGTTCTCTAGAAGTATTGGTTTACCCAGATAACCTGAGTTCCATACAAAAGATGCAAACTCCATAAGTGGTTTAACATGAGAGAAACAAGGTCATCATAAAAGGATGCAAGTAGCAAAAAGTAGAAGAAAGAATGGGTAAACATAAAGATTGGCAGCGTGCCCGAAAAAGTGTATTTTTTTTGGTATGTATGTTTTGTTCACCCGTGCATGCATATTCATGCGCATTTGTTTAATAAAAACGTTTAAAAAAATGTTAGAACATTATTCTATGATGCTACAAAGCACTGATGCCTTGATCACAACATAATAAACGACCATGGAACTTCAGTAAAGCTGAAGATCGGCAGTGCGACTGATGTGACGCAAAATATTTTGTGCCTGTTCCAATGTTTCACTTTTTTTGAGTAAATTCAAGGGGACTGCTCGTGGGAAAGCTATCACTGTGGGGGAAACCCTCCCTATGGTGATCCTGAGTTTGGAAACTCAGCTACAAAATGCATCCATATGATAGGTCAGATCATACATCTACAAATAGAACCATCGACATGAATGCATCAAAAACAAAAGGCATCATCATCAAGAGACGTTAAAATCCAAATCAATCATAAATAGAATAAAAAAACTGCATTCACAGGAATGACTCCAGAGAAGATGTGCAAAGGAAGATATGTTTGAGCTTTTTAAAATCTGTTCTGGGATGGATAAATTGGATTTTAGCAAGTTATTTGAATTGGAAAGTAGTAATAGGACTAGGGACACCACTTAAAAATTAAAAAACACAGGTGCAGGTTGGATGATAGAAAATATTTCTTCACCCATAGATTGGTAGATTACTGGAATAGTTTGCCATCTGAGACAGTAAACAGACCAAACCTGAATGTATTCAAATGCAGATTAGATGATTTTATGGGAAAGGAGTGTTAACTTTGGGAGGTATTCTGGACTCATTCCTGTGGATGCAGTTTTTTATTATTGTATATTACGATTAATTTGGATTTTGACGAGTCTTGATGATGATGCTTTTTATTTTTTTACACATTCCTGTGTATGGTTTGAATTGTATATTGTAGATGCATGATTGGACACAATCCTATGGGTTGTTTAAATTGTAGATGCATGATCTGACACAATCCTATGGATGCATTTTGTGGGTGGGTTTTGACAGATGCGGATGACCTTTGATAGGATCTTGTGGCTTTTGTCATCCATGAAATTATGTTATGTAACCCTCCCTTCCCATATAATGATCTAATAAGCATTTGAAAACATGCAAGTTTGGACGGACTAATTTCAGAGAGGCCTAAACTTAACAATTAACGAGATTTTGATGTAATCTGGCTTACTTGTAACAAAATTTTGGTAATACTATAGATTAGGGGGGCATGGTAGGTGGCGCTGTTAGTAGGCTACAATTTTGGGCTATAATATATCTCTTACAGATATGAATAGGAAGAGAGGAGGAGGGGTTATTATTTATATTAAAGATAATCTCCAGTGTTGTGTAAACAGTACAATTAAATTAGATGATAACACAGAGTCATTATGGTTAAATGTAAAGGAAGGTAAAAACAAGCTTGTCATGGGATTATTATACAGACCACTAAAACTTAGTAAGGAAGCTTCAAATCTTCTGTGGCAGGAGATAGAATGGGCATGTAGAAGTAAGCATGTGTGTATAATGGGCGATTTTAATTACAGAAATATAGACTGGGAAGCTCTTGTGGGTGATCAGGAGGCTGAGGAATTTTTAAATGTTGTCCAAGATAATTTTCTGAGGCAGATTATTAACGAACCCACTAGAGGTAATAATATACTGGATTTAGTTCTGACAAATAGGGAAGAAGTTATTAAGGATACTGAGATTGGAGGAAATTTGGGTAATAGTGACCATTGTGAAATTAGATTCAAGATGAAATGGAATGGTATTGATAGTAGCATGAACAATGTTAAAATTCCTGACTTTAGAAGAGCAAATTATAATGGGCTAAGGACTTACCTGGAGGCAGTTGTACAGAAACCAGGCAATGAAATCAAATCAGGAATAGATTCAATGATATCAGTTAGTGGAGACAATAATCACCAGGAGAAGGAGATTACAATTGAAGAGGAGTATGAAAGAATAATTGAGCAATTAATTACAGGTCAGATGATTAACATTCCTTATAAGGAGATTAGGACTAAAAATAATGACCCAAAATGGATGACAGATAAAATTAAGCATTATATTGGCATTAAAAAGGGCATTTATAGGAAAATAAAAAATGGAGAGGATCACTTAAGGCAGAGATATAATGAACTAGCAAGAGATGTTAAAAAGTTAGTTAGAGTAGCAAGGAGAAATTATGAAATTAAAGTGGCAAATAGGGCAAAGGAAGATCCTAAAAGTTTTTATCAATTATACAAAACTAAGGTTAGAGATAAAATAGGCCCACTTATAGATTCCAATGGAGAATTAGTGAGTGATAGGGACTCAATGGCTGGAATGCTAAATGACTTTTTTCTCTCAGTATTTACACAGGAGGATACTCTAAATATACCCGAGGTGTCAATGATCTTTCGGGGTAATGATGAAGAGAAATTAAAGGATATCTTGATCACAAAGGAGATAGTGACAAAGGAAATTGATAAAATCAAAAGTAGTAAAGCACCCGGTCCTGATGAGGTCTTTCCTAGAATTTTGAAAGAATGTAAGGATGTGTTAAGTGAGCCCCTAGCATGCATCTTTAGAAAATCATTGGAGAGTGGCATTGTGCCAGTGGCATGGAAGAAAGCCAATGTGATACCTATATTTAAGAAAGGGGATAAAACAAATATGTCTAATTACAGACCAGTAAGTTTGACATCAGTGGTAGGGAAAATGATGGAATCTATTATAGCAAGGAATATTAGGGATCACTTGAAAAAGCATAAGTTGATAAAAGAATCACAGCATGGCTTTAGTAAGGGTAAATCCTGCCTGACTAATTTGCTGTCTTTCTATAGTAAGGTGTATGAAGCAGCAGATAAGGATGAAAACTATGATATTTTATACTTGGACTTTAGTAAGGCTTTTGATCGAGTGCCACACTTACGGCTTCTGAGCAAACTAAAGCACACGGGATCGATGGCAGTATATTTAGGTGGATTCAGTCATGGCTTGGTGACAGACAGCAAAGAGTTAGTATAGATGGAGTTAAATCTGAGTGGGGGTGTGTTAGCAGTGGAGTTCCGCAAGGATCTGTTTTGGGTCCCTTGCTATTCTTAATTTATATTAATGATCTTGACATAGGTATAAGTAGTGACCTGAGTAAATTTGCTGATGATACTAAGCTAGGTAGGGCCATTAGGGCTGATTCTGATGCTGTTGTAATGCAGGAGGAATTGACCATTCTGTCCAATTGGGCCGAGAAATGGCAAATGAAGTTTAACATAGACAAATGTAGTGTATTTAGTATAATATAACATAACATAATTTCACAGATGACAAAAGCCACAAGGGCCTATCAAAGGTCATCCGTATCCATCAAAACCCACCCACATAATGCATCCATAGGATTTTGTCAGATCATGCATCTACAATATACAATTTAACAATCCATAGGAATGTCCAACCATGCATCTACAATATATAATTTAAAGCCTCCATAGGAGTCTGTCAAAAAAAAAATCAAAGTCCCCCAAAATATAAAAAAAAAAGAAACTGCATCCACAGGAATAAGTCAAGAAACATATCCCCATACCAAAGAGTAAGAAATTAACCCTCCATCCCCATATAATCATCTAATCTGCGCTTGGAAACATTCAAGTTTGGGCTGTCTACAGTCTCAGGTGGCAAACTATTCCAATAATCCACCACTCTGTTAGTGAAAAAATATTTTCTAACATCCAGTCTGCACCTCTTTTTTTTAATCTTTAAGTGGTGGCCTCTAGTTCTATTACTACCTTCTAACTCAAATAACTTGCTGCAATCCAATTTATCCATCCCAGAAAATATTTTAAAAAGCTCAATCATATCTCCCCTCACACACCTTCTTTCAAATGAAAACATATTTAATACCCTCAGCCTATCTTTATATTCAAGGTGCTTCAGGGATGGTATTATTTTTGTTGCCCTCCTTTGTACTGACTCTAATAGTTTATATCATGTCTAAAATGTGGTGACCATGCCTGTATACAGTACTCTAAATGTGGCCTGACATAAGAGTTGTATAGTTTAAGGATGACCTCCTTACTCTTGTAGCTAACATTTCTTTTAATGTAACCTAGCACCCTATTTGCTCTATTTTTTGCCTCAATACACTGCTTTGAAAACTTCAGTGACCTATCTACTACTACTCCTAAGTCCTTCTCAACTTCAACTGAATTAAGCCAATACCCATCCATCTCATAGCTAAATTCCCTATTATCTCTCCCTATGTTAATAACTTTACATTTATTAAGGTTAAAAGTCATCTGCCACTTCTGAGCCCAAGCTAACAACTTATTTAAGTCACCCTGCACTTTAAAGCTACCCTCAACCTCTTTGACTACAGCTGCCAATTTAGTGTCATCAGCAAAAATTGATACTTTGCTATTCACACCTTGCCCAAGATCATTTACATAGATTATAAATAATAAAGGGCCTAAAACTGATCCCTGAGGTACGCCACTAATAACATTCCTCCACTCTGACCTCACTCCATTCAGTACAACTCTCTGTTTCCTATTTTTCAGCCATTCACTTATCCAATTTAAAACGTTCCCACATATCCCATGCAGCTTTAATTTATGAACTAGTCTTCTATGTGGAACCTTATCAAAAGCTTTGCTGAAATCTAAGTAGATCACATCAACTTTCTCACCCCTATCTAATTTTTTAGTTACATAATCCATAAAATCCAGTGAATTAGTTAAACACGATCTACCTTTTCTAAAACCATGCTGAGCATCATTAATTAAGCTGCTACTCTCTAGATGATCAGAAATTCCCTTCTTAACCATCTTCTCAATAATTTTACAGACTATAGAAGTTAAGCTTACTGGTCTAAAGTTATTTGGGTCCTCTTTGCTTCCCTTTTTAAAAATTGGCACTACATTTGCCAATTTCCAATCATTTGGTATTTCTCCAGACTCTAGTGATCTAATAAATATCTTCTCAAGAGCTACTGCAATACTTTCTACACCTTCTTTGAGTATCCTAGAATGAATGTTGTCAGGGCCAGATGCCTTACTAGTATTTAACTGCATTATAATCCCTTTAATTTCTTCTCTGTCTATATTCATAGAATTTATCACTACTTCCCTTGACCTAGAATTATCATCAATTAATCTAACTGGTTTCTCTTCTGTGAATACTGAAGCAAAATGATCATTAAGGACCTCTACTATTTCCTCATCAGATTCTTTCAAAACCCTTTCATATTTAATAGGCCCTATTTTATCACTGTTAGACTTATTATTGATTCTATAATAGCTAAAGAATTTTTTAGGATCTTTATTATTATTCTTAGCTAAATTAATTTCTGCTGTCCTTTTGGTCTTCTTAATAATCTTATTTAGTTCATTTCTGGTTGACCTATAATGGTTTAAATTATCTAAACTACTCTCACTTTGTAATCTCTGGTATGCCCTTTTATTCTCTGAAACTTTATTAGCTATTTCTTGATTCCACCATAATGGTTTCCTACATTTCTTCCTAATAGACTTCATTGGAATACACTGTTCCTGAACCATGATTAATATAGTCTTAAAAATATCCCACATCTCATAAGTATTCTTTCCATGGAATTCTATATCCCACCTAATCTGATTTAGCATGCTGCGCAATTTATTGTAATCTTCCCTATAAAAATTTGGAATTCTTGTAGAGTTTGTTGCTGTTCAACCCTTAACTATTTGCAAATTAAACCGAACCATCTGATGATCACTGTTTCCCAATGATTCCCCTACACTCAATCCTTGAACTAAGTGATCATCATTTGAAAGAATTAGATCTAATATATTGGCACCCCTTGTTGGCTTATTAACAAATTGGGTCAAAAAGTTATCCTCAAAACACTCCATAAACTTACAACTTGCTCTATCTCTTCCTATCATATTTTCCGAGTCTACAGAAGTTAAATTAAAGTCACCAAGAATAACTGCATCTTCTTTGCATCCTTTACTTATTTCCCTAATCATTAACTCATCGATGCAATCAGTCTGTCATGGTGGTCTATAAAAAGCTCCCAAGTGTATTTTCCTATTTTTACCAACCTTAATATCTATCCATAATGATTCACCTTCTCTTTGCTTTATAGAGTTATTTAGATTTGAAGAAATGCTATTTCTGATATAAATAATCAACCCACCACCAGTCCTATCTCTCCTTTGACTAATGTACATAGTATAACCTGCTAGTTCAAATTCACTGACATTATCATTAAATATATTTTCATTAACCCATGATTCAACTATACATATTATATCTATATCTTCATGAATGATATAACTAAATAATTCATCCCTCTTATTTCTAAGACTACGAGCATTTGTGTAAAGACAACTCAGTCCACCTATCCCTGAAGCACCTGAGGGCCTTTCTCCTCTGCATCTGCTTTCTCTCCTTCCCCGAACCTGTACTCTTGTATTTCCCTGACCACTATCACTACTCAAGTAATTTAACCCTAAAGCACTTCCATTAGCCTGCCTACCTTCTACAAATCTGTGTTTGCTTTCTATCCCTGCCTCACTTTGAGCCATTAAATTTCCCTGACCACTATCAAAACCTAGTTTCCTGCCTCTAAAGACTTAATAACACTATCTAATTCCCGCCACAAAACCTCAACCCCATCTCGGCTCAGATGGAGTCCATCCATCGCATACAAACCCTTATTCCCATAAAACCCACTCCAAACATCTACAAACACCAATCCTGACTCCTCGCACAAACATTTCACATATTCATTCAACCCCATTGCATGAGACAACCATTCCATCCCCACATCCATTCTCGGAAGCACACCTGAAACAACGCCTTTTACTCTACTTTCACACATCCTTTCAATCAGCCTTTTATACCGCTGTCGTAACTCACAAGTACCCACCTTCTTTACATCGTTTACTCTGACATGTGTAATCACAACTGCTTCCCTCTCACACCCAGATATCAACCTTTCATACCTCTCCTCCCTTCCATTTACTTTCACTCAACTTCCTATCTAAATACCTAATCTGAGAGTCACCCATCACAATCACCTCAGTCATTCTCCTATTCTCTCTAGGCCTAGTATTACCCTCCCTCCTGCTCTCACTCACTCGACCTCCTATTCTACTTTCAGACACGGCCACACCAGACAAATCTCTTTCATAACATAACATAACAATTACACGGATGACAAAAGCCACAAGGGCCTATCAAAAGTCATCCGCCTCCGTCAAAACCCACCCACAAAAAGCACCATCACCAGGGGAAGACAAAATCAAAGTCCCCCACAATATAATATAACAGATGACAAGAGCCACAAGGGCTCATCATAGGTCATCCGAGTCAAACGGCATCTTTTTTAAGGCACCCAAACTCCCAGGAAAACTACATCCAGAGGATTGCATCAGAAACAAGGGTATCACCAATCAAGGCTTGTCAAGAACTAAATCATGCAGCTATAGATATATACAAACAATATTAATATATACAAAACTTAGGAACCATCATAACCTTCCCTTCCCATAAACTCATCTAACCTACTCTTGAATACATTTAGATTTGGACTACCTACTACCCTCTGCAGCAATTTGTTCCAGAAGTCTACCACTCTATTGGTGAAAAAATATTTTCTTAAATCCAACCTACACCCTTGCTTTTTAATTTTCAAGTGGTGACCTCTAGTCCGATTTCCATCATCTAACTCAAAAAACTTGCTAACATCTAATTTATCTATCCCGGAAAAAATTTTAAAGAGCTCAATCATATCCCCTCTCACACACCTCCTTTCGAACGAGAACATATTTAATACCCTCAGTCTATCTATATATTCAAGGTGCCTCAGGGAAGGAATAATCTTTGTTGCCCTCCATTGCACTGACTCGAGAAGGTTAATATTGTGTCTAAAATGTGGGGACCATGCCTGTATACAGTACTCTAGATGTGGCCTAACATAAGAGTTATAGAGTTTAAGAATAACCTCCTTACTTTTGTAACTGACATTTCTCTTAATAAAACCCAGCACTCTATTTGCCCTATTTCTTGCTTCAATACACTGCTTAGAAAACCTTAATGACTTATCTATTACTACTCCTAGATCTTTCTCATCCTCTACTGAGCTCAGCCAATGGCCATCCATTTCATAGTTAAATTCTCTATTATCTTTTCCCATGTTAATAACTTTGCACTTATCTAGGTTGAAAGTCATTTGCCACTTATGTGCCCAGGATAACAATTTATTTAAATCCCCCTGCACTTTCAAAATTATCATCAATATCTTTAACTACAGCTGCTAATTTGGTATCATCCGCAAAAATTGACACTTTATTATTAACTGCCTCCCCAAGATCGTTTATATAGATGACAAATAATAATGGACCGAGAACTGATCCCTGAGGAACCCCAATGATAACATCCCTCCACTTTGACTTTACACCATTTAGCACTACCCTTTGCTTCCTGTCTTTCAGCCACTCAGCTATCCAATTTGAAACACCCCCACATATCCCAATCATTTTTAATTTATGAACTAGTCTCCTATGTGGTACCTTATCAAATGCTTTACTAAAATCCAAGTAAATTACATCGACATTCTCTCCCTTATCTACGTGATCTGTTACAAGCTCCAGAAAGTCTAGTAAGTTAGTCAAACATGATCTACCTGATCTAAACCCATGCTGAGCATCGCTGATTAACCCCTCCCTCTCTAGATGTTGGCAAATGCCTTTTTTAACTATTTTCTCAAGAATTTTACAGACTACAGGAGTTAGGCTAACCGCTCTAAAGTTATTTGGATCCTCTTTACTACCCTTCTTAAAAATGGGGACTACATTCGCTCTCTTCCAATCATCGGGTATTTCTCCATATTCCAGTGACCTAGTATATAACTTCTCCAGAGCAATTGAGATACTTTCTACACCTTCTTTAAGTATCCTAGAATGAATATTATCAGGGCCAGAGGCCTTGGTAGTATCTAACTCACCTATTAGTTCTTTTATCATCCTCCGATCCACACTAATGTTAGTAAACACCTCTTTCCCTGACCCATGAGTACTATACATAAGACTATTTAGTTTCTCCTTTGTAAATACTGATGCAAAATGACCATTTAGAACCTCAACTATTTCCTCATCAGTTTCTCTCACAACCCCTTCATATTTGATAGGTCCTATTTTAACTTTGCCAGACTTGTTAATAATTTTATAGTAACTAAAGAACTTTCTAGGATCTTTGTTACTATCCTGAGCTAATTTAATTTCTGACACCCTTTTGTTCTTTATAATCTTATTTAACTCATTCCTAGCCATTCTATAATCGCTTAAATTTTGAATATTATTTTGTACCTGTAATTTTTTGTATGCCCTTTTATTCTCTGAAATTTTTCTAGCTATCTCCTGATTCCACCATAATGGTTTCCTACTTTTGTTCCTAATTGCCTTCATTGGAATACATTGTTCTTGGACTACATTTATTATATGCTTGAAAGTATCCCACATCCCATAAGCATTTTTACCTCTGAATTCTACATCCCAGTCTACCAAATTTAGCAAGCTTCGAAGTTTTACATAATCTCCCTTATGAAAATTTGGAACTTTTTCAGCATTCTCGGTTATTTTACCCTTCTCAATTCCCAAGTTAAAACGAACTATCTGATGGTCACTATTTCCCAATGCTTCCCCAACAGTCAATTCTTGAACTAAATGATCACTGTTAGAAAGTACTAAATCTAATATATTGTATCCCCTCGTTGGCTCATTAACAAATTGATTCAAAAAATTATCCTCAAAGCATTCCATGAACCTGCCACTGTATTTAAGAGTAGGTTGGATGAGTTTATGGGAAGGGAAGGTTGTGATGATTCCTAAGTTTTGTATATATTAATATTGTTTGTATATATCTATAGCTGCATGATTTAGTTCTTGACAAGCCTTGATTGGTGATGCCCTTGTTTCTGGATGCAATCCTCTGGATGTAGTTTTCCTGGGAGTGTGGGTGCCTTAAAAAAGATGCCGTTTGACTCGGATGACCTATGATGAGCCCTTGTGGCTTTTGTCATCTGTTATATTATATTGTGGGGGACTTTGATTTTGTCTTTCCCTGGTGATAGTACTTTTTGTGGGTGGGTTTTGACGGAGGCGGATGACCTTTGATAGGCCCTTGTGGCTTTTGTCATCCGTGTAATTATGTTATGTTATGTTGTTCTATCCCTACCTATCATATTTTCCCAGTCCACAGAGTTTAAGTTGAAGTCCCCAATAATAACTGCATCTGTTTCACATCCCTTACTTATTTCCCTTATCATTAGTTCATCCATATCATCAGTCTGCCCAGGTGGCCTGTAAAAAGCTCCCAAATGCACCATTCTATTTTTACTGAACCTAATATCTATCCAAAGTGACTCAACTCCATCCTGCTTTATTGAAGTATTTAAACTTGAAACAATGTTGTTTTTTATATAGATAATTATTCCTCTACCAATCCTACCTGTCCTTTGACTAATGTACATATTATAGCCCTGTAAATCAAATTCACTTATAGTGTCACTAAATTCTATTTCATTAACCCATGATTCAGTAATGCATAATATATCTATATCCTCATTGCTAATATAACTAAATAGCTCATCCTTCTTGTTTCTAAGACTACGAGCATTTGTATAGAAACAATTTAACCCCCCTATCCCTGAAGCACCTCTTTAAACTAGAATGACCTCACCTCTATCGCCTTGGAACCTATTTCTGTTATCTGC
This sequence comes from Ceratothoa steindachneri, assembly GCA_963969495.1. NCBI lineage: Eukaryota > Metazoa > Arthropoda > Malacostraca > Isopoda > Cymothoidae > Ceratothoa > Ceratothoa steindachneri. The sequence continues at coordinate 90,875,734 of OZ018333.1, forward strand.
CAAGTCCATTCTACTTTCAGTACTATAATGTCCTCTCATAATTCCCTGACCACTATTAGTATCTAGTTTCCCACCCGCAAAGACCTAATAACACGATCATACTCCTCCCACAACACATCTACCCCCTTCCTACTCAAATGCAGTCCATCCATCGCATACATTTCTTTCATTCCAACAAACCTATCCCACACATCCACAAACATGACACCTTCCATCTCACACATCCTCCTCACATAATCATTCAGCCCAATTGCACGAGACATCCATTCTACCCCAACATCCATTCTTGGAAGCACACCTGTCACAACACCTTTCATTCTACTTTCTTTCACCTTTTCAATCAACCTCTTGTACCTCTCACGTAACTCACATGCACCCACTTTCTTCACATCATTCACTCCTACATGTGTAATCACAACCGCATCCCTTGCACAGCCAGACACCAGCTCCTCATACCTATCAGACAGATCTCTCACTCCAGCACCCGGCAAACACACCCTCAAACCATTCAATCTACTTGCATTCAACTTCCTATCTAAATATCTAACTCGCGAATCACCCATCACAAGCACTTCAGTCAGACTCCTATTCCTAACCCCCACAGACCTAACCCCATCCCCACTCCTATTCTCATTCAAACTACCAGTCACTCTACCTCCACCCCCACCCCCAACAGTCATATCACTTCCAGTTACTTCCTCTCTTAGGGGACTGAATCTATTAGTCAAGCTAATAGGTTCTGTGTCCCTCTGACTCACACACCTATTCTTCCCCTGACTAACAACCTCAACAGGAGCAAGCCTATTCTCACAAAGAACAGGAGAAGCCTCCCTAGCTTCACATTTCCTAACCACTCTCCACTGTCCCCCATCCTCACTAGGCCTATTTCTAACTAATCTAAGGGGGCTAACTTCACTATCACCAGAACTATCATATCCTACCTCCTCCACTGGCCCTCTACCTTCACCTGAAACATCTAACTGGCCTACCTCACCACCTAACCTATTCCCAGCTCTAGGCCTAACACTAAGTTCCCTCCTGAGCTCAGCAACTAACCCCTCCAGCCTACATATCCTGTCTAAATCCTGCCTTCTCATCCCCTCTAAATCTACAATGCATTCACGCAGCCCACATACAACACATGTATACCCCTCACCTAATACACCACAACCAATGCATACATTCCGACACTCATGCTCACTTTCATCCCCAAACTCCATCACTTATTCAAACAAAGAAAGAACTTAAGTAGTAATAAGAAAAAAAAGAAGAGCAACTTAGCTTTCGCTGATTGTGGTGAGAAAAAACAAAACAAAAAACAAACAAACTGTAGAAAAATCTGAAAAATAGATCAACAGACTGAGAGCTCTATGAAACACGTGCTACCTGTTCGAAGGTAGCATCAAATCTGTTAGTTAGCCTAACAGGTTCCATGTCCCTCTCATTCACACACCTAACCTGTCCTAACTTATCTATTCTGTTCACTTTCACCCACCACTCATCATCACTTACTGCTTTCTCTCCAGTCCCTGTTCTAGGCCTAACTTCCTCCCTCCTGGTCCCAATCTGACTCTTCAAACGTACACTTGCATCTCTTCTCACTTCAGACACTAAATCGTTCAGTCTCAAGCATTCTGCACGTAATCGACTCACCTCCTCAGTCAAAGCACATACACGGCACTCAGACACATTCACTCTCCTCTCTACACCACAGACATCGCACACTACATACACACTACTTTCAAAAGGCATACTCTCTACATCCAAACAGTCAGCCATACTTAAACAAGAACAATAATAGAAACAAAAACTTACAAACAACAAGAATTGGACCCAAATTTGGGCACGCAAGTTTAAAACCTGCTAATCAAGATGGCCACCAAAGTAAACAAATGTCACTTTCTCACCAAAACAAAATATCCACAATTTTTATACAAAATATACAAAATAGGTAGAAATAATCCATTGAATAGTTATAAAATGGGAGAATTTTAGGGAGGACCGATTGTGAGACGGACTTGGGTATTTTGGTAAGTTCAGACCTTCGTCCTAGAAAGCAATGCCTAAATGCTAAGAATAAAGCTAATAGGATATTGGGATTCATTAGGAGTGTAAGCAATAAGAGTGCTGAAGTCATTCTAAAACTGTATATGGCGCTAGTTAGGCCTCATCTAAACTATGCAGTACAATTTTGGTCACCATTTTATAGGAAGGATATTGATTTGCTTGAGTCTGTGCAGAGAAGGATGACAAAGATGATTGGTGGGCTAAGGAACTTACCTTATGGTGAAAGGCTCTGAAAACTAAATCTACATACATTGGAAAGGAGAAGAGTCAGAGGGGAATTGATTGAAGTCTTCAAATGGGTAAAAGGATATAATAAAGGGGATCTGGGTAAGGTTCTTATACTTAGTGAACATGACAGAACACGTAGCAATGGGTTTAAGCTTGATAAGTATAGGTTTAGGAAGGAGATTGGGAGGAATTGGTTTACAAATCGTGTGGTAGATGAATGGAATAGGCTCACTAGACATGTGATAGAAGCCTCCTCTCTGGGTAGTTTTAAGAATAGATTAGATAAATATATGGATGAAGCTGCTAGATGGGACTGACTTTTTTTTATGTACATATGTATATATTTTTCTAAGGAGTGGGGAGATTATATTTTGCGGTTGCATGAATGGACATAATCCTCTGGATGCATTTTATGTATATTGTAGATTAGATGACTTTTCTCTGGTAAGAAATCTTTTGTGTGTTGACTGGAACAGGAGCTGCCAAGTGTAGGCCATGAATGGTCTTTTGCAGTCTCCTTTTCTTATGTTCTTTAGATGTGACCAATACGGCATTATATTTTTTTTTGTTGTTTTGGGGATTTGTAACCTTTAGTCTGTATTATTGACTAAATATCTGCACCTCTGCTTGTTTATAGTTTTTTCTAAGCTAGGTAAGGTTTCTTGACGTCTTTTATTGTTTTTTTTTGTTTGCGTATGTTTTGTGTCACAGCGAACGGTTACAGATTCTTACTGGCAATGTCGTAACTGTTAATAGGACCCACTTTGCAGTTGTTTCTGCTGCGTTATGGCTTTTATGTGCTCTAGTTGTGCTTCTTTATTATTCAAATTCGGGTTTATTTAGCATGACCACAAAAAAGTAGGTATTGTTTGTTATTAGGTTAGGTTTTTTAGGCCAGTAAAAAGCTGTTGCCGTTTGCAGCGAAACAAAAATTGGGAAAAAACAGTAAATTCAAGAATACTGCTCATGGGGGAGATATCACTGCGGGAGGACCACCCTGCGCTGATCCTGACTTTCAATCAATTGGGGGGGTGGGGGGTCTGAGGAGCACAGGCCCCTACTCATATACAAAAAATATAACGCCGTGATTGTTCACGTCTGACGTCATAAGACCTATATTGTAGCCTATAAACAGCGCCACCTACCATCGGCTCCGAAACTGAAGTTTTACCAAAATTTTAATTTATTCAAGATGAAGATTCCACACCAAATTTTCATACACACTTAATATCTATTCAGCTTCTAAAAGGCGATATGTAGTAAACTTTGTTAGGACTCTAGTTTTTCTACCGCCATCTTTCACATCAGACACGAGGCTCACCGCTGAAAGCTATTTAAATCGGGTCATATTTTCTTTAAAAAATGATTTATATCAAATGTCCATGTCATATTTTAATTCAGAACAAAGTCTATTCAAAATGATATATAATATAATATGGTGTGATTTAGATACTACTTTGCTAAAATTCTCTTTAGAAAAGTTATTTGTAAAGATATTTTTTTAAACCAAAGCTGAAAAAATAATATATATTAAAAAGTTAAAATTATTTGGTGTATTAAATACATTTATCAACAATAACTTTGATAATTGTATAGAATATCTAAAACATTTCCTTAAAGTACGAGTGACGTTACGGACGTGTTTGCTGAGCTCAGGTTTTGGACGTTGAATTAATTCTTTAAATTAAATCGTGACTATTGCTGCAGTTACTACGGTTGCTGCCCGATTCCAACGGTATTCATCTGCCTTGAACTCGATGCGTTTTTAATTTAGTTAGTAAACGTTTCTGGGGAACTTTATCAAAGGTCTTTTGAAAGTCGAGGTAAATCATGTCAACTGATTTACTCTCATCAATTTCATTGCAAATGTGATTAAAAAAGTCTAATATATTCGTTAGGCAATAGGCAAAAGACTTTATTACTAAAGCCGAGTTGGGTGTTTCTAAGTAGCTTCTTTAATTCCAAGTCGATAACGAGTTCGACGCGTATAAGTGTTTCTAACATTTTGCAAAGGACAGAGGTTAAACTAATTGGGCGATAATTACTAGGTAAAGATTTGTTGGTTTTTTTTAAATATTGGTCTTACGTTAGCGAGACAGGAAAAGAGTTCGAGGGGTAATTGATTTGAGTCTTCAAGTGTGAATAAGGTGATAATAGGGAAAACATAGGTAAGGTTCTTATTTTTAGTAAAGACGATAGGACACGTAGCAGTGTTTTTAAGCAGGCAAGTCTAGAAGAAGAGATTGATAGAAATTGATTTACAATCGAGTAGTAGATTAATGGAATAGGCTCAATAGTCATGCGCTAGAAGCTTCCTCATTGTCGAGTTTGAAGAATAGATTGAATAGATTCAGGGCCGTATTTAGGATGTTGTTGACCTCGGGCCCATTTTGGTGGGGGGCCCATTGTTAGCTGTTGGGCAGTGGCGGATCACAAGATTGTTTCAGGAAGGCGGGGGGGCAATAGGGGCCCTATTGCATACACCACAGACTAGTAACCTAAATCCTTATATATAAATAGGACACTTTTACTTACGAAATACTGAACGGGGACTATTCTTCCAATGCTATAATATGTAATGCATACACACGAAATGAAATGAACACAAGTTGTTCTTAGCAAATTTATTTACACACATAAATTCAGTTACAATTATTTAATTTTTCATGGAAAATTATAGTATAACTAACAACTAACAAGTAAACATACTTCAAATCAGAAAATGGATGGAGTTATAACCATTACAGTCTAGACATTTTCTCGAGTTTTGTGTTGCAAAGTAGCTGATGATGTCACTGAATTGCAATTCACGCAGTATATCTGACTCAATGCTCAATATATTTTTGGTGGGAGGCCCCCTCTAAGTGGGTGGCCAAGGCCCCGGCCCCTTAGGCGCGATCCTTAATCCGGCTCTGAATAGATTTATGGAAGAGGATGGTAGGTGGGACTGAACTGCGTGAGGGCGGGGGGGAACAGGAGCTGCCTCGTATAGGCTATGAATTAGCTTTATGCAGACTCCTTTTCTTATGTTCTTAGTAGTCTCCTCTTTAGATTGTTCTGACTATGTAACATCCACACTCTTTCACTTGACCAAACTTTACCCAAGTATGAACTTTTCCTGCCCATTTTGGGATTGAGATCCTAACCTTAGGTCTTAATAATAATAATAATGTTTGAATAGCGCTGTTCGAGGCCATTGGCCTTCACAGAGTGCCTCTCATCGACTTTCAGGAAGGGGGAGAGAAGAGGTTTGACTTCTCTTCAGGGCAAAGGTTCGAGCTCCGAACAGAGCTTTAGGAGGTATGTGTAGATGTGTAGGGGGGGGGGGGGGGGTTCATTTACTTAAATCCATCATTCGCATGAGTTTGGCCTCCTGCCTCAATGCCTTCAGGAGATGTTTACTGTTATCTTCGTCTATGCTCTTTTCTTTGTTCTTCTCTTCTCTTCTTCGTTTGGGTACCCGAATGAAGGCGACCGCGTGTATTTTTCAGCGGAGGTTTTTTCTTTTTCTTCAAATTCAAATCCCCCCCCCCCGCCCCTTCCAGGAGGGCGTATCAGGGAGAGGGGTTGTAAGGAGAGATGTATAAAGAAGGAGGCAAAGATGAAGTGAAAATTGGCGAAAGATATATCGCCACAGATTCCCCTACAAGTTCTGGGGCAGGAAAGGCATGATCCTCAAGATTTCAAAATTAGAAAGGTTGCCCATGACTTCCCAGATACACCCGTGCAGACTAGTTGCTGGGGGCAACTAGCCTGCCAAACCCCCCTCCAGGCAGGCGTTTCATGGCGACGTCCTGGCGGAGATCTTCTCTTCCCTTTCGACCTCTTTGGCCGTACCTCCAAACCGTGCAACTCACCCCGAACCCCACTGACGCCGTCTGGCCCATGGTAGAATTCAGTCAAAATTGCAGCTTTTTCCTTAGTAAAAAAAATTGTTCCCACGATACAAGGCTACAAGGTAACCCTTTTTATTGACCTCGAGGCTCCCGCTCTGGCATTTCTTTCTCACAAGTCTTCTAACCCTCCCGTTGGATGGAGAACTGGATTTTATGACACAATTTTTGGAGGACCAGCAGTGGGTCTACGCCAAGCATCTCATCCCTGCTGACGCTCTGTCTTACCAAAACACCAACCACAGACCTCTCTTTCATGGTCAGAATGACGATTCTAACTCACGTGGCACTGTTCGAGCGCAGCTCTCCATCTCTTACCTTATACCTTCGAGGCTGTAACTGAAAATTTTCCCACCTCCTTTGAAACAGTCAAGTCTGCCCCCTGAATACTGCCCGCAAAATTCTTGGGGACTCCTCTCTATAAAACTAAAGGTCTTCATGGCCCAAACATTTAAAGAGGAAATATCTTACCTCTTTCGTTGTTTGACTCAGTCTGGTGTTAAAGTCACACTCCAATTACCAATTAATATGTGTCTGTGTAAGGGGACAAAGAATGTGTGCGATAGATAGAACGAAATAAAAGGGGTGAAAAAAGAAGGTAGTGTAAAATTTGCAAAAGTAGGCAAGGCGCCAGGTGATCAGGCCTATTGCTTTCATTATTTCTTTGTTTTGTGTATATTTGGTTGTTCTTGTTTTAGTTATATTTGATGGGAGTTCAAGCATTTTGTTTAAAAAATTTAATGTTTTTTTGGTATATGTAGTGAGCATTTGCTGTTGTTTTATGATATAATTAATTTAATACTTCAATCAATCAATCTCCTATGGCATCCACGGGATGCAAAAGGCCTTTCAAAACTCTCTCCACTAGTGATTATCCTCAGCCATCTACTTCACTTCTCCATTCCAACTATCTTCTGCCTCACTCTTCAACGTCCTTATTCATGTTTCCTTCGGTTTAACTCTTCCCTTTCTTCCAGCTGTCTCCAACTTTGGTGCATACAGCACATATTGTCCCTCTCGTCTCTAAATATTACCATCGCGACAATCTCACATATTCGTTTACTGGTTGTACTTCCATAATTCCTCTAACACTTTGATTTGTCACTCTATCCTGCCTTTGTATAACCTAATATTCTTCTCAAAGTTTTATCTTCAAAAGCAACAAATTTTGTATCTGTGATTGCCGTACTATACCACGATTCATGTCCATATATAAGAATTGGTCTCACTACACTTTTAGAATTTTTAATCTTAGTGTATATTTAGAAATTATTATTATTCCACACAGATTTCAACATGCCCTCTGCTTGATTAGCTTTTCTAATTCTTTCCTCAAACTCATTTTTTAAAGAACCATCCGTTGATAACATCATACCCAAGTACTTAAAATTTTCTAATTCATTAACATATTAATCATTTATTTTCCACACTATCGAGTTTTCCATATTTATCCTTATTATTTCCGTTTTCGCACAATAAAAGAAAGAAAACTACAAAAAAACAACATAGACTGCAGTTTATCTAAACAATCTGTTACTCTTTGCATACCTTCACAGCCCTCTACAATTAAAACAATATCATCTGAGTAATCCAATCAAAATATTCCAGTATGTTTCTCTTATGGCGTTCTTCATTACAAAAAGAATGATTTAAAAAAAATAGTAATGCAAAAAGAATTCACTCTGAATTACTCCCGATTTAACTTCAAAACTGCGGTCTATGTTTTTTTTTGTAGTTTTCTTTCTTTTATTTTCTTTATTCGTTGTCATGATCGGTGTTGTCGAGTCATAATAGGTAGTTTTGATTTTTTACCTATATTTTCTTAGTTCCGCGATTTTCATTAATCACTAAGAGTTATTTTTCTTTTCCGGTGTTTATCTCCTTTTATCCCACGTAGGACGTCACTTCGTCTCCGTTAGCCAAAAAACGAGCAGAACATGAGAATCTTGGGTGCCTTGCGTGTCTTCTATACTGGTTAATCATTTCGGGTATTCTGTCAGCCATTTCTTGATTAACCTTACCATTAAATGCCTGTTAATGGGATTTATCGCCGCCTTCCTGTACAATTCTTCTTGACGTCTTCGCTCTTGCCTACGTGTACCCATAATTAGGTACACTCAGTATTCTGCACTTCCTGTAGTGTCCTCTTTTGTGTCCTCAAGACACAAGAGAGGGAGAAAGGGGTTAAGAGCAGAGTAGATCTTCTTATTGCTCTCCCGGAGGTTTATAAACATCAGTTTTGACTGCGGCCGAGGCTTTCGAAATTCTATCAAAGACGTGCTTCCTGTACCCGGATGAAATAATCTTCATTCCAAGCGAAGTGAACTCCGTGAGATAGGGATAGCACCTATTCCCCACCATAACATCTAATAGTAGTTTCCTCCCAATGAGTCCCACTTGGAATTTCTCTTGTTTAGTATTTATTTTCCATTTGGCCTCGTAGATGTTTAATCTTTCGATTTTTGCCGCCGTCATACGAGCTTGCATAGCCGCGTTCTGGAAAAGACACTGGATTATCTGGCTGAAATCATGGGGAAATTGAATGTTGAGGGAAGCCGAGTTACATGGGGCTGGGACATCTGCGGTGTATATCAAGTAAATAATGAATAGTACACACACCACTTGTATGAGCTCTGCAGTAAGCATGAACTTTGGTCCGTCCATGCTCCCCAAAATGATATACGCCACTCTCTCCATGACGTTTTCACAGAGAGTTCTTTTCAAATTTTCACTTAGTCCCAGCCATAGTATCTTTTATTGCATTCCCGTTTGCCACAACTTATCAAATGCTTTTGATACATCCTGACATACAATGTCGATGTAACTCTCCTCGCTTTTAGCTTGGGCGAGAATTTCCGTAATGACATTTAATGCCTTTTCGCACTTCGATTTTTCTGAAAGCCAAATTGGTACGGATTTTACAGGGAGATCTCCTCTAGGTGAGACATCAGTTTTCGGCTGGCGATTTTTTCGATAAGGTTACCGTCAAATTCAAAGAAGGAAAGTAGCCGGTAGCGCACTCTCTCTCTCTCTCTCTCTCTCTCTCTCTCTCTCTCTCTCTATATATATATATATATATATATATATATATATATATATATATATATTTATCTCTCTCTCTCTCTCTCTCTCTCTCTCTCTCTCTCTCTGGTAGGGTTAACCTTGTCGAATTGGTCGGGAATGAGGTTCCAGACAAAGTGCGTCCATCTTCTACTCTTCTATCCTGTATTCTGTTACTTTTTTCTTTATCCGTTGGACTGATTAAAAAAAAAATTACTACTATCTTTTCAGCTTTATCCATCATCTATCTAAATTTAAGGACCTGACAGCTACCTCATGTGTCAGAAGAGAGGCTTTGGAACCTCTAAAAATAATGCCAATCAGCGTTCACTGGTTGCGAGACACTAGGACCATAGGGGTCCTAGGCGCTAGGGCACGATGAATGGGATCAGGGTAAGTGCCACGTTAACCTCTTGCCTGGCGCGTAATTACTGACCATTCCCAGTGATCGTTGAGGATTACCTCTGGTAGCAACTGTCCGAAGTGAAGGGGCTTGTTTCCTGGTTGGTCGTCAGGTCAACACAAAACCTTGGGTCGAGTCTCTTGGTGTGGCGAGACATCCATTGAACTGCTCTAAAGGGAACTAGTAGCCGTTTAGTACGGGGCATGTTCCGCTGTTCACCTGGTGCGAAAGCGATACCCCCCTTTGGAGGCTGTCGGTGCTGCTTGGTTGCGAGCCACGGCACGCCGGGCTTGAGAAACTCGGTCGGACGAACAGCAGTAAAAGGAGCGTGCCTTTTAACAGATCCGAAATGTCTCAGATGGATAGGCGGGAGCGATCACGCAGGACGAACTCACCAACCCCCCTTCTTTTTTATTGAGTGGTCGCGAAGTATTTAGAGAAATAAAGTGTTAAACACGACTGGAAAGAAAGGACGAGCTGCTCTTAAATACACATGTTCGGTGTAGAAAAAGGACAAATGGTGTGTGGACTTCCCGGATGGGTATTACTCGAAATGCCACCAGACAAGTATTTGCACCTACTCTGTCCTTAAAGGAGAAGTGCAAGAGCTCAATGATCTATATAGATCATCTGAGGAAAAATCTAAGGCACTGGAGAGGAAGCTGCAGAACCTACAGTCTGAACATGCGCGTCAGCTTCGCCGTCTCGAGGACAGGATTGGCGAGTTGTCCTCAAGATTAGAGATCTATTCGGCTTACGATGTATCTCTCACCGACGTGGGTGGATCCGCCAACGAGGTTCTTGCCCAAGAAGCGAGCACTACATCAGCAGTGCCACGCCAGCCTTTCAACGTCCTATAGCTGGAATCAGTTGCAGCGGGACTCCCTCAACGGGCCAAAAAGAGAAGAAAAAGCAGAAACAGAAGTGAAACTAGAGGAAGATAGGAAAAAATAAAGAAGAAAAAGAAGAAAAATATGGAGATTAAAGAGGAAACGGACAAGTCGGTTGCGAAAGGGAAGACTCTTTCCTCTGCAGCCGAATGCGCGAGAGTCAACTTTATTGGCGACTCTCAAGCACGAGCCTGCAACCACTGGTAGCGGCCCGCCTTCGCACCAGTGTGAATGTAAGCTGCCTGCCAGGACGGGAAAACCACCAAATCAGGGTAGAGGCGGAGAAATCTCAGATTTCCGTGAGTTCAGTCGTTGCCCTAATGGTAAGTGGCAACGGCCACTACCCCAGAGGGGGTAGGGTAGGCCCTACAGGCGAAATCCTCCAGAAGGCCATCGGGCTGTGGATGACTGTGGGTTGAAAACCCGCAGACGTGTTGTGGTCGGGATGCTTCCAAGGAGAGGTCCAACTCAGATAGCTCACTCGAGGAACATCACCTTGAACCGACGCCTGGCAGATTTGTATACGGCGGAGGGGGTCTTTTTGTGGACGCTTATCGTACCTTTTATAGTAGAAACGATCTCTACCAAAGGGATGGAGTGCATCTTTCCTTTAAAGGAAAGGTTGTACTCTGTAGCATGATACAGGATGTCGTGAAGCAGACCCAAAGGAGGGTCCGGCCAAGAGAGAGAGCGGATGTAGGCCAGTACGCCCATGTCACTCCTGGAACGACCTTCTCAGATGTCGAAAAGAGGAGTGCCTCCTCGCCAACAAATAAGCCGAGAAATGGAAGGGGCGTAGGGAGTCCTAGATTCTGAGACCACCTTAAAGTTCTTCTGTTTAATGCGAGGTCGATCAGGAACAAGTTACCTGAACTTTGTGGCCTCGTAGCGACGGAAGAACCTGAAATGGTAGCCATAACAGAGTTGTGGGTAAAAACCTCAAACCGATATTTTGAAGGTGAATTTACGATTCCCGGTTACCAACTCTTCCAAAAAGATAGGGCAGAGAGAGAGAGGGTGGCGGTGTGATTTTGTATGTCAAGGATACGCTCAAATCGACAAACTGCCTAATTGTATCCGACTACGAGCTACTAGGTGTTGACCTAGATATAGGTCATTTAAAGCACCAGGACCCTGGTGCTTTACAGACCTCCTGCCCAACTCGCTGAAAAAGAAAGGGATCTGTACTGGCTGCCGGGTAGACCTGGGTGTGTATCGCCATGGGTGGCTTTAATACCCAAGTTGACTAAGAAACCAGTGAACCCTGTGGTGAGAACGTACTACTCCTGGGGTTCGCGAACAACGAGTTCATGACTCAATGGATGAGAGAGCCGACGAGAGGCAATAATACCCTTGACTTAGTTTTCATCTCTGAGGATGACATCGTTGAGGATCTCGATGTAGGCGAAGAGCTCGGTGGCAGTGATCACCGACTAGTTAGATTTATAGTCACGGTCCCCAAGGTAGAGTCAGCGACTGGCAAATCGAGAAAACTGATTTGAGAAGAGCAGACTTTACACTTCGTACTGGATTGACTGATGCGAGGCTAGAAGTGTGCTAGGATGTTGAAGATTCGTGGAATGGATTCAAAACTACGTTCATGTGTCTTCAATAACGATTCATCCCTTTGAAAAGCCTTCGTCGGTCTTCTGTTCAACCAAAGTGGTTCAACCGAGAAATTGGTCAACTGCTGAGGGTTAAGACGAGGGCGTGGCTTTGAGGAGTACCGTAGGCTAGCTAGGAGCGTGAAGTCCATCATAAGGGAGGCAAAGCGTGCCGAGCAGCGCCGAGTAGCGAGACTTAGCAACGAGAATCCCAAGGAGTTCTTTAGTTATGTAAATAGCTGTAAACCAATTTCGCACGATTCACCCTTTAGTGAATGAGGAGGGGGAATTAAAGCACACAGATGCAGAATCCACCGAAACTGAGAGAGACTTGGGTGTAACTATCACTAGTGATCTCAAGTTCTCGAGGCAGTGTATTGGGGCGGAGAAAAAAGCCCAAAGGTTATATAAAGCGACAGTTTGGATATCGGAACAAGGAGATAGTACTGTGTTTATATAACTCTCTTGTCCGACCGCACCTGGAGTAAGCTGTACAATTTTGGAGTCCGTTTCGAAAGGATATCGCAAGATTAGAACCTGGTCAAGCCAGAACAACCAAACTGATTCCCTCTATCAGACACAAGAGGTACGAAGATAGATTACGGGAATTAGACTTGTTATCGCTGGAGACACGGAGACTACGTGGTCAGCTTATCGAAGTATTCAAAATACTTCGAGGCTTCGACATCGTAAACTACAGGGGTATTTTCCAGCTTAGCCAGAGAAGAACAAGAAAACACAGCTACAAACTTGAACTGAAGCGTTACCAGCATAATCTGTGTGGGAAATATTTCACCTATTGCATCTGTGGCACTTGGAACGCACTTCAAGTGAAAGTTGTCAACAGCAATTCTGTTGAACAGTTCAAGGCGAGACTAGACAAAGTCTTGAAAAATAGCCGCTTGGAGACTTAAAGCGTGGCACGAATGCTCTTCTAGAGCGTCAATCTGACCCTTAAGAGGATTATGCTGCTCAAGTGTTCACTCAAAGGTATCCTCTTTGAATGGATCGTAAGGTGTCCTAGGGTACCTCTTTCCCTTGTTACATACACTCTCTCTCTCTCTCTCTCTCTCTCTCTCTTCATTGGATCCTCCCCATACTTGGCTAGAAAATCTTTTTAACTGTCTCGAAAGCATCGGGAAAGTATCTTGTATTTACACAGGCGTTAAAAATCCTTCTCAGTCCTTCGCTGTTACCTTTTCAGAGTTTAACTTTGTTGGCTCTGATTGTCCTGGGGCCTTCTGTCGGAATGAGCGGAGCGATTCGGGTTGTTCATCTTCGGTTATCTGGGCGCTTCCGTCGCCTTGTCTATCCACCCGGCAGTACGCGTGTGCCCTATAAATTTGTGTTCAGCTTGTCTATGATTTCGTTTTCAGTTTTACTGAATATTGTTTCCCAATAATATCGGAATATTGCCTTAATGTTTTCTTCTTCCGTTTCGATGTTTCTGTCTTCTTTTCGTATTTACATTTTCTTCTTTCTTTCCATCGATCCTTTGAGACGTCTGATTTTATTCCTCCCCCACTTTCTATGAGTCAAGTTAGGGTTAAGTTTTCCCGTCTACTGCGTTCTTCATAATTCTTGCCTTTGCTCTATCCTTTCTCCCCCACTATGTATGATAGGGAATCATTCCTCTCACTCAACTCTTTAAATTATCGTCTTTCGCCGGTTCATACGCAAATATAGAAGGGGCTGGTATCACCCAAACGCGCCCGACTAGGAGGGGGCCGAGACTTTCGGCGTCTCTTAGGAACCTGTTTTGCCTTACTATTCTTCCTTTACCCAAGACTTCCAATCTCCCCCTTCTTCATGTGCTCATCAGCAGGCGCTTTCGGCGTCTCTTCTGAACATTAGGAGCCTGACCAATAAGTCGGTGTATATCTACGACCTCATTGGTCGCACTGTGGTTTCCTTCCTTGGCCTTACAGAAACCTGGCTCGAGTCTGATTATGGTTCATGCACTACCCTTGCAACCCCTCCAGGTCATTCTATCCTGCATGTTCCTCGGGACCACCGTGAAAGGCTAGTTTCACTGATTTCCAACTCATTGCTGTCTCACGTGCTTTGCCCGCTCTGACTATTGTGGTCCTTTACCACCCTCCCAGCTCGTCTCCGACCTTATTTCTCGAGGAGTTCAGTAACCTACTCTCCGACCTATCATCTACTGGTTCTCTCCTTATTCTCGGTTACTTCAATCTCTCTAGCTACAATGTGACTTTTCGTGCATTCAACGACATCATCGACGTCTTCTCTCTTACACAACATGTGTCATCCCTAACACATATTCATGGTAATAGCCTGGACTAAGTCATCACGAACCTCCATATCTCTAATCTAACAGTAACTGACCTTTCTCATACGATTTCCGATCACTTCTTGGTCAATTTTAAATTCTATATTCCCTGCCACCTACCTCCTCGCTCGTCCCGAGATCCTACTCCTTTCCGGCGACTATCGTCAATTGATACTACTTCTCGCTTTAACGACGTTGTTTCTGCCATACCTCCTATTGATACTACTGCTTCACCTGACCAAACCTAAAATTCTCTACAACAATCATTACTCGCCTGCCTTTACGCGCACGGCCCCCTAATCACTCCTTCTTAAAACAGTCATCACCGTGCCCCTTGGTTCACCATGGAACTCCTTCGTTCAAGGAGGTTCTTACGTGCTCATGAACGAGCTCTTCGTAAAGCACGCTCCAGTGTGCAGGACACGACATCCCTCTCAATTGCCTATCGCCTTGCTACTTCGACTTATTCTTCTAAATTAAAATCAGCGCGTGAGGCTCATTCAAGCAAACCTTTGTCTGAGAGCAAGAATGACTCTCGGACTATCTTTCATTTCTTCTCTCGTCTTTCCTCGCCTAGCCCCATTTCACCCACATCTCTCCTCATCAACCCCTTTACTCTTCTTAAATTTGTCTCTGATAAAGTTATTAACCTTCGCACCGTACTACCCCAGGACCCTGAACAAGCCCATGCTGTTCTCCCTGACCATACTTCATTGCCGCTTAACGTCTTCACTCGGGCGTC
This sequence comes from Ceratothoa steindachneri, assembly GCA_963969495.1. Taxonomy (NCBI): domain Eukaryota; kingdom Metazoa; phylum Arthropoda; class Malacostraca; order Isopoda; family Cymothoidae; genus Ceratothoa; species Ceratothoa steindachneri. The sequence continues at coordinate 90,890,914 of OZ018333.1, forward strand.
CGCTAAGGAAGTAATTGCCTTGATCTCACTCACATTCTATCAAATCTGGATCCCCTCAGGACGTCTTTCCACGCAAACTCATCGACGAAATTTTCCTTGCTGTCCTCCCACTGATTCTTCATCTCTTTAACACTTCACTTGCCACAGGGGTGGTTCCCTCTTCCTTGAAACATGCCCCAATTCGTCCTATCCTTCAAAAACCACACCTTTACCCATCTGAACCATTTAGCTATCACCCTATCTCACGGCTTCCATTCCTCTCTAAGATCCTCGAGACAGTGGTTTTCTCTTGCCTTAATGACCATATTTCTAACTGCAATATCGATGAAATGTAGCAATCGGAGTTCAAAGCGAATCACTTTGCTAAAACCGATCTTCTGAATGTTTCAGATGGTTTACGTAGAGCAACCGATAAGAGTTGCACGTCCATTCTAGTCGTCCTAGACCTCTCCTCTGCTTTTGACATGATCGACCACACTGTCCATCTTGATCATCTTCAAACTTTTCTTCGTCTCGGACACTGCACTTGATTGGTTCCGCTCATACAAAAAACATTATAGTTTTTAAGACAAAAGGCTTGAACGCCGCTTAAATATAACTAAATCAAGAACAACAACAAACAAAACCAAAGAAATATTGAAAGCGATAAGCTTGATCACCTGGCGCCTTGCCTCCCTCTGCAAATCCTACACTACCTTCTCTTTTCACCACTTTTATTTCGCTCTACCCATGCCACACATGCTTTGTACCCCCCCCCCACCCACCCACACATTAATTGTTAATTGGAGTGTACCTTTAACATCAAAGTGAGTATTTCCTGTTAACAAGTGTGGGGCACGAGGAGCCTTAGTCTTCATAGAGAGAATTTTTGCGGGCAGTGTTCAGGGGGCAGACTTAACCGTTTGAAAGAAGGTGGGAAAGGTTTCATTGGTAGCCACGAGAGTAGAGGGTAAGAGAGGGAGAGCCGGGCTCGAACAGGGCCACATGAGTGAGAATCGTCATTCTGACCATAGAAGAGAGGATGTCTGTGGTCGGTGTATTGGTAAGCCAGAGCGTCAACAGGGATGAGATGCTTGGAGTGTGACCACTGCAGGTCGTCCACAAATTGTGTCATGAAATTCAGCTCTTCATCCATCAGGAAAGTGAGAAGATTTGCGAGAAAGAAATGCCAAAACTGGGGCCTTGGGGTCAATAAAATGGGTTACCTTGGAGCCTTGTATCGTGGCAACAATATTTTGACTAGGGGAAAAGTCGCAATTTTGACTGAACCGGGTACAACTTTTCGAAAAAAACAAAACGGAAGGGGGCCCCACATTCTCTTCTGAAGGTGTTTTCTAGTCCCCCTCTTCCCATCCGCATTACCCAAAATACGAATGGGGCCTCCTGGAATGGGTGCCTTAATTTGGTGGCTGATGAAATACCAAGTCTGGCCTCCTGAAAGGCATCAACAGCACTTGGCTGCGTTTGTGCAGCGCCTCTCAGGAGGTCCTTCAGCGGGGCTAAAATGGAGGCCGCGTCCTCTACACGATTCCTGTCGACATTGAATCGACCTCCGAACTCCCAAAGGTATTTATAGGTGCGGGGAAATGGCGTCCGGCTGCAGCGACTCCGTAAGGAGGCAGATGCCCTCGTTGGTTAGGAGGTACCTCAGCAATTTGAGCCATTTTTCCTCCTAATTGTGTGGTTGCAACCACTCAACCAGAGGCCAGACGGCTTTAGTGGGGTTCGTGGTGAGTTGCGCGGTCTGGAGATGTGACCAAAGAGGGCGAAAAGGAAGGGAAGATCTCCGCCGGGACGTCGCCATGTAAACGCCCGTCCGGAGTTTGGTTTTTCAGGGTAGTCACCCCTAGTGACTATCCTGTAAGGGTAGATCTGGGGTAGCATGATCAACCATGCTAAGGTTCAATCGTTATTTCCCTCTCCCAACACTTGTAAGGGGGTTCTGTGGCTATATGTCTTATACACATTTTCACTTCATCTTCGCCTCTTTCTTTACACCTCTCTTACAAACCTTATCCCTGATACGCTCTCTTGGGCAGGGTGGTGTGTGTGTGTGTGTAGGGATGGGGGGTCGCTTCGAATTTGAAAGAAAAGAAAAACCTCTACTGAAAAATACTCGGGATCGGTTTCATTCTGGTGCCCAGACGAAGAAGAGAAGAAAATAGAAGAATAAGAGAAGATAAGAACATAGAAGAAGATACAGAATACATTGCCCTAGGCATTGGGATACAGTGGGGCACACTCAGGTTGTTGGGGTCGGTGAGGCACCCAATCCCACACATGTCGCATCACATCTGCATGCCGTTTACGGATTTTAGTAAACGACCCTCGACCTCCCTCCTCCATTCGAGGCTCGAACTCTTCCCCTCAAGAGAAGCCAAACCTCTTCTCTCTTCCTTCTCGAAAGTCGATGAGAAGGGAGACATTCTCAAAACTCCGCAAGGAGGAAGCTTCTAGCACATGACTTGTGAACCTATCCCATTCATCTACCACTCGATTTGTAAACCAATTTCTACCAATCTCTTTTCCTAAACTTGTCCACCTCAAAACCATTGCTACGTGTCCTATCTTCTTCACTAAAAATAAGAACCTTACTTATGTATCCCCTATTATAACCTTTACCCACTTGAAGACTTCAATCGAACTCATCATCTTTCTAACTTATCAAGATTTAGTCTCCATAAAGTACAAATAGAATATTCTCAAGTGTAAATACTGAAAGAAAATACTTATTTGACATCCTAGCCATTTTATCATTCTCACTTACTAAGTCTCCCTCTGTAGATTTAGGTGAGCCTATTTTATCTCTAGTCTTAGTTCTGAATAATTGAAAAAAACCTTTGTGTCTTCTTTTGCCACTTTTATTTCATAATTTAGCTTCCTTAAATGACTCTCACCATTTTTAATTTTCCTATAAACCTGCTTCTTTCCTTAGTTCAAGTAGGAAAAGTGTAAGCCATGACATCATTTCTCAGGAAAAAAAATCACTCCAGAATGTTCTTACCTTAATATTTCAGCTATCACACTAAGCTTTGTATTTTGGAATTACATAATACTCTCAAACCAATTTCACTCTGTAATGGAAGAAGAGTATGAGAAACAAAAGTTTTAAAAGAGAACGAATCTAAGATCACAAGTAATGGACTAATTTCAGAGCGTCTCCCTCCATCCTTCAGCTGTACAAAGACATAAAATATTACCAACACACATTCCTCTATACAAAAGGGAGGGCCTGGCTACTCCATTCCACGGCGATATATCCACGAGATTAAATTTGAAATTTCCTTTCGAATGATAAACGAGACTCAAGGGAATTTTTCAGGTTTATCTCCCTGAGCCCCACAAATAAACAAGATAGTCCATGCGTACATACCAAACATGATGTTGCTCCCGAAACCAGTAAAACTAGCGGATGGAAGGAAAACTCTGACACAGGCAATATGGGAGGGGAAGAAAAAAGAGGAGAATAATGCAGTAGAACAAATTAGGGGTGAGTGATCGGGTGAGAAGTGGTGATATATGAGGTAGGCCCTGCATGAACCATGAAGGGAGTGATTCTGAGAGACCGGAATGGGAGTTGAGAGGAAAAAAATAAAGAGACAAATAGACGAATACTGGGCTTAACTTCCTCATGCAGGGGCTTTACCAGAAGAAATAGAGGGGAATGAAGAGCTACAAATATAATACATGAGGCAGAAGACAAATGGATGAGAATCTTAAGGAAAAATTGAATATGTGTTGGCAAAAATCAAAATCACAAGGCAATGCATGAGGAAGGAAGAGTTTGGAAATTTTTCAAGTCTGCGGGAAAAGGATGAGAAAGTGTACTGGCCTTCTTATGTAATAAATAATATGCTGATGGATGGATTTGTCCCCAGGAAATGGCAGTGAAGCAGAATCAGCCTAATTTACAAAGGTAGAAGAAAATACAAAAAGCAGAAAAGTAATTACAGACCAGTAACTATAATGGGCACTTTAGGAAAAATGTTCGGCATCATGTCAGAGATTGAAGGAATTGGAAGGCCATATATGTACATAGCTTAACCATTTCTTCTAACTCTATTTTATTTAGATTTTCCAAACTTACCTTCATCTATCTCGACAATTATCTCATTTCCACCAATCTTGAGTTGGTTTCTAAGCGAAACCCTGGGTCAGAAATGAAAATTGCATGGGATATGTGGTATAGTTTTGAATTTAAGAGCTGAATGGCTGAAAGGCAGGAAAAACAGGGTGATACGGAATGGGGTGAGGTCACAGTGGGTGGACGTTATTGGTGGCGTACCTCAGGGATAAACTCTAGGCCCATTATTATTCCCAGTTTATATAAATGATCATGGGAAGGGTGTAATTACAAAGTGTCAATTTTTGATGTAGAGAAAATTGCCAACTCTAGTAAATGAAGTTGGGGGCCACTTTAAAGTACAGAACGACTTAAGGTATTAGGCCTGGTACAAAAGTGGTGGATGAATTTTAATTTTAAATGTAAAGTTATTAAAACAGGAAGAGATGATACAGAATTTAGCTCTGAAATGGATGGGCATTGACTGAATGCAGTAAAGGATGAGAAGAACTTAGATAATTTGGGGCGACGATAGCACCGTCATTCTCAGGGTTTTAGAGCCTTCGAATCAATAAAAGTCACAGAAGGGAGGTTATTCAGATCGTCAATCTACATAGGAATACCCATTTTGGGCGCAAGTGTGATGAAATTAAGTTCATCAATATTCTGTTACCTTTTTTAAGTTCTCACAAAAAAATAGATAGGCCGCTATCATGGGGGCAGTAGCTACATCGTCAATTGAAATCGCATTGATGGCGTAGCTAAGGTGGGGAGGTGCGAAGGGACACAAATTTAAAAGTTATCCCGGGCCCCCGTGGAGAGGGCTATAAACGAGTGACCGCTCCCTTTTTCAAAGAACGAAAACAGTTCATAAAACAGTTAAATATAGACCCATAAGAATATAGACAAATATTAACTCAAGCCTTAGTCAAGCAAAGTATAAGAAGTTACTTGAAGTAAAAATTTTGTGATGCCGTTGTATTTTACGATGAAAGAACAGGAACTGCTCAATCTCAAATCCTAAAATTGATATAGGTTTCGCCTCTATCAACGTGTTCATTGCGAGGCAAAGATTGGATTGCTGGATAAGTATAAGAACAGAAGAATCGTTAAACGACATTAATATTTCTTTCCTAAAATAAAATATTGACAAGTCTACATTAGTATTAGGTAAAATAATTGATTTGAATGATGGCTGAAAAGGAATGTGTTTGAACGAAAATGTGTTTAAACACAATCCTTTGGAAGCATTTTATGGGTGGGTATTGACAGATGCGGGTGGCCTTTGATAGACCCTTGTGGCCTTTGTCATCCGTGAAATTATATTTATGTTTATTCTGAGTTAAACTGTGTTCATCACTACTTATATTGTTGCTGCGTCAGACATAAAATATATCCATATAAATTTTGACAGCTATATTTGATAAATATAATATCTCGGTTTCACTTTTTGTATGTTTTATGGTCATCATCCATAAGTATTCTGTATAGAAGCGTCTTAACCCTTTCAAGGAGAATGTACGCGTAACATTAACGTAACACTAAATTCAGGATCTATATTTTCAAGAGCAGTGTAAGTAGAGATGTAACACCTATATTTTTACGTCTGGCAGTGTCCAATCAACTACTCCACAATATATGACTCGTATAATGGCAGAGAAAGTGTGTTTAGAGTCAGCTTACTTTATGAAGGGGAGCGAAAATGTCAAGTAAGTTTTGTTGCATATTATTTTGCTTTAAAATCGTAAAGATGATTACAATTTTCATATATTTGTTTAATTCTAGGTATTAGCTAGATTGCATTCTTATAAAAATCGTGTACTAGTGTTTATAGTGGAATGGCATTGATGTTTACACTGTTACTGAAATGTAACACTATCACGAGAGTTGCCAAATAGTCCTTTTTTCTTTCATGCCGCTTGTTTCTAAACTAACCTTTTCTTACAAAAGACTTGGCAAATACTATAAAAATATGATATTGAGTTTTTGATTAAGAAAATATGCACTTAAGTACTATTATTTTAATGTTATGTGGTCATAATTGCTCTAGTAATTTTGTTTCATTTTTTAGGATACAAGTTGAACGATGAACAAGAAATTCTGATGATTTACGAAGATCTTCCAGATGATGATATTGAAAGTATCCTGGAGTCGGATGTAGAAGAGTCTCAGAATATAAATGCCATTGACTTAGCAGGTACTGTACAGAAAAACTTTTGTTAGTCAAATAATGTTATGTTTTCACTTATTCGTAGAAACATTACCTTTATCATATGTTTGTTTATACTCTGCAGAATTGTAATAAGGAAATTTATAGTAAGTTTACTTATTATACGGCTCATGTTTATTTTTTTCAGAGGATGAAAGAAATACAGCATTAGACAATTTTGATGAGGTTCAAAGTGAAGAAACGGAAACAACATTCCAGATAAAAGAGAATTTTGGAAAGAAATTAAAGTGCATAACAACAAAAAATTAAGTCCACCTGATGAAATTGAAGGTAATTCAGGAGCTGAAAATATTTGTAACATGTGGAAAACACACTATCGGGAACTGTTTAATTGTTTGCACGATAGTTCACTATCCTTAGACAACAATTATGCAGTCTCTGATAACTATAAAAAGGTTTTAGTATCATGCGAAGAGGTGGCAACCATGATAAGAAAACTTCATGTAAATAAAAGTTGTGGATTGGATGGAATTCAAGCTGAACATATTAAATTTAGCAGTGCAAAAATTATTCCATTATTAGCTATCTGTCTCACTGGATGTCTCGTACATGGAGTCTTACCTGAAAGCATGTTGTCTGTTGTGTTAATACCTATTATTAAAAACAAAAGTCAAAGTATAACTATAAAATCCAATTATAGGCCAATTGCGTTAGCTAGTATCTGTAGTAAAATTTTAGAAAGAATCATACTTAGTAGAATAGAATCATTTATCTTAACAACGGACAACCAGTTTGGATTTAAGAAAAATCATGGTACAGATACATGTATTTACTCATTAAAAGAAATAATATTGAAATATAATAGTCTTAATAGCAATATATATTCCTGTTTTTTGGATGCGTCAAAGGCTTTTGACAGAGTAAATCACAGAGTTCTAATAGATAAGTTAAGTAAATTTAAGGTTCCATCATATATTATAAGAATAATTAGTTACTGGTATGCTACTCAAAAAATGTGTGTAAGATGGTCAAATACCATATCTGACTTCTTTACCGTAAGTAATGGTGTTCGACAGGGAGGAATTCTTTCTCCTTACCTATTCTGTATGTATATAAATGATTTATCCATAAAATTAGGCAAAATTAAAGTAGGTTGTATAATAGGTAATGCAAAAACGAATCATTTTATTTATGCAGATGACATTGCACTAATTGCACCATCTGCAAGTGGTCTAAATAAATTAATTAACGCTTGTAATGATTTGGGGATAAAAAATGATATCAAATTTAATAGTTCTAAAAGTGCGGTGCTAGTTTTTAAGTCTGAATTTCTTAAATGTTGTAAATATGATAGTTTTAAGCTAGGTAATGATACAATTCCAATAGTGAGCAATATAAAGTATTTAGGGCATATAATTAGTGATGATCTCAAAGACACATTAGATATAGAACGCCAGCGTAACAAGCTGTATAGACAAAGTAACATGATTAAAAGACATTTCGGACATTGTACTGAAAGTGTAAAAATTAAACTGTTTAGGTCTTATTGTGAGTCAGTTTACGCAGCTCATCTATGGTGGAATTATGCAACCGCTACCCATAGTAGATTTATTGTTGCCTATAACAATTGTCTCAGAATTCTGTGTGGTGAACCTAAGTATTGTAGAGCTAGTCCGATGTATGTATGTAGAAATATACCTTCGCCTAAAGAAGTAATCAGAAAACTTGTAATTGTTTTTTTAAATAGGTTAGAAAGCAGCTCAAATACAATTTTGTCTGGTATTTTTCACTCAGACTGTAGGTATCTTTCTGAAATTACTACTCACATGATAAATATTACCCATTGCATTAATCCGGCAATATTAAATATTAGTAGATTGACAGTTCATGTAAATAGGTGAAAAAGTACTAGCAGTAAGATAGTGATATACTTCAAAATTGTAATGTATTTTTATTTATTTTTTTATGGATCACCGAAATCCGCAATAAAGTTGTTTGTTTGTTTGTTTGTTAATCATCTCATTTACCGGGAAACGCCAGGGCTAAGTGATCCTTTTGCCAGTTTCAGTGACCATTCTGTGACTGGGATATTCTCTTTGTATTTTATAGATGATTTGATTGAACATATAACATTTCAAACAAATTATATGCAAGTCAAAAAATGAAACATTATAAGCCCACAACGCTATTGAAATTAAGCATTTTCTTGCTATTAATCTTTCAATGGGACTCAAAGGCAAGCCAGTTATGGAAATTATTGGCCATCAGTAAAAATGTTCAGGGATGATTATATATCATCAATAATGCCACTTAAACGTTTTGAGTGGTCCCTAAGTAATCTTCATGTTAATAAGAACAGTAAAATGCCAAGGCACAATGAAAATAGATATGATAAGTTATACAAAGTAAGAGCGATGCTTGATGTTCTTTCAGAAAGGTTTCTAACTTGCTACATGAATTGCAAAGTATAGACGAAAGCATGATCTAATATAAAGGACGAAGCTCCATCAAACAGTACATACCTCCCAAACCAATAAAACGAGGTTACAAAGTTTGGATTAGGGCATTTCCAAATAGATATGTTAGCTAATTTTATATTTATATAGGCAAAAAAGACAAAGTTAGGCCTGAAGTTGGATTGGGAACAAGGGTTGTACTACATATGTGCCAATCTTTAGAACACAAGGGTTACAAAGTAATTTCAGATAATTTCTTTTCCTCTGTGGGAATAGCAAAAGCTCCTTTAGATAAGGCTATAGGATATTGTCAGACCATTCGACCAAACAAAAAATATGTCTTAGATCTGAAACAAGATAAGGAAATGACTGGAAAATGGAATCTCAGTCACAAAGTAAATGGACATTAAAGGTGTGCACATCATTTCTAACTTTCATGAGTCAACTGACATCGCTAATGGACAAAGAAAAGAAAAGGATGGCACATCTGTGGAGATGGTCTATCCCCAAGCCCACGCTGACTACAGAAAATATATGCGAGGTGTTGATCTTGCAGATATACTTAAAAGTACATATGAGGTTGACAGAAAGTCCAGAAAGTTTTGGCACATAATTTTTTTCCATTTACCAACAGCTAGTCCAACAAGGAGACGGTGCCATCACTGTAGCATAAAAACTTAAGTCCACACTATAAGTTGGCTTTGCTGCTCTCTATGTCAAGTACCTCTGTGTAATTCACGCCAGAGAAATTGTTTTGAGTCTTTCCATGTAAAAAGGTAATTGCAAACTAAGTTTATCTGAAATGGAATTTTTTAAAGCAAAACAGGATACGTTTATGTTACAGTTACTTCCATAAATGTTCTTTTTTCTTTACTTATTAATTAAAAAGCCTGTATTTCACTGTAAAAGCGAGTGAAATTTTGTTTTCAATAATAAAAATATTCGTGACCTGGTGTTTTAGTTCCATAGACTTCGTTAATTTTTGGGCGATTCAAGGAGAATGTAACATTTAAGAAACACCATTTTATCTTCTACAATTATTGGCGTTCCTTAAAATGTGCAGCATATAAGCTTAAGAAGAGCCAGTTGATAATTTTGAAACATTCAAATATTATGGATCATCGAAAAAAAGGATCCAGTCTATGAAAGGGTTAATAATTACTTTTATTGTTGCTGTATCAGACTGATGGAATGTATCAATATTAATTTTGACTCGTATATTTGTCCAATATGTAATATATGGGGCTCATATATTATACTTTATTTTTTTTAATCATATATAGGCATTCCCTATTAAAGTGTATTACTTATTTTATTGTTTTATTAGGCCCACTATCACACATACCAAAGTACGCAAAAGAATTGCAGGAATATTGGTTTTCATGTCATTTATGATATGAAATCCCTATCTACGCCACTGAATCACGTCATATTATATTACTTCTTACGAGAGGCGCTTAATAAGTTTTGCAATTCGGATATAAGGAAACGAGATATGAGGAAAAGTGTTTTATTATTTTTCAATATAACTACCTTCGACTTCAATGCACTTGCGCCACTTGTCTCTGAGGCTTCGAATTCCCTACAACCAGAATTCTTCCGACTGCTGTTCAATCTACTCCTGAACGGCAAGCTGGACATCTTCATCGTCCTCAAACCGGCGTCCACGCAGTGCAGCCTTGAGCTGGCAGAATAAAAAGTAGTCGCTAGGGACCAGATCTGGACTGTAGGGGGGATGGTTGAGCTCCTCGAATCCGCACTCGTGCAGGGCAGCTTGTGCAACTCTGGCCTTGTGGACTTTGACGACGTTGAAGTCGATCATGGGGCGTGAGGTTTCTAGGGACCCAACGGGAAGAGACCTTGGTCATGACCAAATTGTCGTGGATGATGTTGATAACACTTCCATGTGATATTCCAAGTTGTCGCTCGTTTTCTTCGACCTTCACGCGTCGATTTTTAAGGATCATCCTCTCTACACGGTTTACATTGTCCTCGTTGGTCACGTCTGACGGGCGTCAACTTCAAGGGACTCACGACCATGGCGGAACTCCCTATTCCAGCGAGCAATGGTTGCATAGGGAGGGGCGGTGTCGGTGTACACTGCAACCATGCGTTCATGGATCTCTTTTGCATTCTTGCCTTCCTTGGTAAAAAACTTGATCACTGCGCGGTGCTCAACCTTCTCCATTGTGGAAAAATTTGTGACTGACGATCAACGATCAGTTACTGCTTCTTAAATAGACGAGGCAGAAGCGTGCGGCTGCAGGTCCTGACTTGTCATAACTTTTCTTAACACCCCCACAAACAGCCATCCCCCTTGCTCTGTTTTGCCCTACCGATTCGCAAAACTTATTGAGCGCCCCTCGTACTTCTGCAGGTCTATTTACAAGGCCTTCCGTTCAATTGAATTAGACGTGTACAGCATTTAACGTATCATGTATCAGATTATGTATGATTTTGAAGAGAATCTTTTTCTGAATTAAAAAATGATATGGACATTTCATATCAATAATTTTTTAAAGAAAATATTATTGCTTTAAATAGCTTTCAGGGATAAGGCCTATGTGTCTGATGTGAAAGATGGAGGTAGAAAAACTAGAGGCATAACGACATTTACACTCTGTTTACAAACAAAGAAGGACTGACCTAAGCCATTTATGTTTACTTACTTACTTTGTTTACTTTGTAGAATTTCACCCTCGGTGGGCCTCCACTCTAGCCAGGCAGTTCTGATTCTCATGTTTTGGAAATTTATCAGAGTTGCTATCGGTGCTGGTGTATGCCGGTGTTGTGAGCTCATCGGGAATTGCAGCCAGCCATCTGTCTAAGTGGAGCTTCAATGTGTCAGTCGTGACCCTTGTTTGCTCCCTAACTGCTTTCGCTGTTGCATTGAAGAGTCGAGTTCCGTTCCTTCTGAAACAGTTATGAATGACTGTTGCTGGTCTCTGGGATGTGGCCTCTGTTCTCCGGATTAAGGACAGTATTCCTTTTCTTATGTGGTTGTTGACTTTCAGCCCTACATTTGGTACCAGCCCCTCTAGGGTCTTCCACACATAAATAACCATGTAGCGCTCGCGTCTCCTGTGTAGAGAGTACAGGTTCAGTACTTTTAGTTGCTCCCAGTAGTTCAGGTTTTGGAGGCTGCAGATCTTGCTTGTAGGGCTTCCAGATTGGTGATGTCCCCTGTCTTGGGTGTAGACCATAGCTGGGAGCAGTATTCTAGCCTAGGGAGGACTAGGGCCTTCCACAGGGTCAGAATGCAGTTCTCTCTCTTGTTTGAAAGGTCCTGTTTTGGTGATGCAATTTATATACTCAGAGAACGTTCCATCTGCACTCATGGGGTAACACTTCAGTTTCGGGGCGCATGGTAGGGGGCGCTGTTTATAGGCTACAATATGTTTTATGATGTCAGATGTGAACAATTACAGAGTTATATTTTTTTGTATACGAGTATATACTGGGAGGCTGTGCCCCCCAGACCCCGCCCAATTGATTGAAACTCAGGATCATCGCAGGATGGTCCCTCGCAGTGATATCTTCCCCATGAGCAGTCCCCTTGAATTTACTGGGGGTTTTTTCCCCCAATAGCTTTTTACTAGCAGAAAAACCTAACCTAATAACAAACAATACTTAGTTTTATAGGTTTATTTATTAGTTTATGTGCCTCTAGATAATCAAAAAGTTTTTCGCATTTATACAAAATAAAGCCAAATTGGAATAACGAAGAAGCATACGGAGAATACAAAAATGCAATAATGAAACAAAAATATTAGCAAAACGGGTCCTATTTATAAGCTACAACGTTGCCAGTAAGAAGCTGTTATCATTTGCAGCAAACAAAAAATATGAAAACAAAACAAAAAACAATAAAGACATCAAGAAACCTTACCTAACTTAGAAAAAACTATAAGTGAGCAGAGGCGCAGATATTTAGTAAATAATACAGACTAAAAGTTACAAATCCCCAAAACAACCAAAAAATATAACGCTGTGATTGGTCATATCTGAAGCTACCGTCTGGGTAAATATGTAGATTATCGGCCCAGCCGATCCCGGCCGATAAACCGTAGTTTTTTCATACGTGTTCCAAAATGTTTCACGTTTTTGGAGTACATTTAAGGGGACGGCTCGTGTTGGGGTAAGCACCAGGGGGGGACCACACTACGATGATCCTGAGTTTCATTAAATTGGGGGGGTCTGGGGGGCACAGCCCCCCAGTATATAATCCTAATTGTTATAATGTTCTGACGTTTACAGAGGTGAATGCTATAACTACAGCATGTCAGCGTCTTTAATCGTTTTGCAAATTATAATAGGAGGTGGGGGGTGGGGGGTATGACGTCAGAAATGCTCGATTTCATTTTTAAGGGGACGGCTCGTGTGGGGGTAAGCAAAAGGGGGGGGGCACACTACGATGATCCTGAGTTTCATTAAATTGGGGGGGTCTGGGGGGCACAGCCCCCCAGTATATAATCCTAATTGTTATAATGTTCTGCCGTTTACAGAGGGGAATGCTTTAACTACATCATGTCAGCGTCTTCAATCGTTTTGCAAATTATAATAGGGGGTGGGGGGTATGACTTCAGAAATGCTTAATTTCAATTTTTTTTCATACTTAATAGCTTTTTATTATCCCCATTCGGAGTCATTTTTATTTTTCAATATATTTTTCACCATTTTACTCTTTTTATTACCTTGTTTTATACAATTAAATGTAATTAGCTAGATCATTTCAAGGAACTACTTGTTTTTTAGCAGTTTGGGTGTCAAACATTCCCCTTTTACGCAGTTTGAAAATTCTCATTCGCACGTCTTCACCGCAGTTTCAAAATGCAATCAAATTTTCAAGTTTGTCCGTCATCTATTGCGGAATTATTAAGCCTAGTTTCTGCTAGAGATAAATTACCTAAACAACTTTTTGGAAGTGCATAATTTAGTTCGAACTAAAAGTGAATGCGAAATCTGTGGCCGGCAATTAGAGGTGACCCCAAAATATTGAACGCATCTGGCGAGATGCGAGAGGTTCAATTCCCAAATACGGGAGAAAAACCGCTCAATTCGACGCCTATCTTGCAACCGCCATCTTCTGCAAGCGCTTCCTGTTGACCAAAACGGGAATTAAAGAACGATTCCACGCCTTCCTCATCGCTATTTCTGAAGTGTACCCCCCAAAATAAAGTAAGTTAACAGCGCTTATCGTTCTTTATTTTTGGATAAGAAAGATGGCGTCAGTTAGATTTCGAATACGACGCAGGCGCGCAAAATAAATAGGCTTCCCTCTCCGCTATTTCGGAATGATAACCAATGCAATTAAGTACGGGAAACAAAGTGTTTCGTTTTTTTGGGGGGGCAATTTGGTAAATAAAATGGCCTACGTAAACAGCATTTTCGGTGGGTTTAATTTCGAGATTTCCCCCCCAAAAATGGAGGCAACTAGCATTCGAACAAAACTCAAACGCGCATGAATATTCAAACACGGGTGAAAGATAATGCGAATGAAGATTCAAACACGGGTGAACGATAATATTTACACAAAACAATTTTTCCTAGGCTGGGCCGATAATCTACATGTTTACCACCGTCTGATGTCATAAGACATATATTGTAGCCTACTAACAGCACCATCTACCGCCCCGAATCAGAATATTACCCACTCGTGGTAATTCCCAGGTCCGGCACATGATCTTTAGCTTCTATGGGAGTTTGGCATGCCTGGTAGCTAGTGCCCAGTTTGATGTCCTGCAATGGGCCATATCTCATCAGCTCAAATTTCTTGCCCAGTCTAGGATGCAATTTAGGTCATTCTGTAGCGGGGTCACATCGTCCTCAGTATCTATCCTCTTCTTCACCCTTGTGTCATCGGCGAATGATGTGGCATGAGAGTGCTGAAGCTCCCTGTCTATGTCCCCAATCATGATCAGAATCACTAGGGTCCCAGCACTGACCCCCTGGGGAACTCCGCTTTTTATGGCACTTGGGTCTGAGAGGTGTCCCTGGACAGATACTCTCTACTTCCTGTCTGTCAGGAAGCTGTTCATCCATTTACCGAGGTTTTCCCTTATGCCCAGGTTTCTCAGTTTATGGAGCACTAGGCCATGGTCCACTTTATTAAACCTCTTAGCAAAATCTAGGTAGATCACGTCGGCATTCTTTCCTTTGCTGGTGTCCTCCAGTAGGGTTTCTTGGTGGGTAAGGAGCTGTGACAGGCAGGATCGACCTTTTCTGAATCCATATTGGCCCTCGTGGAATGCTTCAATGTCCTCTATATGCGTGGCGAGTCTTTTTCTGACAATCCGCTCAATTATTTGGTAACACTCCAGTTTAGGGGCGCATAGTAGGTGGCACTGTTTATAGGCTACCATTTTGGGCTACAATATATGTCTTATGACATCAGATGGTAGCATCAGATGTGACCAATCACGGCGTTATATTTTTTGGTATACGAGTTGAAACTCGGGACCATTTGTAGGGTGTTCCTCTCGCAGTGATATCTCCCCCACAAGCAGTCCCCTTAAATTTACTGTTTTTTTCATATTTTATTTTTCATATTTTTTGTTTTGCTGTGAACAACAACAGCTTTTTACTGGGAGAAAATAACCTAGTAAC
This sequence comes from Ceratothoa steindachneri, assembly GCA_963969495.1. NCBI lineage: Eukaryota > Metazoa > Arthropoda > Malacostraca > Isopoda > Cymothoidae > Ceratothoa > Ceratothoa steindachneri. The sequence continues at coordinate 90,906,209 of OZ018333.1, forward strand.
CTAATGACAAACAATACTTACTTGTTTACGGAAAAATATGAAATTTCAACAGTCTTTTAAACTTAATTGGAACCTGCGAAAAATGTACCCATATGCGATGATTGTTTGAAATGGCCCTGCTGTTGCTTACTGCTTTCATTTACATATATTTTATTGCAACGAAACATTAAATTTTCGGAAAATTTTTGAATTGCACTGCATTTCGGTATTTTATAGTTTTCTCAATTACTTTATGCGCTTCTAAAAAATCTAAAAGTTTTTCGCAGTCATGCAAAATAAACCTGAATTTGAATAATGAAGAAGTACTGCTAGAGCATGAAGAAGCTATGACAAAACCGAAACATTGCCCAGTGAGTCCTTTTTATAGCTATGACATTGCCAGTAAAAAGCTGTATTATTTGCAGCAAAACAAAAAATAGGAAAAAAAATAATAAAAGGCATCAAGAAACCTTAACTAACTTAGAAAAAAAACTATAAACAAGCAGATATTTAGTAAATTTTTGGCCAGTCCTTTATTACCTTATTTGTGTATTGGAGTCACTATTCGTTTTTTCAAAGATGGGGGGGATGATGCCAGTAGTCAGAGACTTAGTTGCTATTAGTTTCAGTAGCAGTGCCAGTTCATTCTTACTTTTTCAATAATTGTGCACTAAAACCATCTGGGCCTGCCGCAGAGTCAAAGTCAATAGCATTGATGGCTTTGATTATGTCATCAGTCTCTAGATCTATCTCCGCCAAGATTGGCGTATGTGTTGCGGTTTCATATACCTCAAAGAATGCTGATGGGTTATCCACTGTCCTGTTTGGGTTTGGTATACTAAAGATGCCCTCGTACTGTGACTTGAGGATTCCTGCCATTTCCTAAGGGTCGCTCACCAGATCTCCTTCCTCATTTTCTAGTGGCCCAACCGCTGATATGTTTCTTGATATTTCATTTGTGTATGTAAAGAAGAACTTTGCATTGACTTTTATATTTTCAACTGCCTGGAATTCTTTCTTTCTCTGGTTTTCATGAGATTTTAGCAGTTTTCTATCTATCTCTTGGAGAGTTTCTTGTAGTTTGGCTGTTTTATGTTGTGGAGGGATCCTAGCCAGTTTAGCTTTAACAAGGCTCCTCTTTCTCATTAGAATGCGTCTATCTCTTGGTATATTCCTGGTTTTCCTTGATGTTCTTTTTGGTGGTACATGGGCTTCACATATTCCCTCGCAAATTCTTAAAAAGGTGGAGAGTATGAGTTCAGCACTGCCTTCTGTCAGGAGTGTCTTCCACTCAACATTTAGGTTGTTCCTTAGTTCAGCCCAGTTTATGTTTTTGTCATGGAAGTTGAGTTTTCCCAAACCTGCCTTGGCTCTGCATTTTTGTTGTCCCTGCTTGTTTATCAGAGCATTAATTGTGAGCGTGGCTTCGCAGATCTTGTCATCTGACATGGTGGTCTCCATCAGCAGGTCCAGGATGTTGGGGCCTCTTGTTGGTGTTGTTATAAATTGTGTTAAGAACTTTGTCTCCATGAGAGCTGTTAGTTTCTTTGCTTGGTATTTTTCTTCTGTGCTACTGCCCTCTATTTCTAGTGTATCTCAGTTCACATGGGGGAAGTTGAAGTCCCGTAGTAATAGAAACCCTGTGTCTGTGGTTGGTAGGTGTCTAAGATGTTTCTGATTTTGTCCATGACTATTTCCAACTGCTCCTGGGTGGTATTTGGTGGCCTGTATACTACTGTTACTACCAGGTTTATTTCCTTTATAAAGAGGGAGAGAATATCGCATGTTCCATTCGAGAAACTTTCCAACATAGTTACACTTGCAGCGAGGTTGTTCTCGATGTACATGGCAACACCTCCATGACTTCTATTCTTTTTATCTTTGCGGTATAATGTCCAGTATGCCATTGTGCAGATGGGTTTCGGTTAGTGCAAGTAAAGATATTTTATCTGTGGTGGCTATTTTTTGCAGTATTGGGACCTTGTTTTGGTTGCACCTCGGGTATAGGCCTCTAATGTTGCAAGTCAGCAGTTTAATTAATGGCCCTTGAGTTTTTGTATAGGTTATTGTTGGACTTGTAGTGGTATCATTCTTCTTTCCCAGGGCTTTTGGCATTTGCACTTGTGGCTTTATGATACCCATCAGGTACATTAAAGAATTTTGCATTTCCTGGATTTATCTTGCTAATTTGTGAAACCCCAAGGGTGTGGTGTCCTGGTTCTGGTTTCCACTAGCCCTTACTACATTAAAATATATGTTTTTCCTGTTTTTGATGGTTGTTTTGTTGTTTTGGGAGGTATTCAGTTCCGGAATTATCTGTGGGTGGTTGAGTGTGTATTTGGGTTTTTGCCTTAGATCTTTTTGTCGCTTTTAGGTGTGGGAATTTGCAGCTAGGGATGAAGCATTCTCTGTTTCGCCAGGAGCTTTTGCTAGGGTGCAGGTATTTACATTTTTTCTCTAGCATGCATCCACCTTGTTTGTTTCCCTCCTTTAAGAATTTTTCACAGTGTTGAGGGTGGCTAAAGTGGCAATTTTCACCAGATCTGCCAAATTTGCACCAGCCTTTTCTGTAGTATTTCCATACTTGTGTTAGTTCGGGTTTATTTGTGTGTTGGTTGCGGTTTGCATTTTCTGTCCTTCCATTTGAATCATTTTCTGTCCCTCCATTTGAATGGCCTGGTTCTGGATGTTGATTGGTGCTGAGTTGGAGGTGGTCATATGCTTGGGAAAAACTTATATCCTCCGGGGTGTTTCCTAGGCCTACTACTCTGTCATTGGGTGTGTTTGTAGGGTTGGTGTTTGGCTGCTCATGATCACAATTTTTTTTTAGGGGGGCTAATTTCCTCTGCTTCCTCCCGGGTACTCAATGTTTTTGTAGGCCCTGCTGTGTTTTTGTTTGGCTGGTCTGCTGTGATGCCTTTTCTTTGTTTTAATATGGCTGCTTGTGCTTCATTTATCCACTCATCTTCATCACTATCGTATTTTTCCATGCAGCACTTCTCACAGGTATATCTTCTGTTCGATTTTGCGAAACACATTAGTTGGTAGAGAGGTAAATTGCCAATAGTAGTGGATCCAGTCTTTGCAGTTACTTTGGATCTTTTTTGGGAGACAGACTTTACTCATGTGAACATTGAAAAGTCAAGTGATTTGGTCATTTTGATTGATGGCATAATACTAATAGCGAATTGTTGGTATTAGTCGATTGTTACATACGTTGTGGTGGAGCGAATGTGAGTGTGTGTAAAAGGGCCATTCTCCCACCCCTTTTCTCAGTACCCTATCCCTTCCTCTGTAAAAATGTGTGTGTGTCTGAATGGGAATGGGTTTGTTGTTTTTTGTTTATTTTATGTATAAAAATGATTACCATGTTTTTGTTTTTTTCTTTCCAGGCGCCATATTCTGGAAAGATAGGACTTAGTTTCATATATCCTTATATTACAAACAAAGCGGCATATTCTGGAAAGATAGGACTTAGTTTCGTATATCCTTATATTACAAACAAAGCGTTATATCCTGGAAAGCTATATATTATTATTGTTAATAAATAAAGGCCAATAGTATAGCTTAATGAAGGAGGGCTTATAATAGCCACGCAAGCTTTTTAAGGTCATTATCTTCCATCAAGCGCAGAGGCGCCACACTTGTTGTAAGTCCTAGGCATTTTGCTCGCTCGAGTGGCAGGTGGCTGGACATCTCCCCATCCTCTTTGTATAAAGTGAGGCCTTGTTTGTTGTTTATATATTGACTGTTGTAGTCAGGATTTTTTTGGTTGTTTGATTTTTTATGTTTATTAGGATAGATTAAATAGTATTCATATATATAGGATTTTCTTTTTGTATTTTTGGTGAAAAGTAAGATCTCCAATATAATCGCCCCTCTCTATTGTAGATATTTTGTGCATATTTATCCATATTTTTGGTAAATATTGTATTTTTTGTTAGTAAAGGACTGTACATACAATCCGTTTCATTCTCCCTCGATTTCTCACGTCTGGACAGTGTAGGAAGTGGGTTGGATCGATTATCGATTGGGATTAGAGATATATTTTCGGCCCGCTACAACGTAAGAAAGTTAACTTGGGATAACTCCTCATCTCATCAATTTCCTGAATTCACAAAACAATACATCGATGTGGAAAAGGATGAATTAATGCTGTTGGCCAGCGTCCCCGATCAACTAGCTTCCTTACCGACACCCAAACGGTTATGGACACCGCTACCTACACCACCAAACACACCAGATCTCCTTCTCCAAGGAAAAGGCATGCAAGCAAAACCAGCAAAGCCACCTCAGCATGTGCACGCTCATTTGCAAGTGTGGTCTCTTCAACCCCTCCTTCCTCTAGGACCACTGGGTTCTCCCCCTCTCGGCCTTTTTCATCCCCCTCCCGCAAACAACTGGTGCTAATCCAGTCTCTCAATGGCACCAGGTGCTTCATTCACCCCGGGCTGTGTGTGAGTCCACCTTTGGAAAAAGTACATTGAGCAGACCCTTACCATCACTGGTGGTGGTTGGGGCGTCAAATTTGAGGTGGTAAATCTGGACAACCTGGAGCAGCCCCCTGAGTCTGTCACACGGCTGGGGGAGTGGCCTTTCAGGTGCTGGGTGGCCACTGATGATGACCCAACCTACGACTTTGGTAGGATCTACCCTGTTTGCCCTGAACTAATGGACACGGACATATTCAAAGAATTGACCATCCTGGATGAGTGCTCTACAAGACTAGTAGGTGCCTTCCGCCCCCCAGCTTTTCTAAGGGAAGGACAGACGATGGCCAACATTGCCATCTGTCTCAAGTTCCGTGGCCCACTACCTGAAAGGGTAGCCTTGGAGAACATGGTGTACCATGTCAAACCCCACACCCTTCCTATCTTACGCTGTATCTGTTGCCTCCTGTTTGGCCATGGCAATATCTCTTGCAACGGGCGTATCCACTGCAGAAGATGTAATGGCTTTCATGACACTGATGGGTGTGCCAGGGAGGAACATTGCCTCTTTTGTGGTTCCAGTCACCGTCCCACTTCTAAACAGTGCCACGCTTTTCATCGGGCAGTGCAACTGCAGGAGACGCAACACCAACCTAACAGCTCAATTCTGGATGTTAAAAGAAGGATGAGAGGCATCCTCCCAAGAGCTTTTCACCCTCCAAAACCTCCCAAAACACCGACCCCCACCTCAGCCCTAACCTTGCCCACGTCTCCAGCCCCACTCTTGCACCTATCTCTACCCTCACCCCTGTTCCCACTTAACCACTTAGCCCTATAATAAATATTGTCCCCTTAACTGAACAGGGCCACAAAATACCAAAAACCTGACCTCGCCACTCTCCCAAGCCTCACTCCATGTCTTTACTATGCCACTGAGGGGCCGATCTGAAATGAGGAAATTTGTACCCCCAACCCCCTTACCCAGCTTTCCCCTATCAAAGACTTCTGCACGCTTTCCCTACCCCCAACCCACAGCCCCGGAGCCAGGAGTACAGCAGCGTTTGCCCTCGCTTCATAGAACAGGCCCTCCAGCCTCCCCTTCCTCACTTTCATCACAGCATGCTTCAATCTTTCCATGGTTTGCTTTTATCAAAGGGATAGCACCCATCGCACTTAATTTCACCAACCTTTTGCTTTCAGGACACAGCTTCATTGAAAGTCTCCGTCGGTGCCTACCAAGACTCCTTTCCTTCCTGATGTCACTCACAATGTGAACGACTCACCTGCCTCCCACTTCATCTTCTGGAATGCCCGGTCTTTGTACAGGAAACTTCCAATCTTCAAAACCACCCTTTCCTCTTATTCTCTCCTTGTAGTCGGTGTCTGTGAGACATGGCTCACAGATGCTTTCTCTCTTTCTTTCCCTAACTATTCCTCTTACAGGATGGACAGGGTACCTGGTGGAACAGGAGGTGGCCTGCTTTTGCTCATCCACCAGTCCCTTCCTTCTAGCTCTTACTATCACTTCCTTCCCATGCGGTGGATTAGAGCACCTGGGAGTGACTGTTACCTTTGATTCTCGGCCCTTAAGCATCCTTCTGATATATAATCCATGTTTGGATATTTCCCTTTAGGAATTCCAGTATCTGTTCTCACAACTTCCCTCCCCAGCCTTAATTATGGGTGATTTTAATGCCCATCACGACTTCTGGGAACTGGCCCTCCCCAGAAGCCGGAGAAACCGTTTGGGTGTCTCACTGTTGAGGTTCCTGACCCACTGTGAATCCCTTTTCCTCCTTACCCCACCTGGCCTCCCTACCAGGAATGATCCAGCTTCAGGAAACACTTCGACCATAGACTTTTGCCTGGGAAATGGCCCACCTCTCACCACTGTAACAACTGGCCCTTACATGGGGAGTAACCACCTTCCTGTTGTCATTTCTTTCACCTTCATACCTCCCCCACCTCCCTAGTCGCGCAGACCTTGTTGATCCTTCAAAACGGGAGACCTGGTTTCTATTCAGCTTGAATTAAATTCACTCATCCCTCCCATGACCGTCCCTTCAAACGAAAAAAATACCTACCTTTCTGAAGCCTTGGTGACTGGGGGGGCTCACCACTTTCTCTCCTAGCCGCTCCTTTCAAGTCCCTTGGTGGTCACAGAAGTGTGAGGTGACCCTTCAGGCCAAACATCATGCCTTTGTGGCATAGCGAAGAACCCCACTCCTTCTCTCTGCCAACACTTCCACTATTTGGAGGCCAGGTGCAAGCGTGTTATCCTTGATGAGAAACGCTCTGCCTGGGCTTTCTTCACTGTCTCCCTGTCATTTTCTACCTCAGTCTCCCGTACATGGTCTTTCTTCAGGAAGATGGTCCACCCATAATCCCCATTCACTTTCCCATTAATTAGTAAAAGTGCCCTTTTCTCCACCGATGCTCCAAAAGTCAAGTGCCTTGCAACCCACATCCACACCACACTCGGCTCTCAAGACCATGTGCCCCCACCTGTGTTACCCTCTTCCTCACACCCCAGCCATGAAATTAGCACTACTATTACTCCCTAGGAACTTTCCTCAGCTTTGAGATCGCTGTCTCAAGGAAGGGCGACAGGATTTGACACCATACGGAATGAGTCTCTCCATTGCCTCCCAGATGCTCTGAAACAGCTCCTTCTAGACATCCTCAACACCAGTTGGCTGTCGTGGATTTTCCCCTCGGTGTGACGTTATGCCATCACCATCCCTATCCCTAAACCTGGCAAAGACCTGACCGAGGCCCCCTCCTATAGACCCATTAGTCTCCTCTCCAACATCAGTAAAGTTCTAGAACACATTATACTAAATAGGTTAACCTGGTGGCTGGAACACAGACACCTCCTTCCACCCAACATGTTCGAGTTTTGCCCTCACTTGGGCACCCTGGATGCCTTGTTCTTACTGGAACATTGCATCCAGAAAGGGTTCAAAGAAAGGCACTTCACACTGGTAGCTTTTCTAGATTTAAAGGGAGCTTTTAATTCTGCCTCACAATGGAATTATTACTAAACTAGCCCACCTAGGACTCATAGGTCCACCACTAGAATGGGTTTAGTCTTTCTTAATGGAAAGATCCTTTTTCTTGGTGATTGGTGGCACCTACTCTAGGTTTTACCCAGTCACCAGAGGTGTCCCTCAGGGTTTTCTACTCAGTCCTTTGCTATTCAATGTCCTACTTTTTGACTTCCTTTCCCCTCCTGGCACACAAGCACTACTCTATGCTAATGACATCTCCCTCATTTGCTCTGCTTCCACCATCCAAGAGGCCCAACTTATACTCTAATGGGGGCTGGATGTCATTCATTCTTGTACTTCCTGTTAGTGCCTAGAAGTCTAGCCTATTGTGCTTCACTAGAAGGCGCATACCCAACATCCCTATGGTCACCATTGATGGTTCCCCTATCCCCTTTAGTCTAAAACACAAGTTCCTTGATCAACTGTTGGATGGCCCTCGGTTAACATGGAGCCATCACATACAGTACTTGGTGACCTCATGCCTCAAGAGGCTAAATATAATGAAATCCCTAACAGAGTCATTTGGACTACGGATGTGAGATTTATGGGGCGGCCTCACCCTCTCTTCTGCACAAACTGAAGGTCATTCAAAACTCAGAAATGTGCATCGCTTTAGGAGCCCTTAAGTCCTCCTCAGTCATAGCCCTTCAGGCAGAATCATCACTACCCTCATTATCACACAGATGCCTCACCCTCCTAGTCCGCACCTACACTAAACTCGCATCCTTCCCTATTGGTCATGCCCTCCATTTCCTCCTTCTCCGACATGGCAGAGTGCCACCTCATGACCCCTTGCCATATCAGGCCCACACACCCTTTGTAGACAGAGCTCTCTCCTGCTTTTCAACCCTTCGGTTGACACCTCCACCTTTCCTAACATTTAACAAGACTTCTCCTTTGGCCCCTTGGTTCTCTATCTCCTCACTCATCTCCCTGACTCTTCACATATCCACACACTGGGCTAAGTCCGGCTGCCTAGTGCAGGGCAAATCTCTCTTCAATGTTTTACTCCACACACACTATGGAGACCACCTCCACATTTACGCCAATGGCTCCCGCCTTCCTGACCCTCCGTCCTTTGGTGCAGCAATCTACTTCCCCTCCAAGTCCCTCACTAATGCCTGGAGGTTGCCGGCCACTGCATCCATTCTCACAGCTGAACTGTTTGCCATCAAAGAAGGACTCCACTTTGCTACCTCCCTTGCTGCCCCTTGCCCAATTGCCCTCTTCACAGATTCTCTCACTGCCCTCCAACTCATTCAATCCCCCACTGCCCACACCCCCACCACAGCCTCACTCTCACCATCCATCACCTCCTCCTCCACCTCATCTCCCAGGGACACAACATCGACCTCCAGTGGGTGCCTTTCCATATCGGTGTCATAGGGAACCCTTGTGGCGGATGGGGGGCTTCAAAGGCACACTACCAGACTAAGGATTGGCCACACCTACATAGGCTGGGCATAATCGACACCTTCCACTGCCCCTGGTGCCCCACACAGCTTGACATCCCTGAACACCTGCTACTGCACTGTCCACATCACTACTCCCTCCGTGTGGCACTTCTTCACCCACTGCATGCCCTGCAACCCCACAGACCCACACTGGCTGATCTACTAGGTGACTCCACCAATCCTAGCTTGGCTTTCAAGAAGCTTAACCTTACCAGGACCTTCCTAAAAAAATCTAATCAACTCCACCGCATCTAGATTAAAACTTAACCTGCTTACCGCACCTTTGGGGCACCAGAGGCTATGATATCACACCCTGAATGGCCTCAACAAAACATCAAGAAGAAGAAGAATTTATGTATTTCCAATTAGACTTTTCATCTTTGATCTTGTGTCCGGAAATTGCCATAAACTTTGTCCACATAGATTTCAGCTCAGAAAAAGTAGCTAGGAAAAATGGCCCCAAATAAGCTAAGACTTGGATCTGGCCATACTCTACACAATTACGTTAAAAACTGCTGTAAACATTAAGATCGGCGGTGCGCCCGGAAAAGTTTATTTTTTGCATGTATGTTTCGTTCACCCATGCTTGCATATTCATGCTCATTAGAACATTATCCTATAAACAGTTATGGGTAAACATTACGATCGGTGGCGCGAATGATAGAACATAAACTATTTCGCCTGTGTTCCAATATTTTTCACCTTTTTGGAGTAAATTCAAGGGGACTGCTTGTGTGTGTGTGGAGGGGGGGTAAATACTGCAGGGCCCCTCCTATGATGATTATGAGTTTCAATCAATAGGGGGTCTGGGGGGTGTCATAATTGTTTATAGAATAATATTCTAACATTTTTTTTTTACACTTTTATTTAACCAAATCATTTTTGTGACTATAATCGTTTTGCAAATTATAGTAGGAGGAAGGGGGGGGAGTCTAACATCAGAAATGAATAAATAGTGAATTTTTATTTTGTTTTTCACTTAATATCTTTTTATTATCCTCATTTGTATTAATTTTTATTTGTCAATATATTTTTTCCTATTTTACTATTTTTATTACCTTTTTTATACATTTAAATATACTTAACTAGATCTTTTAGAGCAGGGGTTCTTAAACTTTTTCAGCCGTGCCCCTCCTTAGCATCATTCATGAAATCTCGTGCCTCCTCCCCACCCATTTCCATATCCATAAAAATCAAGTTCGTTTCTTTGAGTGTGTAAAAAGGGCAGGTTATATTTTGATTACAATGTCTCATCATCAAATCACAACCAGCTTCTGCTGAACATTTTTTATGTGAGCAATCACAATCAGTAAAATCAATGGGAAGGATGAAGTTGTTTTTTTGAAGCCAATAATTGAATGTGAGATTTGGTTGACAATGCGCATTGCAAATCTGCCTCACAGTCCAGCCTGTTCCTTGATTCCATCTTCACATTCACGAGTGTAGAAAACCTAGTTTCACAAAGGTAAGTGGCTGAGAATGGTAGTAAGGTGTGCAGTGCTACATTTCCAACTTTTTGGTATACACAAACATATATCGTCCAGAAATCGCTCACAGGCATCATTTGGAAATCATCTTTTGCGGTAGAGTTGAATTTCAATTCCAAAAATTCCTCCTGCAGATCGTCCTTTAGGATGTCTTCATTGACTGACTTTGTTGATATATAATCTTTTCAGATTATCCTTACCTTTAATTACATTATTCACAGATAATTTTGATCATATTTAAACTAAAATTTTACTGGACTACCTGCACTCACTGACCCACTGTGCCAACTAGTAAACTTGTTTTCAGCTAAAGAGTATCTGACTATAATATATCTTATAAAACACTACAAATTATTGTATGGTGAAACAGCAAATAAATCAGATCATATATTGCACATCAAAACCATAACCAGAACGAGAGATCATACATGCATAATATAAAAATTAATATTACCTACCTGTTGGGAATGGTGCATAATAAAACTTCTTTAGCTATCAGTGCACAAACACTATGAACCCTCTCCTCTCATTCATTGTTGAATCACAAACAACATGTAAATTTAAAGTCCTCCAAAGTGATACACTTATTATTAGGTACCTACACTATTTGATTTTGTGTAAATGATCTCAGCATACATAGCTCACACATCATAATTATATTTTCTTCATCTTCACTTACTCTAGGTACCTTAATTGTTTTCATCCTTCTGTATACTATGTATTCTGTCTTCTAAACTGTCAAGAGCATTCAACATACTACCTAATCATATGGTTCTTGGATTGGATTGCAGAAGCAATACACATCATACAACATAACCTTACTACCCCATGCACTTCTAAATGACATTATGAATGAGGCACACAAAATAATACACTTAAATAGCATCACTTTACTGCACCTTGTACTTCAAGATGACACAGTTGATGTCTGCTACCATTAACACTTCATCTGAATATCACATACTTCCGGAACGTCATGGGCTTTTCTTATGTAAATTATATATTTAGCAATCAAAGTTAAAATCTAGCCTATTAAATGTCGTTGATGTTATGGTAATTACATATATTTTCCATAGAAACTTTTACAAAATCATTTTTATACACAGCGTCATGTGATAAAACTCTGGGAACCAAATTATTACAGCCTTTATTATTCTCTATGTATTGGTGAACCACCTGAAAAATTGAAAAAATGAATTGACAAACTGGCCTTTGAAATGTTTCCTGACTTTCAGTCACTTCTCAAGATTTACCAGCAAAAAAGGTTTCACACTGGATTGTGCCATGCCTTCCCTGAGAACCCTTCATGCCCTCCAGTTTAAGAACCTCTAGTTTAGAGGAACTAGTTTTGGTAAACATGAAGATCGGTGGTGGACCTGAAAAAGGTTGTATTTTTTTCCATATCTGTTTCGTTCACCCACGCATGCATATTCATGCATGTTTGGTCAAATAAAAATGTTAGAACATTATTCTATAAACAATTATGATTATATACTGGGGGGGGCCCTGAGACACCCCCCAATTGATTGAAACTCAGGATCATCATAAGGGGCCCCCCTTAAGTGTTTAAATCCCTCACAAGCAGTCCCCTTGAATTTACTCAAAAAAGGTTAAACATATTGGAACACAGACAAAATAGTTTGCGTCCTATGGTTCATGCAGCCTAGTTTATGTGGAGCCTTTTGGGTGGAGGATAGATGACTTTTAGGCCACAAATTTAGTTTGAACTTGGCTTTGTTCTGGGCAATTTGCCCTTTGTCTATTATCAAACTTTCTGCTTTATTTTCGGATAGAGAAAATTTGTTAACATTTTGGGATGATCATAATTTGTTTACTGTTAAAATCCATGGTGAAGTTTATGGTCAGGTATTAGAGATTAAAGATAATTATGAACTTAGATGTACAAAAACTAAACGTGACTCAAGTGATCGCCATTATTTAAAAAAAATCAGCTTTGAATGGGACTTTTTTCTCAAATTAGTCAAAATAGGAATTAAAGAAAGATTCCATGCTTTCCTCACTGCTATTTCAGAAGTATTCCCACCACAATAAAGTAAGAGCGTTTTTCGTTTGTTTTGTTTTTTTGTCATTTTTGTACAAAAATGGCGTTGGGTATATTCAAACACATATGAATATGCATGCGCGGGGGAATGAAACATACATGCAAAAAAGTACACTCTTTCAGGCAGGCCACCCATCTTCATATTTACTCGATTATGATTATATACTAGGGGTTGTGTCCCCCAGACCCTCCCCAATTGATTGAAACTCAGGATCATCGGAGGGTGGTCCCCCCACAGTGATAAATCCCCAATGAGCAGTCCCCTTGAATTTACTCAAAAAAGGTGAATGTATTGGAATACAGACTGCTGATCTTCATATTTACCAAAACTGCCACTCTGAGCCTTTCCTGACCAAAATTTTGATGGCATCCTAATGCCACCGGGAAAAGAAAGCCACCAGCTGGCTCCCTCTGCTACATGCACCACTGAAAACATGGAATACTCTACAGCTGCCTCCAAGAGGTCCCGCTCTCCTTCTCCATCCACCGATCAGGTACCAATTATGCTGGCCAAATCCAGCAAATCCTGCATGCCTCTCTCTTATGCCTCAATAGCTGCTTTCCCTCCCTCATCCCTTGCTGGAGCTGCACCCCCTCTCACTCTCAGCCCCACCAGTCATCAGACCAACAAATTATCAGTGTACAAGAGGTCAACCGATGCTTCATCCACATGGATAAGGTGGCAAAAGCCCTTTATGCCTCTATATTTGCCAAAAGACTAATACAACAAACCCTCACCATCACTGAAGGGGGATGGGGAATCAAGTTCAAGGTGGCCAACCTTGATAACCTGCATCAGCCCCCTGAGTCAGTTATCAAGTTGGGGAAGTTGTCTGTGCAGTGCTGGGCAGCAACAGACAAGGACCCAACATACACTTTTGGAAGGATTTTCCCTGTCTTCTCAGACATGACTAACTGGGACATTCTAGACAAACTTACTGTCCTGGACGGACACTCGACTCAAGTAGTAGATGCCTTCTGCCTTCCATAATTTGTTAGGGATGGAAAAACAACCATCAAGATAGGCATCTGTCTCAAATCCAGTGGCTCCCTCCCTGAAAGGGTTACTCTGTAGTTGGCTGCCTACCTGGTGAGACCACACACACTCCTTGTCACCCGGTGCACTCGCTCTTCTGTTTGGCCACAGAAACATCTCCTGCAATGGAAAAACCTGCTGTAGGAGATGTAGTGGCTTCCATGATGCAGAAGGGTGAACATGGTCCGCTTCCTGCCTTTTCTGTGGGGGTCACCGCCCAACCTCCAGGCAGTGCCCGGCATACCTCCAGGCAACATGAAGCAATTAAAACTAAATTAAGAACCATAAAGCCTAGGTCTTACCACCCTAACTCATCTAAGGTGCCACACTCTGCTACTGTCCAAGCCTCCCCTCCTATACAAGCTTATTCTACAACTCCACCATACCCCCTTAGTTCACAAATTAACATTACTCAGAAGGCTGCTGAATCTACCCTTTCTCACCCTTTTAATCACTATCTTTTCCCTATAAACTCCCAGTCCTCAAAGAAACATCACTCTCCTAAATCTTCCCAAAATAATACCTCTTCACACCCTGTTCCACGGCCTAAAAATCAATGGGAGAAGAGCCACAAGGGGGCTGTCTCCAAGCTGGAACTACCTTACCTACACCTCACCTCACACCCCAGTCTGCACCCTTCCCACATCCCCCACCTCTGCTTTTCCCTATGCAGCCCAGTAGCCTCTGCCTGTGATTGATAGTGCATGCCTTGGACCTACAGACACCTCTCGAACCCAGCTTACCTCAGACCTCTCCCTCTCTGCCTCCATCAGGGGAATTGCACCCATTACACTGACCTTCATTAACTTCCTTCAGGTAGCAGCCTTAGAGATAGCCTTCCGAGGTGTCTGCCAGACTTTCTGACCTTCCTTATGTCACACACACGTAATGACTCCTTCATCTCCCCACTTCATACTCTAGAATGCCCAGTCTCTATACCAGAAACTTCCAATTTTAAATCCACACTTTCTTCCTATTCACCTCTAATTGTCGGTATCTTTGAGACGTGGCTCACTGATGCATTTTCCCCCTCCTTTCCCAGGGTGGACAGGATGGCTTGCAGAACAGGAGGCAGCCTGCTGCTGTTGGTCCACCAATCCCTCCCTTCTAGCCCTCTCATTATAACTTCCTCCCCGGTGGCAGATTAGAACATCTGGGAGTGACTATTACCTTTGATTCTGGGCCTCTTCAGATCCTATTAATATATAATCCATGTTTGGATATCTCCGTTCATGAGCTTAAATTCTTATCTTCTCAGCTCTCCTCCCCAACACTAATAATGGGCGATTTTAATGCCCATCATGACTTCTGGAATCCAGCCCTTCCCTGGAGCCAGAGGAACCATTCAGACTCCTACTCTCTTATCACCTCCCCTGGCCTCCCTACCAAGATTGATCTAGTTTCAGGGAACCCCTCTACTTTGGATCTATGCCTGGGAAATGGCCCCCTCCTCCATACCACTATCACTACTGGTCCTTACATGGGAAGTAATCATCTTCCTGTAGTCATTTCCTTCCCATCAGTGCCACCGCCGCCCCCTCTCTCACGCAGACGTTAGTCTTTTAAAAAAGGAGGCTGGGGCACCTTTCAATTAGAACTAAAATCAGTTACCCCACTCACTTCACTCTTGTCACAAGGCCAAATTCAGTATATCACAGAAACCCTGCTGGATGTGGGATCCCATCACTTTCACTTTGTCACCTCTCCCCAGCCTGTACCTTCAGTGTCCCATGGTGGTCTTAGAGGTGTGTGGCAGCCCTTCAGGCAAAATGCCACGCTTTTAAAGCATGAAAGCATATCTTACCCCTTCTCACCCGCTTCCGGTGCAAGTGCGTTATCCTTGATGAAAAATGTTCTGCCTGGGCTTCATTTTGTACCTCTCTATCCTTTACTTCCTCAGTCTTCTGGGCCTAATCATTCATCAGAAAGATGGTCCACCCTCAACCCCCACTCACCTTCCTGTTAACTAATAATGGTGCCCTCCTCACCACAAACACCCAGAAAGCTAAGTGTACTGCCTCCCACATTCACACCACACTTTGCTTCCCTGAACCTGTACCTGCCCCAACATACCTCCATCACACATGGACCACACAATTAGCACAGCTATCACACCACAGGAGCTTTCCTCAGCTTTACACTCACTGTCTGTGGGGAAGGCCACCGGGGTGGACAATATCCCCAATGAATTCATCCGATGCCTCCAAGACCCTATGGCTCACCTCCTCCTGAACGTCTTTAATAACAGCTGGCTGTCGGGGACATTCCCTTTAGTGCGGCGACAAGCAGTCACACTTTCTATCCCCAAACCTGGCAAGGACCCCTCAAAGGCTTCCTCATACAGACCCATTAGCCTCCTTTCCAACCTTGGGAAAACACTAGAACACATAGTACAGAACAGACTGACATGGTGGCTAGAACACAAACACAGAGCCCGAGTCCACCCCTGTGAAAGCTTCGCCTCAGAAGATGGCGCAGGTGCCGGAGGCCTCACAATGAGAGGAGGTTTTCCCTCCCCAGGCTGGTACCCCTATAACACCCAATACCTCCATTTCAGAGAAGGATCTTGCTGAGGCTGGCTCATGTGGCCTGGGGGCTTCTACAGTGGACTGGAGAAGCGGGTTTATTTCCCACCCCATCATAAAAAGAAATGAAACAGGATAAAAGAAAAAAGAGGGGGGGGGGCTCCACTCACTCCACCGGAGCTGCAGGGATGCACAGGGCCCCTGTGCGGAGTGGAGACTCGATTATATTGGGGCCCCTCATACAGCGGTTACCTGGAATTTATGAGCAAATGATAAGTCCAAATCATGTGTGGCTAAGTGTGTCACTTGCAGAGAGCCACAACTCACTTCTTCAAAACAATGTGGTGCTTATCACCTTAAGAATGAAATCCTGGCTGTCCAGGCCTAGGATTTTATTTCATCTCATTTCACGAGGCTAAGAACTTGTTCCTGATACTCTGTAATATATTCTACTCTTTTGTTCTATGTAATTACCTATTCATTTCTTTTCAATTTTTTCCTTTAAATATTTAGATTAGATTATTGGTAGAATATTTTTAATTAAATAAGTTCCTTTAGTTCCAGAGAAGATATCTGATAAATCTTTGATTATATTAAAGCATCCCAAACTAGAAATATTTGGTAATCAACTTTATAAGTTAAATGCTCTTAATTAAGATTTAAATCTGTAAGGACCCCAAAAAGTGGTAAGTTATTTGCTAATTTTGAACTTATCTATTTTATTATTTACCTGTTAGAAAAATTAGATTATTTAAATTTGTGATTATTCTTAATTTAGTTAAATTTTGTTGACTGTTTCTGTGCAAGACGAAGGTTTCTTCACCTCTTCATGAAGTTTTTTGTTGTAAATTAATAAGCCTAATTCCAACTTAAATTTATTATAATTTATCGCAATAGATTTACATTATTATATTACTAAATTTATAATCTTTTCCTTCATTTCATTATTAAATTTTCTTTAGAAGAATTCGAGTGCCATATGTTAATAAAAACTAATTTTTAGGTTCTAGTCTAGGACCAAAGAAATAGTTATAGTCTTGGACTGAAAAACCTCCAATTGCGCCAGGCTTGGACGCAAAAATTCATTCCAGTCTTTGGTCTATATTGTCTAAAGACCATCAAATCTCTGGTGTTGCTCCAATTATAAATATTCTTTTGTATAGTAGTTAGTTCTTAAATTTAATCTATTCTTACAACTGTGTTGTTATTAGTAACCCAATTGCTAAAAAAGAGAAGAAATCTAAGCTCCTGTCTCTTGGTTGCTTTCTCTTAAGTCTTTCCTTTGCGCCCTGATTTCTCCAGTTCTGCATAACCTTTAATACTGAACTGTTCAAGCCTTTTTCCTTTCTACTATCTCTCTTCCTATTTCCTTTCTGAATACTCCTTCCCTGAGTTGTCATTTGGGCGGGATTTATGCCCCAGTGAAGAAACCATTTGAACAACTATATTATCATTTTATGTTCCTCTGACCCAATCTGAGCAGCAACAGTGCCTAGTGCTGTAGCGGGCTGAAAAATTTAGACTAACCCCAATCGATCCAACCCGCTTCCTACACTAATCCGGACGTGAGAAATTGAAGGAGAATGAAACGGATTGTATGTACAGTCCTTTACTAACAAAAAAATACAATATTTACAAAAATATGGGTTGATATATTAGAGATCTCTTTCCTATTCACACAAATTTCAGCTAAAGTTTCCTATATATATGAAATAAAAAAAAATAAATAAGTCCCACATTTTTATATTATTAATCGATCCTAAGAACAATTAAAAAAAATCAAACAAGCAACCAAAAAAATCTGGACTACAACAGTCAATATATAGTTAACAAACAAAAAAAAATAGAAGGCCTCACGTGGTACAAAGAGGGTGGGGGGGGCGGACATCCATCCACCTACCACTCGAGAGAGCAAAATGCCTACATCTTCCAAACACTTGGCCCCTCTGCGCTTGATGGAAGATAAGTGATCTTATCACTCTTGCGTGGCTATTCTAAGCCCTCTTTCATTTACAATACTAATAGGGCTCTTCGTTAAATTTATTAAGACAAAGTAATATTTGGTTTGGTATATAAATATTTATGACACTAAGTCCTTTCCAGGATATGGCGCTTTGTTAAATTTACTTAATTCAAAGTAATATCTTGTTTGTAATATAATGATATATGAAACTAAGTCCAATTTTGTTTGTAATATAAGGATATATGAAAGTAAGTCCAATCTGAGAAAGAAAAAAACAATTTTAATGCATGAAATCAAATACATATATATACAAAAAGAAAATATAAAACAACCTCATTCCCACTCACACACACATTCTTACAGAGGGAGGGAGAGGGTATTGGGAAAAGGGTGTGGGAGAATGGCCCTTCATATACACTCATATTCAATCCACCACAGTGCTGCCTGGTACATCTTATGCCTCACTGTTGAGAAAGAGACAATCTGGTCCTGGCCCATCCAGGCCTACAGGCACGGTCACTTCCACATCAATTAGGAACCCTTCTGCAGGTTTTACACACCTGGGTGCTCTGCTGGTAGAGCTTAGGGCATAAATGGTTCACATCCAGCCCTGGCTAATATCAGAACTATCCCCTCCTTTCCCCAGTGTGACCATTGCTTTTAAGGCGAAATAGCTGCACGCCTCCACCGAGTCATTAGACTCAAAAGAGGCAACACCTCAGAAGTTAGTTGTGAGGCCATCTTTCGGGCTTTCTAAAGCTGCCTCCTGAAAGGAGGACAGCACTATAGGAGTTTTGGCTCCTGGGTGACTATAATGCAATGAATCCACCTCCTTAGTTGCCCCACCTGGCTCATTTATAATAAATTTCCACCCCACTCACCCTATGACAAAGATAACTGTTCAATGCTCTATATAACTATTGGCTCAATTATAAAAATCTCAAAAAAACTTAGTAACTAAATTAAATATAACTGGACCATTATTATAAAAATCTCTCCTACCTCCATAACGCAGGGTAACATTGACTACTTTTCAAGTTTGAAAGTTAATCATAATTAAAATATTACAGCAAAACCAAATGTTAAGTATTCATATAATAGCTCTTGTACTCGGCTTACCTTGTGGTGGAGCAAATCTGAGTGTGTGTATAAGGGGCCATTCTCCTACCCCTTTTGACAATACCCTCTCCCTCCCTCTGTAAGAATGTGTGTGGGAATGGGTTTGTTTTTTTTGTTTGCTTGTTGTTTTTTATTAGCATGTTATTATAAGATTTTTTTTCTTTCCAGGCGCCATATTCTGGAAAGGACTTAGTGTCATATATCTTTATATAGCAAACAAAATATTACAAAGAGCCCTATTAGTGTTGTTAAGGAAATAGGGCTTAGAATAGCCACGCAAGAGTGATAATATCACTTCTCTCCAACCAAGCGCAGAGGTGCCAATTGTTAGGAAGTCATAGGCAATTTGCTCACTTGAGTGGCAGGTGTCTGGACGTCCCTCATCCCTTTTTGTACCATGTGAGGCCTTTGTTTGTTAACTATATATTGACTGTTATAGTCCGGATTTTTTCGGTTGCTTGTTTGATTTTTTATTGTTCTTAGGATTGATTAATAATATTTATAAGTGGGACTTATTAATTTTTTCTGATTTCGTATATATAGGATTTTTTTGTAATTTTTGTGAATAGTAACGAGATCTCCAATATAATCGCCACTCTCTATTGTAGATATTTTGTACATTTTTTTGTAAGTAAAGGGACTGTATATAAAATCCGTTTCTTTCTCCTTCGATTTCTCTCATCCAGATTAGTGTAGGAAGCGGGTTGGATCGATTGGGGATTAGTCTAGATTTTCGGCCCACTACATTTTGCGCCTGAATAGGGATGTGAGACTTCAAAACCGGGAGTGTGACGGGATTGGATTGCAGTCCATACCCAATTAGCGTGACAAGTAGTTTGATTGATTTTTCCCTCCTCCTATCTTTTTACTAACTTGGGAACAATGGCTGTGGCAGAAACTTTGAATGAAGAAGTTGTGCGATTGAGACTGGAGTTGAGGAAGAAAGAAGAGGAGTGTGAAATGTTGTGGGGAATGATTGAGGGAATGAAGAATGAAATGAAAGGGATGAATGAAAAGACATAGGATGAAGAAGGAAATGGGAGACCGACAGGATCAGACTGACCGACGGATGCAGGACCTATATAATATGATGACAGGGGCTGGACCAGCCCCAGGACCTACAACGTTGACCCCTGCTCCTACTGAAGGGACTCCGCTAAATGGAATGGATGGCAGTGTGATTGAGTCTAAAGAAGATATTGTGAGTGGTAGGAAAGGGGGTGAATGAAAGAGAGTGGAAAGTAAGAGAGGAAGGAAGCATGGTTCTAAGGTTAAGGATAGGAAGGCGAGAGGGAAGAGTGTGGATTCGCTATACTCAGATGAGGGAGAGAGTGACGATATGATTGGAATGATTGAGATCGAGAGTAGCTCTTCGGAGAGTGAAGTGAATGTGGGGAAAGGAATTTTGATTAGGGAAGTGCCAAAGATAGATAGATTTAGGTTACATGGTGGGAAAAGGGTGGAAGAATTCTTCGGGGAATTTGAGTGATATTGTAAGCTCAAGTACCCTGAGAATAGGGGATACTGGATGAATGTTTGGAGGGAAAAGTATTGTAGTTTTTCCGTGTGATTACAAGTGTGGGGGAACTGAGGTACGATGTAGTGAAGAAGAGATTGATTGGGCAGGTGAAACGAATAAAAGATTGTGTGAAGTATAAAAGGGTGAATGAATTTGAGAAGGCTCGAATGGGCAAGAGTGAAAGTGTGAACATGATTGCACATAGGGTTGAGAGTATGGCGAGAAAGAGGTATGATGATGATGATGTAAATGAATGTAAACCACTGATGAGGAAGTTTTTGGACACGATCCTGCAAAAGGTGAGTGAATGGCTGAGTGGAAAGAGAAAGGAGAGAATAAGACTGACAGGTGAACGGTTAATGTGGGAGGATGTGTTGGAACTGTTAGAAGATAGACAATTTGATGATGAAAGCGATCTAGAAGAGGATGGATGGTACAGTGTGAATGTTGGGGGTAAGAAGCCCAGGAGCTTTCATCCACCCCAGCAGTTTGTCAGCTACAGGGATGCCCTGAAGGCTGTGTCAGCTGGAGTGATGTCGAACTTCCTGGACCAGCAGAATGGATGGGTAAATGGAGGGTGGTTGAATGGAAGGGGACAGATGAATTTCAAGCGTGGGAACGGATATATGAGAGAGAAACCGAGGTATGTCCCAGCAAATGAGAGACCGAATTGTGGGAAAAAGATTGTGGAATGTCGTCGGTGTGGAAGGAAAGGTCATATGTTGGCAGAATGTAGGTGGATGTCTGGTGCATGTTTTGGGTGTGGTAAGAAAGGGCATATGATAAAGGATTGCCAAGAAAGTTTGAAAGAGTGCTTCGAGTGTAAATAAATAGGCCATTTGAAGAAAGATTGTCCGAGGTTGAATGGTGGAGCAACTGCTGGGGAAAGTATGAAATATGCATGTGGTAATTGTGGAAAGGCTGGTCATTATGCAAGGATGTGTCGTGACCAGAGGAATGTATGTAGCTATTGTGCGATGGAAGGACATTCGAGTGAAAAGTGTTGGATTAGACTGAGTGCGCAAGGTGTGAATGCAAAGTCTGAAGCGGGAAACTGAATTGTAAGAGGGTACCTGGTGAAGTATCCTCTGGGTGCATGAGTGTGAGTAATTTGTTGGTAAGTCTTTCTAGTGTGAAAGTGCTGTCTGGTAGGAAGTATGAGTGTCTGAGTGTGAAGGTGGAATTGAATGGAGTTGAGTGTTTGTCTTTAATAGATTCTGGATGCAAGGCGAGCTTGGTGTATAAAGATGTGTATCACAAGGTTAGCGAGAAAGTCCTCCTGTCTGAGTGCAAGGGTAGTTTGGTAGGTATTGGTAATAGGAGAGTGCCTGTGATTGGAATGATAAGGTCAGCTGTTCGAATGCATGGTATGATGATGAATGAATGTGAATTCTCTTTGATTGATAAGCTGAGTAGGGAGTATGGTGTACTTTGGGGGTATGATTTTATGAAAATGAATTGTATGGTTGTGCATCCTGCGAGTGATCAGATTGAGAGAAAGATTGGTAAAAATGGGGTGTATAAGTTGTATGTAAGGAAAGATGGTAGCATTTTGAGGAGTGTGTTTACTGGTATTGAGGTGACTGCTTTGGAGAATGTAAGGCTTGTGAAGGGTGAAAGGGTGTCTGTAGGAGTGAATTGGAGTAAGGATGTTAGTTTGAATGTGGGTGAGAACACTGTGGTATTGGATGGAAAGGATGCGTGTTATAAGGTAAGGCGTGTTGCTTGTGTGTTTGATGGCTTGATGAGAATGAATGATCCTTTTGTATGTGTGCAGGCGGACCCCAGTGTGAAAGGGCAGGTGAGGGAAATCCAAGTCGGAGATGTACTGGGTCACCTCTCCACTGTCAATGAGGTAGGTATGGATGATAGTACAGATGTCAGGGTGAATGTTGCAGGTGAAAAGACGTGTGAATGGACGTATAATGAAGTGAAGAGCATGGTGGAATTGGATAGATGTTTAACTGTGTATGAAAGGGAGGATGTGTATCGAATGATATTTGAACGAAAGGGGGTCCTCAGTAAGGGTGATCTGGATTTTGGGGTTGCAAAACTTCTGGAATTCAAGATTTTCCTGAAGGAGGACTCCCCAATCTATCAGCAGCCAAGGCATTTCACAAGTCCGGTTGCTGATGAGATTGAGGAGCAGTGCTTGGAATTGGAGCAATTGAGGGTGATTGAAGAGAGCGAGAGTGCATGGAATAGTCCAATTGTGCCTGTACGTAAGCCGGATGGAAGATTGCGTCTGTGTGTGGATTATCGAAAGGTGAAAGAAAAGTTTCTGATGTGTCTGGTATCTGAGTGTGTGTATAGTATGCATGGGATGGAGTGGTTTATGAAGCTGGATCTGGTACGGGGGTATTACCAGATGCCCATTTCTGACGAGAGCTGGCCGGTAACTGCCTTCTCTTCCACAAAGAGGCATTACCAGTTCCGGAACCTCAGCTTTAGGTTGGCTAATTCTCCCGGAGCCTTCCAGCGGGCAATGAATGTTGTATTGAGTAAGTTTGCAAGTAAGAATGTGATTGCATTTATAGATGATATTTTGATTATGACTGAGACTTTTGAGGAGCATATGAGATTGGTGAATGATGTGTTGAGAATGTTGGAGAGTGTTGGTGTGAAGGTGAAAGTGGCGAAGTGTGAATGGTTTGCGAAAGAAGTGGAATTCCTTGGGCATATGGTGAGTGAGAATGGGTTGCGAAAATCACTGAAGTATGTTGAGAAGGTGCGAATGTTTCCTAAACTGGTGACTGTGAAGCAACTGAAGTCGTTTTGAGGTTTGATTGAGTTCCAGCGAAAGTTTATACATGATCGTTCTGGTGTGAGTAAGCCTCTGACTGAGTGGATGGGCAAGAATGGTAGTACGGTTGTCAAGTGGAATGATAAGATAAATGAGGCGTATGAGAGACTGAAAGAGGCAGCGGATGAAGATGTTGAATTGGCTTACCCAGATTATAGTGTGAATGCTAAAATGCTTGAATTGTATACAGATGCGAGTGGGTATTGTATGGGAAGTTTTCTGATGCAAGAGCAGTGTTTGAATCGAGAGAATGTCAGGTGAATTATTGGGTATGTATCCAAGGCTATGAATGTTGTAGAATGAAAGTATTCGACTGTGGAACAAGAGTTGGTTGTGATAAGATATTGTTTGAAAGTGTTGCGTCCGTTTTTGTATTTTGTGAGGTTTGTGATAAAAACCGATCATCAACTTCTTGTGTATCTGCAGCGTATGAAGTGGGCTGATAGTAGGATTACAAGGACTTTGGAAGATTTGAGTGACTTTGACTATGTGATTGAGTATGTGCCTGGTGAACGGAACGGAGTGGCTGATTTGATGTCAAGGTATCCTGGTACGAATGATGAAAATGTGTGTGGAGTGAGTGATCCTGAGTATTTGCCGAAAGGGATTATGAATGGAAAAGAGAGTAAGGGTGGTGGTGATTTCTTGTTTGAGAGTGTATGGAATGGTTTGCAAGATTTGAAGAGTGATGGAGTAGACGTGAGAGTGCCCGATAGTGTGGATGACTTAAGGAAGGAGGTAATGAATGAAGTATGTAGGAAGCCTGAAAGCATTGGTATGGCAAAGGTGCTGAACTTTATGAAAGAATTGAGAGCAATGTGTATGCAAGGGGTCCCGCCATTTCAGGAAGTGTTGATTGTAGTCAGTCGTTTGTATGGAGTGATTGTTTATGTGCACTTTGGTGGTGAGAGGCCAATTGTGTACAAGGATGAGAAGATGAAGGGTTTGAATCCTTATTTGGTACATCTGCAATGTTTGAGCGGTGTGCACTACAATTGGGTGATTGAAAAGTGTTCATATATAATAGAGAAGAATGATTGTCTGGATGAAGATGAGTGTGTGGGGAGTGATGATATGATAGTTGATGACAGTGTGGATATCAGTGCTGATGTTGGTGTGCTTGTTCCTTCTGTGTATTGCGAACATGGTGGACCTGATATGATGGAAGCAAGAGGGAAAGTTGGTGAAAGGTTGTTCTGTGGTTTGATTGATACTGGAGTGCAAGTGTCTTTAGTGAATGAGAGGATTCTGAGTAAGTATGATGAGTTTAGATGTTGCAAGCATAAACCTGTGAAGTTACGGATAAGTGGATTAGGGAATGGCATGTTAGTGGCATGGGAACAGGTTAGTCTGAAAGTGAGTTTGGGTAATGGTGTGAATGTGAAGCATGACTTTGTGATTCTGAAAGATGAGCAAATGCCGTGTTGTTTCTTGGTTGGTATAGACTTTATGAGATTGAATGATTTGTCTTTGGATGCTGATAAGCATTGTCTTATGAAAAGTGAATGTGAGGTGATGAAGTTGAATGAGTGTGCGAAGAATGTTGTCAAATTCTATGGCATGATTGAGTTGGTCATGGATGATGAGAATGAGATTTTAAGTGATGATGATATTCTAGAGATGCAAGAGATGTGTCCTTTTGTTAGTGAGTTGAAGAGGTGTGTAATGACGCGTGTTGATTTGAATGAATGGCCAGAGTGTTTAAGTGATTTTAAAAGGTATGCTAAGGATTTTGTTGTTTGTATGGATGTTGTATATTTTGTGAGGCATGTGAAGGGTGGTGATGATATGTATGTACCTGTGAT
Organism: Ceratothoa steindachneri; assembly: GCA_963969495.1. NCBI lineage: Eukaryota > Metazoa > Arthropoda > Malacostraca > Isopoda > Cymothoidae > Ceratothoa > Ceratothoa steindachneri. The sequence goes on from OZ018333.1 coordinate 90,931,441, forward strand.
GTCCTTAGTTGGTATGATTGGTCTGGTGAAGGTTGTGCATGATAATTATGGGCATATGGGCAAGTTTAAGCTTTGGGAGTGTATGAAGGAGCATGTGTTCCATCCATTTCTGAGAACTGTTGTGAATGATGTTGCAACTACGTGTGAAAGGTGTCAGAAGCGAAAGGTGCAAGGTGTGTAAGGGAAACCACTGATGTTGAAAGTTGATGCGAAAGAACCGTTTGAATTGGTAGTGATTGATTGTGTGTCTTTGATGCGTACGAGTGCTGGGAATGTTGGTATGGTTGTTATGGTTGATCATAAAAGTAAGTTTGTGTATGCAGCGCCTGTGAGAGATAAAAGGAGTGTGACTGTTGCACATGTGGTTGAGCAGTTGTTTTTTCCTATGTGTTTATGGAAGCCTAGAAGATGTCTGAGTGATAATGGGCCTGAATTTGTAGGAGAAGTGTTTGAGCAAATGTTGAGAGAGAATGGTGTGGAGCATGTGAGAACAACTCCGTATGTACCGTCTTCAAATGGATTGGCTGAATGTACTATAAGAACCTTGTGTGAGATGTTGAGAATGATGAGTACGACAGTAAATGACTGGGATGTATGTGTGGGGAGAGTGTTGTGGGCGTATAATTCAACTGTGCATAGTGCAACTGGAATGTCCCCATGTCAGTTTGTGATGAATTTTGAAAGGCGAGTGAAAAATAGGTTTCGTTTGAGTGAAAGTGAGCAGAGTGTATGGCATGAGGCACATGAAAAGTTCCGTTCATTTGAATTAGGTGCGAAAGTATTGAAGGTGAAAGATTTGAATGGTAGGTTGAATGTGTCAAAGATGAGTGAGAAGTTTGGGAAAATGGGGTGACGTATGTTTTGGAGAGTTTGAATGACGGTATGACTGAGAGAGTGCGGGCTCATCAGAGTCAGTTAAGGAGATGGAGAGAACCTCCTGACTATCTGGTGAGCCATCCGGTGTATGAATTGTGCAAAGAGAGAGATAGGGTGTCTGATGATGAGAAGGCGTGTGATAGTATGGATCGGTCTGGGAAAGAGCTTGTCTTGGTCTCGAGGAGTAAAAAGCGTACAAAGAAGAGTGAAAGGAAAAATACAAGTACGAATGAAAGTAAGTCTGAGCAGAGTCTTTCTGGTATAGGGGATCTTGAGTTTTTGTATAAACAGGTGAGTGATTCGGCTGGTATAAGTAGACGAGTGAGTGAGCTGCCTGTACCTGATTTTTGTGGTTTTGGAAACAGTATGAATGATAGTGTATTTGTGAAGAATGAACCTAGTGTGGCTGATTTTTCGGGTTTTACGAATGGTAACAGTAGTGGTGAGTTTGATGTAGTGAATGATGAAGTGGCTGATTTTTCAGGTTTCTGGTGGGAACCAGTCGAAAGGGTTTCTGGTATGCCTGTTGAGAATACAGGGAATGTGAGTGACCTGTCTATTTCGCAAGAATGTACCTTGAGTTGGATGAGAGCTATGAGTGAGGAGCTGATGAATGGGGGTATGAAGAGTGAAGGTTCTGAACGGAAGAGTATGAAAGAATTCTGTCGTGAGATGGGAGAACTGGTAATAAGGACTAAGAGTATGGTTGACGAGATGATTAATAGTGATGATGAGACTGACAGGAAGACTGATGAACAACCCTGACTGATTGCTACACGTAGCCAGGGACCAGTAGAAGAGTGTGAATGGATGCAGAAGGGTGCGATTGAGCACAAGTGGTACCATGAAGAGTGATTGAAAGGGTTTTGTGAGTGACTGGTTGAATGGCTTAAGGAAGGAGGGGGTGTGATGGAGCGAATCTGAGTGTGTGTATAAGGGGCCATTCTCCCACCCCTTTTCTCAATACCCTCTCCCTCCCTCTGTAAGAATGTTGTGTGAATGGGAATGGGTTTTTTTTTTGTTTGTTTGTTTTTTATTGATTAGCATGTTATTATAAGATGTTTTTTTTCTTTCCAGGCGCCATATTCTGGAAAGGACTTAGTGTCATATATCTTTATATAGCAAACAAAATATTATTTTGTCGTAAGTAAATTTAATGAAGAGCCCTATTAGTGTTGTTAAGGAAAGAGGGCTTAGAATAGCCATGCAAGAGTGATAAGATCACTTCTCTTCCATCAAGTGCAGAGGTGCCAATTGTTAGGAAGTCATAGGCATTTTGCTCACTCGAGTGGCAGGTGTCTGGACGTCCCCCATCCCTCTTTGTACCACGTGAGGCCTTTGTTTGTTAACTATATATTGACTGTTGTAGTCCAGATTTTTTGGTTGCTTGTTTGATTTTTTATTGTTCTTAGGATCGATTAATAATATTTATAAGTGGGACTTATTTATTTTTTCTGATTTCATATATATAGGATTTTTTTGTATTTTTTGTGAATAGTAACGAGATCTCCAATATAATCACCCTTCTCTATTGTAGATATTTTGTACATTTTTTTGTAAGTAAAGGGACTGTATATACAATCTGTTTCATTCTCCTTTGATTTCTCACGTCTGGATTAGTGTAGGAAGCGCGTTGGATCGATTGAGGGTTAGTCTAGATTTTTGGCCTGCTATAACCTCACCAAAGGCATTGATCTGATATATCTTTAAGTTTCATTGCAGCAACCAAAAGACAAAGCGGTCAAACTTACACTGATCCGGGGGTTTCTTTGACTGCCAGGTCAATGCCCCCCCCCCTCCCACTCCAACATCTGCGTTGTATTTTTATCTATGTTTTTTAAATAATATATATAATTTTTTTAACTTGTTTTTTCCAATTTTTAACTCAAAATTTGTTCATTTTTTTAACTTACACTACTACTTATAAGGTACGTTACTTTTGCATTGCCACTTATGCAGACACATTAAGGACAGTGGCAAACACATACTGGCCCCTTGTATTATTGATTTGATATTTCACTTTTATCACTTCCGGGTTATTAGGGAACATAGTGTAATTCTCACTAGTAGCTTTGGAGAATGAAATGAAGTATCCCTCGTCACTAACCATGTCTATATTTGTGACAACCTTTTGAAGGTATCAGTCTTCTTCCCATATTGAAATTGAACAATAAAAAGATCATTCACTTTAATTCTTTTACTGGTACTGGTATCAATTTGTGCCATCACAAGAGTTGGGTTATCCTCATTTGTGTCAGAAGTTAACAGGGACTTTTTACTGGAGTGCTAAGGAGGCCATATTCAGAGTTATCGTCTGTAAAAGAAGGAGAACTGCCAAGATCTAGCGACTTTTGAAGGGGGTCTCCTGGTGGGGTCTGCTGCTTCTTCTGCGAAGGTGGCTTCAGTTACTGCTCAGCTAGGAATCACTCCCTGATTCAGACTGTTGGCTGCTGGAAGATGTTTGTGGTTCCTTGCAAGTACTCGGCAAATGTTTCAGTAAGTTTTAGAGGTTTTTCCAATATATACCTGTGGCTCTGAAGCCACTCTTGTGGTTGTCAGAAATTTTAGGCTTGAAGGTTGGATGATTTAACAGTTTAGTAACATTTGAGGTAAGTATCTTTTATCCACAATAGAATTGTGGGGATACTTAGTCTTGCAATCGATCAGAAGTTTCTTCTAGGACGCCTTCATCAGCCTGAAGAAGGCAATGTCTAGTGGCTGTGTTTTATCCATGTAATTCGGGGGCAGGCAAATGAACTTTATATCACATTGTTCCACAGCTTGCAGGAGACCTTCCGAGAAGTGAAAGCTTAGGTTGTCTCCAATGACAACTTTGGTGCCCGCAAGTTCTTTACAGTGAGGTAAGAGCACTTTGATGAACCACTTATCAAAGGCATGGACGTCCATCCACCCACTACTGGTGTTGTGGTACATAGTTCCATTTTTGCAACATCTTTTCTGGCAGCAAGGAGCTCCTTTTTGGCCTCCTTGTATCCATGATGTATAAAGATTGTCACTCTTATAAACTATGAATGGTAGTAAAAGGGTTCCATCTGCCATTCCACACATCTTCAATGTGATGCAGCTCTTAGTCATATTGATAACCCTGTCAGGGTATTTCACTCCTCAGTGGAATAATAATTTCTCTGCTGATGTATTGTCAGCCAAATTAGTCTCATCATAATTCAATATATTTTGAGGTGGAACACCTTCAAGTTCTTTTGCAAGACTGGCATGATACTCAGTGAAGATCTCTTTGCTGACAGCAGCCCTACTTCACTTTATGTTATTTGCACATTGGGTTGAAAGACTGCTATGGTGCCTTAAAAAACCTGAAGCCCAATCTGGCCTTGGAAGGCTCATCAAGAAATCTGGGGTTGTCTTGCCTATTGCATCCAGGTAGCTTTTGACGATGACACGGAGATCCATTTGTGTTATGGGGAAACTGAAGTCACTGCAGTTGATGAGTCTTTTCATGATCAACTCATCTTCTTCAGTTGACAACTGCCTGGGAGTCCTCACTTTCTTAGTATACTTTCCATGAATTCGGTTAATAAGAGTTCCCTTTGCAATTTTGAAATTTTTGGCAGCCTTAGTGATACTAATTTTGCCCTCTTGCACAGCTTTTACAGCATCATTTAAAACTTTTCTATCATAATCTGCATAGCACCGACTTCATGGTTTTCTCTTGTATGTCCTTGGCATCTTGCTGGTATACCATCGTCAACTACTGTACCATATTACTTGGGGTCAATATGTACTGCTAAGGTACCGGGACCTAATTATTGGGAAATCTGAAAATATTGTATAACTGTACTAGTATCGGTATTAATCATCATTAAATACAAAAAGGCATAAAAATAATAATAAATGTAGTAAATAATGTAAAATTTTAATTTTATGCAGTAAAATTGGTATACTAAGAAAGCAGATTATGAGGCAAAGATTTTAATTTTATGCAGTAAAATTCTGTGGTTAATGTTAGCACCAAAAGGCCATTTTGAGGTGGTTAATGTCACCCCTTTCAAGGAAGGGATGACAAAAATCATGTGAAAGTCAAAGATTTTATCTCTGTTCTTGTGTACAACACACCCTAGCCTTTCATTTTTTATAAAAATGCAGAATACCATTTTAAAATATAAAAAAATGAGTTTTTTTTCTTAATTTTCAAATGACCCTCACTTCTCCCATAGAGCCTGTGGGGTAACTTTTTTTATTTTGCATTTTATAGGTCTGTTTGTCTCCTTCAAAAATGTATTTAGCATGCTACTTTGCCATATTTCAAATAAAGCCATTTATGCACATTTTCTGATATGTTTAATATTTTATGTAACCATACCCAGTTGAAATGAGCATATAAAAAATATATACAGAGATAAATCCACCACTTTGAAGTTATCTCATTATGTCCTTCTGTCATGTATAATTCAACAAAACCGATTCATATCTTCACGCGACTGGTACTCTCCTCATTCATCAATCAAGCATCATGCCTTCTCCAGCCATAAAATGATGTAATTAACTGACCAGTCATATCAGACGATGTTCGTGGCATCGTGCTTTCTCCAGTCATAACACGTTATGTTACAAGCTATAAATTAGCGTAATCTTCCTCACTAGTTGTATCAGACAATCTTCCAAGCATCGTGCCTAGTCCATTCATAACGGACGACGTTACCACCCATAAATTGGCATAATCTTCCTCTCCTGTTGTATCAGATGACATTCCGAATATTGTGCCTTCTACACTCGTAACAGACGACATTACCAGCCGTAAACTGGCCTAATCTTCCATACCAGCCATAACACATTGCCCAGAGTTCTTCCTCTGTGAAGTGTATGTCCATTCCCACTAGGCTCTTCTCTTTGTAGAGGCCCTCTGCATCACCTCAGAGCTAGGCCTGGAGAACATATTCTTTCAATGGCATTGCTACAGACTCCAGAGATCTGGGAGGAGATGCGGAGGCCTCTCTCCTCCTGTTTTTCCTTAGCTATCTTTTTGCAGGGGACCATGCTGGGCGTGTGTCCCCTGCGCATACCTCCCATGGTATAAGGGTTTTGCAACCATACCACCACAGGATGGGTGGCTGGTGGATGCATCATTTAACCCAGTGAGCGAGTTTACGCATCCCTGCCCGAGAACCGCTTCATTTTCCTGCCTCAATCTATCTTTGTGTTCTCCAGAGGCACAGCCTGATTTTAGTTAGGGATAGTTGATGACCTCCATGGTAGTGATCACCTTCCCATTCAAATAACATTTTCTGGGCCGCTGCTTCCCAATAGCCTGTCTGGTGGTGCTTGATGCGGGTATGGTGGTCCGCATTTCAGGAAATGACTGATTTCTCTATCTCAGTTGAGGAGTTTAGGTTGGTTGATGAGGCCATTGAGTTCTTCTCCAGCAATCTTATCTCTGTGAGCCTAACTACTATTCCTAGAACGTCTGGCCAGTTTGCATGCCAACCACTTCGGTAGTGTTCAGCCAAGTATGATGCGGCACTCAAACAGTAGCGTTAGGCTACATGTGCTATAAGTGCCGCCTGAGCAACTTCACTGGCAATGAATTTCGTCGAGCTAGGGCTAGGTTCCTGTATGTTTTAAAGCACACCCGCCTTTCTTCCTGGTGGGTATACATGTCTTCACTTAACGGGAAGGCCCCTCTAGCAGATGTGTGGAAGAGAGTCAAAATGATTTGGGGCAACTTCTTGCAGGACCGTCCTCCTCTTTTCCAAGAGAATGGGGCTACAATCCAGCCTATGCATCTGTGGTGAAATCCTTTGTGACCACTTTTCACATTCTCTATCTGAGATTCTGCTCCTCCAGCATTCAATGCATGTGGCTTCTTGAAAAAGCCCACCGACTGGAGTTCACCTCGAGAGGTGGAAAACCCTTCAACAATAGGTTTACTTTGAGTGAGTTGCATTCCACTATCGATTTGAGCATGGCCACCACCCCTAGTCCAGACAATGGCCCGCATGCCATGCTTTTGACACCTGGGTGAGGTATGGCCCCCTCTGTTAAATTTGTTTTAGAGAATCTGGGTAGGAGGTATCCTCCCAGATTCCTGGTGAATCAGTGCTGTGCTTGTTTTTCAAACAGAGGGAGAGATCACTTTACCCTGGCCCATTTCCACCCAATCTCTCTAACCTTCTGCATGTGTAAGTTGATGAAGAAATTGGTAAATGTTAGATTAACCTTTTTTTTGGACAGCGGAGGCCATCTGTCATCTGCACAGTTACGGGTACTGCAAGTTCCACTCCATGTCGGATGCTCTGCTATGACTGGAAAATGCTGTCTGCCAGGCCTACCTTCATAGACCACTACGCCATAGTGTTTTTGATCTTAAGAAGACTTATCATACCGCATGTTGAAATGATATCATGGAGATTCTCCACATGATAGGGCCGAGCGGACTCCTCCCAATCTTTATATCTGAATTTTTGTGAGATCATTGATTCCGTATGTGGGTGGGGTGAGCCCTCTCTGGCCCAATTTAGCAGGATGTTGTCCCACAGGGAAGTGTCCTCAGTGTCACACTTTTTACCCTGAGTATCAACGGCTTTCCTATAGTGATGCCGGAAGATGTTCTTGCTACACTTTACATGGATGACCTTTGATATCTTGTGGTTTAGATACCTACTCTAAAGCGTTAACTCCAACAGGCATTGAACTGAGTCTCACGCTATGCTGAAGTGCACTGGCTTCAGTTTTCCTTGGCCAAGACTATGGTGTTGTACTTCTGCTATCATCCATGACTCCACCCTAACCCAAACCTGTTTCTAAATTGGGTTTACCTGGAAGTGGTGGACTCGTACCATTTCCAGCGCTGATAGGGATACTCCTTTACTTTTTTTTGTTGATTCAAAGCTTGACTATGGATGCAAGTTTTATGCAGCCGAGCATGTATTGTGGAAGGTAGACTCGATCTACCACACCAGCCTTCGCATGGCAACCAGTGCCTTCCGTATTTCCTCCATTGAGAGCCTACTTGTCTATTCTGGGGAGATGCCGCTCCTCCTGCTCTGTGCACAATGCATTATTCACATGTATATGCAAACCCAGTGCATCCCTTAGTCAACTACAGCTCTCATTGCATCCGCAGTTGATCTCACTGGTGCCTATGCCACCGAGAGTTAGTCATACTCAAAGCCCTTTGTGTTTTCAGCTTGGAAACTCCTTAGGGAGATTGGTATAGCTCTTATGCCAATGGTGCCCCTTGTTCTGCCCAGGATGCCACCCTGGAGGGTACCAACTCTGAATATTTGTCACCACGCCTCTGTTCTCAAAGCTTCTACAACACTGGGTTATTGCTTTTGGCCTTTTTTGGAGCATACTTTGTGTCATGCTGGAACCTTGCCAATGTATACGGAGGGCTCCAAGGCAGAAGAAGGGGTCAGTTTCCACACCATATCCCCTCTGTTTGAAGTCAGCGGGGCACTGCGCCTGTCTTCACTGGCTAGCTTGTTTCAATACACCTTTAAGTACACAAGATAACACACTGTGCCCGGTTCAGAGATGGATTGTGATTTATAGCGACTTGGGGCATTGGAATTTCTGCATCCCCTTGTTTGTGATATCTGTGACACCACGGTTTTGATGAACTGGACAGATGTTGAGATTATCTTCTGCTAGGTTCCTGGACATATAGGAGTTGTTGGTAATAAGTGTGCCAAAGATTCTGCGAGGACTGGGTAACCAGATCACCTTTTTGGCTCTTCCTCACATTGATTACCTAGCAGGAATATGTGCAGCATGGCAAAGAAGATGGGAGATGGTTGAGGGGAACTTAAAGTTATGTGTCTTGTGCCTCGACTGTTCCCATGGACCTTCCCCCCAATGCTGAGATGGCTTCAGGTTGCTTTCTCTCATCCCCCCCAAATTGGACACAGATGCAGGATGCACCACCATCTAATGGAGCGCTCGCCTGTGCCTTATTTTGATGACTGCATTGTCCCCCAGACTATTTGGCACTTTCTTGTTGAATGTCCCAACCTGGGTGATCTTGGAGCACATTACTTCTCCTGGTACCGGGATGAGCTTGGTCACTACTGCTTGTCTCTTTTAGTGGTGGGCTGGCCTCCTTCACTTTATTTAACATATTTTTTGTGTGTGTGTAGGTTGCATGTTCTTGTGCTGTGGGGAGGCAGGCCTACCCCTGATGCTGGAGTGAGCTTCCTTCTCATCTTTTTGCCTTTTCTTTTTATTTTGTAGGTTCTTGTGTGAGTATGGTAACTTTTGCCCTAGTAGGCACTTGATAGATGGACTCTTAAAATTAGAAACAAAACAAAACTTGGTTTCCTTTAATGTTTTGAATGCCATTGATATTTTGGTATTTCTAGAGAAGAGTTTGGGTTATGTTTTTCTTAATGGCTGTGGACTGAAGTGTATCCTAGGTCTTGTTTATATCACTCCTCGGTGACTAATGAGCCTTGTTGGAGATTTTATTTTGTATCAATGGCTAGGAAGACCCAGTCAGGTATGGCCTTATCAAGGGTTATTCATATAATAATTGGAAGGTAGTTAGATAGTAATGCAATATGGGTTTGCTAGATTCTTTTGATTGCTAGGTCAGGTGAACAAAGGATGGCATCTTGGGAAGTGTGTGCTTGAAGTGTTTGTAGTGGTAAAATGGTTGTTCAAGATGAATAGCTAGTTTAAGTGTTTCATGATGCTACAGCTCTTGTGACTAGATGAACAATCAAGATGCCTACCTGGTTGTGTTGGAAAGTAATCAAGTGCAGCTTGTAAGCAGGATAGAGAAGGTGGTATGTACAGATTTGTGAAAGTCGAGTCTTTTTGGTCTATACTTGGTTGGATAATGGTTCTTTCATTAAATCTTGGTTAGGGAGAAAGGTTGAGGTGACTCAAGTGATATTGGTGCAGGGGATGTTGTCTCTGATGTCTGTTATTAGGTTTCCATTTCCAACATTTGACTGATGTGCCTCTAATGTGCTACTTTTGTATTTGGGTTGGATGATGATTCCTGGATGGTTTAGATATATATTGTGGTTGATAAGAGTTCTTTGAGTCCATTTCTTTGTTGCATATACTGCTGATGTTTAGTTGAAAGATTTTATCACTCTTCCAGTGTTTTTTATCTCATTTGTGTGTGTAAAGGGGGAACATTGGGGTTAAGCCAGGAAAGAAGAGGCATATAGTTAGTGTGGGTTTGTGCAGTTACAGTCACTGTAATGGAAATTGATCACCCATTGAAAGGGCCAACTTTCACAAGAAAAAAATGTAAAAAAGTGTTTAAAACTTTCAAAAAATGAATGAAAACATACCTGTCAATATTTTATCATGTTGCTCTTTGTCTTGAGGACCAAACAAAGATGCCTGGGCATTGATGCATCCAGTCCCTTGGAAGCATTTGTTGTCCAGAGTAATCTGGTAGAGGGCCTTCAGCTCCTTGATGACTCATGGAATGGAGGAGGTGTTGGCAGTGGCGAGCTGGTCTTTCATGAAAGCCCAGAATTTTTGGTGTGGTTTATGTTGGTAATCATCTTCAGTCCACTGAAGATATATCCTCACAAAATCGAGTCTGCTTTGCTATGCTTGTGGTGAGGAGAAGTTTCTTGTCAGCGCATCACTTGAGATCTCAAGGTCCTTCTGCAGGCGATTTTGAATGGGTCGAATCAGTTTGTCAGGTGTAATGAAGAGATTCTTCAACACCTCTGCATATCAGCAGATCAGTTTTCCTGGAAGTCTTCTTTTGTCTCTCAGTCCCCAAGTTTCTGCCTCCGAAAAACTTTGGGGGGTAAACTGCGAGCTGCACTAACCACCCTTCTGATGGTTGTTTTTCCTCTTCCTGTCTAGCGACATCTCTTTTGTAGACAAATTCTCCTCCCTCAAAGCAAGTATCCTTATCTTTTCCTCTTCAGCGAGGTGGTTAAGCATCTCTAAAATCACACACAAAAATAATAGTCACAAACACAATGAAAATAATCCAACCAAGCAGAAAACTAGCGGCAAAGCAACACATGCTACTCAAAAACTGAGAGCTGGTATCATTTTCTTTCAAACTATGACACTGTACAAAGCTCTCAGTTGTACAATTTTAGTAAACAATCCATTCCACTCTTTTGTGTATATCTACTACAACCTGATCATTTTCCATTGTGGTGACTGTAATGCCTGTACCAGTAACCAGCATCGATTTTACAACCATGTGGTAGGTCAGCAAGGGAGTGGAATATAATGCAGTAAAAAAAAATTCTTTATATGTACAATAATTTTCTGCAATATTTTTTTGCATTTTATATAAATTTTGTTTTGCATAACTATAAAATAAACATGTTATATAAACTAAATTGCTTAGTACCAAGATAATGCCTACAAAAATACATAGAAATAATAGTGATATAAAATCTTAAAATTTCTATAGAATTATGTAAAGGAAGATTTTTTTTTCAAGTTTACCTCTCCAACAAAATATACTCCCAAATGATACCATATTTACAGTAGCAATCAATACTAGAATCAGAATAATAATTATTTTCGTCCCCTCTTTTATAGGCAACAAACATTTCATTGAGGGAGAGAACAAAATTGCCCAAAGATGGGTGAAGAGGCAGAGGCTTTCTCTTATGAGAACTTGCCCAGAGTCTTAGGCATGTATTGATATTCCCTGTATAATGGGTGAGAATGGTAGCTATGAATTTGGTTGGACTTAATTTAAGTCCTTCTGTTTGTGAACCAGGTTTGTAGTGTTTTGGTATAATTGGAGCAGCTGTATCTATGTGGTGGTATGTGCTTATAAGAAGGTATGTGTATCTGTGCTGAGTGTGGTTTAGCTATGTCATAGATATAGAGCTGCGTATGGAGACTTTGTGAAGTTTGCCTTGCTTGATGGCTAGCCACCAAGATTCATGTGTCTATTTACCCTCCAGATAGTTGGTAACCATCTTTTTGTATTGTTATGCATATTGGTGTTGTATATTTTGTGTGTGAGGTTGTGTAGGATGGTATTGAAAGCATTGTTGATGTCCATAGCTACTTGTAGTATCCAATCTAGTGCTTGGTTGAAGGTATCATAGATTCTTTGTATCAGGTCTTTAAGAAGATTGGTTGTTGAGTAAATTGGTCTGAAACCATCTTGTATAAAATAACTTATGTCAGCAAGGATGCTCTAGATCAAGGAGTGGATGATGGGTGAATATTATGATAGAGTTGTGATGAATGGTTCCAGCCCGAAACCACTTCAATATGTATATATTTCCACCACCTTATGCAATTACAAAAAAAAAACCATATGCATAAAAAAATATATACAGAATAAACAAGGAAAAATGCAAATAACTGACTAAAGCAATTATATTAGGTGCATATGACAAGGAAATAGATTCATTGTTCTATACACAGCATTGCAAGCTTGCTGTTCTACTCTTGTGTGGTTTTGGTCCAACCGCAACTACAAGTCACCTTGGATTTGCAATCACTAATTTGCCCCAGGGTGGTCTCTTTATGTTCTTGCGTGTTTAAAGTGAGTCCTCTCACTCTCCTTGAGTGGAGTCAGGGGAGGAAGGGCACTGGCATCTGGCTAGATCCCTCCCATCCTCGTGTTCTCCTTGCTAATGACAGACAAAAGAGAGGTCCAAATGGTGGCCCCCAAGTCACGGCAGACAGAGGTCTCTCCAAAATGAGAGCAATCAAGAGGTACATTAGGAGCTGGAAAAAAGGGAAAGGAAATTACCCCTGCTTGTTCCTTAATGTTGTTACGTATCCCCCTTCCCTTATATATATATATATATACCACCCATATGCATATACAATATTTCCACTAATACACACCTAGCTTTCCATCCAGCTCCTCTTGGGTTAGAGCACTTGCTCAGAAATCAAAAAAGTTTAGAAATACACTTTTTCACTTGTCCTAAAAATTTTCATTAGCGACCTGTAGGAGAAAAAAGATCAGTCTCGGGCAAAAGATAGGGGCGACCCTAACACTGATTCTCGGCCTCTTGTTCTCCCTCCTTCCCCGGAACCTGGAATTAAAGATGGGCATTAGAGTAGGCACAGGTGAGTTGAGGCGAAAAATCTCATAACAAAACTACAGTCTCCACAGCTCAACACCAGTCTATGGTTTTACCAACAATTTTTCCATTATACCAATTTATCCATTTGAATTTCTTGAACAAAATTTTTATTAAAGTGGAGATTCTTGATCGACTATATTTAATTGTCATTTATTTTTATCAAACCTGTATATCAAAAGATTAGTATGACTAATATAAATAAATTAAATTATCTTTAATGTTTTAAGTGTAGGTGGCAAGGGAATGTGTGAAGTGATCTAATTTATGATGAGGTGTTTAATGACTTAAATAAGGTATAGAGGAACATGAATGGACAGTGTGAGGAAGTAGTATTGGTTTTGGGGGATCAGGATGATTTTATAATGCTTCAAAATTTGGGGCATTTCATTGTGTAAGTAGCTGTAACTTTAAACCTTTCTAACTCTTATTATATATGTACTCGGGTCTAATACATGGGCAGCTGAGTGCTTGAGGTTGTGGATGCTTTCATCTGTTTTGTTAAAGTGTGGAATAATTTGTTTATATTTATAGCCTTAGAGTGTCTTATACCTGAGCCATGGATATTTTTCACTGTGTTGTTCTGCTAGGTTTACGCTTCTATCTTCTAGTGTTCCTTTGTTTGCTCAAAACTAGTGTGGTTGTAAGATTTACTACTGTATATCTGAGCAGCTAGTATGGAAAGTGGATTTAATCCACCACTCGCTGGTCTATGCTTGGTAACTAGTGCCTTCCTGCTATCCCCAATATAAAACTTCCTTGTTGATTAAAGGGTGTTGCCACTTACTTTATGGCATGCACAATGCATTTGTACATGTGATTCCAGCACCTCCCTTAGTTACAAACATCTTTCATGGCCAATGAAAAACCCTAAGCCTTTCTGTTGTTGTCCTCCCCCCCCCCATCTTCCTGTTTTGAACATTCTTTTTTTGTATAACTATCCTCTCAATCTTGTCTCTAGGCTAGACCTATCAAGCTATCTCATGTTTTGTCAGAAGAGAGGCTTTGGAATCTCAATAAGCAATGCCCACAGGTCCCAAGGGCCAGAATTTTAGGGACCCTGGGCAGTGGGGCATGATTAATTGGAAGATTAGTTTATTCCCAATAACCAATCTGTATGACCACCTCCTTGCAGCCCTTCTAGGTTGCATAAGGCTATACTTTCTATGGTATGCGAGCTTTCCTTCCTTGTTGGTTACCAAGCCAACTAAAAGTCTCAGATCTTGGCTGTTCTATCAAGGATTAGTCTCATTAAGGAATTCTAACCTGTTGGACTGTATCTCAGGCTGCTTACTAGGCAGATGCAGCCTTTGGTTGGAGACTGGTCTCTGGGCAACGCCTGCTCACTGCACATTTAACAAACACTCACACTAACACTCAAAGAGTGGCCACTAAAAGCCTGAAAACCCCAAATAGGATAGGCAGGAGTGGCTGCACACAGGATATAGCCAACCAAACCCTTTCTTTTCAGTGATCACAAGACTCCCAATTTTTGTGTATTAAGTTTATATAAGTTTTACAATATTTTGGAACTGTTGTTGGGAGAGATGAGGTGCTTAAAGACAGCAACACTGACTGGAGGAGGGGTGTGAAGACAGTTACTTTCACCTTAAAGCTAAAAATGAAGTGTATGTTGTTAAATTTATTCTTTAATATAGTAGATAAATTGGATCCTTGGCTCTTGCCAATATTTGGCTCCTGGGAGGAGGTCAAAAACTAGAAATGACAAAACCAAAACATTATTTCCCATTTAAATACAAGTAATTAAAAATAATTTTTTCTGGGGCCTAAATAGTTACCCTCACAATTAAAAATATATATGAAAATTTTAATGTATATAGAAGATGTAATTCATAAAAAATCCTTCCAATAAATTATAAATCTATATTATTCAATCCTCTAATAACATCTGCTTTAATAGCCTGTTTATTTTTTACTTTGCTGCTAAAGGCTATTATGACCTTACCATATTCTTTTGCAACTTCAGTCAATCATTGGCCTATTCATTCTTTGCTATACTTTTTTTAATTCAAAAGTTGATTTGTGTTCTTTTGGTGATGAATGGCCACTAAATTTATCACTATAAAAGCACTAAATTTAACATATTACAAAAGAAACAAAAAGAACAGCAATTTTCAGATACTATATGAAACAAAACTATACTTTGCACAAGACTGATGCCAATTGAATCATCCATGTGTAAAAGCACATAACACAAATTTGTGAACACCAGAAGATATTTTTTGGTTTAAAACCAAAAAAGACAAATATTTATATGTATAAAAAGTGAAGGTTACTGTAAATTGTCTCATTATGTTTCACATTAATAGTTTAAGATTGAGTTTTATAAATATTATAACTAAGATGAGACATTTAAAAGTTGATTACCTCATATTTACCTTTTTGAAAAGTTAATGGCTCCACATCTCCATAACCACTTAAGCTAATAGGTACTATTTATCTTTTCTCATTCATGTCAATAGACATTAATTTTAATTTGGAATGACTAAATCAATCTCATCCCAACTATCACCTTACAAGAAAAAATACCTCTACCTATCCTCAAAATGAATCACAAGCCCAGTCCTACAAGTAGCAGCATTAAGCTTTGCTCTTCCCTCTCCAATTCACAACTTATTAAAACACATCCACTCTACTCATAGACACTTAAACAACCTCCCACCAAACAAAACTAAATGAGCTACCATTCAGAGAAATTACCACACATGTCAGAGAGAGCACTTTTAGCATAACTAAGCTTTTATTTGTTATAGGATTTCTTCAGAGATACAAAAATGGAAGAAATGAAAAAGGAAGATATTGAATATCCACTTAATTTTCATCTAGATGATAAAAATGTGAGCATCTCAGGATTTTCTTATTTATATTAGCATTCAACATCATTATTTTTTATGCATTTTAGTTAATATACTTTTATCTATCTAATGATTAACTTGTAAATCATTACATGTGAAGAGTTACAGAAATTAAATTCCCTATTTTTTTATATTAGGATATTTATAAAGAAACTGCCATGAAAGAAATGAAGGAAGAGTTGTCTGATTCAGATCATGGAAATGAAGTAAAATTGATCAGAGGTCAAGAAGGAGCAGTTCTTGATGGTTCTAATGAATTGCTGTTAAAAGAATGCCCAGTCAAAGAGGTACTTACAATAAGGTGCTTGTTATAATAGTTAGCAATGTTCCCTTGTTAGCTTAATCTCTCTACAACCTATTGTTGGTTAAGGAAAAATAAGTGTAGAGGATTAAATTTTATCCCTTCTTTTATTGAAAGCCATTTCATGAGAACTATTTTCAGATTCTAGCTAAGTGGTCTAAGGCACTGCTTTAACTGAGATTAAAGTGGTGCTTGTTTCTCAGTGTTCTTGGTTCGACCATGGATTTTGGTAATAAGGAAACATGTTTCCAGAGAAAAGAAATCATTTATCAATTTCTTTATTTTATTTTATGACTTATTCTATTTCATAATTCTCACACCCATCCTGTAAGAGGCATGGCAATTTGCTTTCCTGCCCCCAGTGCACCCTCTGGCCCCAGCTTAGCCTCTTCTTCTTTCTGAGACCCTCTCTTCTTACCCTGCTTCCTCGCTTTCCCTACAACCTCCTCCCACACTTTCTTTCATCCGCCTCTAATAGCACCGGGTAGATGCAGATCAGTGTCTTCTCACCCAGTCATCTTGGATTGGGGCTAAGGGTGATTCCCTCCCTGCTCAGCTCTGTTTTGAGTTGGTGGGTTTCTAACAACCTGCCTCACCATCATTCTCCTCGGGGCTGCCTGGCCGTTGGGTGGGAGGAATGGTCTTGAATGGTGGCAGCTGGCTTGGCCGACTCCATATTCACCCCTTCCAGAGTGTGCTCCTGGGTGGGGTGATTAGTGTTTGCATCCCATGAAAGCAATAGGGTCACCATGCACAATGATAAGATTTTTTCAACCAAATACTCCCTCCTCCCCTTTCTCTTCCACTTTACCATCGTCGGAGCTGCTCTCAGGCAGCTTCACAACAGAAAAGAAGCCACCCCCTCCCCCAATCTGTGCTTTCTCAGGGGCCCCTTCAAACTTCTATGATGGGAAAGGACTCACCCCCCTTGTAGCGTAGGTCCCTCACATAGTCCTGGAGGTGACCCAGCCCAGACGAAACCAGAGTCTACCCCTATGCTTCCTTAGGCGACGGGAGGAGATTAGCAGGTTCCTTCCTTACCTTCCTCTCCTAAAAGGAAAAGACAGAGGAACAAGTCTAATGGCTCCTCTCATTCCGCGGGAGCAATGGGAAAGGCCGATTCGGCTGCTGTTTTAGCAAGTAACAAATGAAGACCGCCAAATCAGGCCCTGGTGCTCTCCCATGCTGGGAATCCTTAACCAAAACCAAAAGTACACGTGCATAGCCGAGCCAGGATTACATCAGGGGCCCTCATTCAGAGGTTAACCATCATTTTCAAGCCCACTTGATTTGAACGCTTCCTCATTATTTGGTCAGCTGATTGCAGTATGTTGGCTAAGGACAACATGATGTATCAAAGCAGATCTCTTGCTAGTCTAAATGGTAGAGAGCCGTAGGTGACCCATTTCTTGGATGGGAACCTTCTGGTGAATGCGTTGAATCCCTCTGAGGCGGCCATGATTAATGCCCTTTGGACAGTTGCTGGCACGCCGGTGAGTGTGACGTCGCACTCTACCATGAACTTTGTGAAATTAGTTTTTTTGAGTCAACTCTTTGACTACTCCATAGATGACATCACCATAGAGCTGGCTGACCATTGAGCAGTCATTGTCGAACGTGTGATGAGAAAACATAGAGGGGCCTCTAGACCCACCCCTACACTCTTAGGCACATTCGATAGTGGCAAGATCCCTGAGTTTGTGCATACCGGTTGGTATCGTTGTCGCGTGAAGGAGGTGTTGCAACTTCGGTGGAGGTGCTACTACTGTCACTTCTACGGCCATACTAATCGCTCCTGTAGACGCACAATTTCAGTTTTAACGGAAGTGTAAGTTGCTCCAAGGCCGCACATGATAAGTCCAAATTTGTCAATTGCGGAGACCCGCACCCCACTTCTTTGAAGCAATGTGGTGCGTATCTCCTTGAGAAAGAAATCCTGGCTGTTCAGGCCCAGGATCGTCTCTCATTTTGCGAGGCTAAGGACATGGTCCTGGCTCTGCCTGGGATGTCTTTTGCATCAATGTTAAGCAAGACACCTTCTGCTTCTGGCCCCTACAGGCCTACGAGCACTTTCGTTTCCGCATCCATTCGGCACCATTTTGTGACTTCTACCCACTTATGCAGAAGTAGGCAGATGCTTGGTAGAGCTGACGGCATAAATAGTTCACACCCAGCCCCGGCTGGGAGGAAGAGCTACAGAGGATCCTCTTCTCCCATTTCCCATTAGCTATCTTTTTGCAGGATACCCTGCTGGGCTTGTTCCCCTTGCCCACTCACCCGGGATGTAGGGGTTTTGCTAACCCACCAACACAGGATGGGGGCTGGGCTCAGTTACCAAGGCCCTTTCTCTTGCTTGGAGATCTGAATGGTAGACACTACCTCTGGGGAGACTACTTGATTAATCCTAGGGTTGAAGTCCTTGCCAACCTGATCGTCGAGCTGGAGATTGGTGTCCTAAATGTGGATGAGTTTACGCATATCTGCCCGAGAACCGGTTCTTTTGCCTGTCTTGATCTTTGTGCTCTCCGGATGCACAGCCTGATTTTGGTTTGGGGGTTAGGGGTGGTCGATGACCTCCATGGCATTCATCATTTTCCTATTCAAATATCATTTTCTGTGCCACTGTCGCCTGAGAGCCAGCCCCAGTGGTGCTTGGCACGGGCGCAGTGGTCCGTATTTCAAGAAATATCTGATTTCTCTGTCTCAGTCGAGGAGTTTAGGTTCGTAGATGAGGCCGTTTAGTTCTTCTCTGACAACCTCATTGCTGTGGGCCATTTTGGGGAGTATGAGACAGCGCTCAAACTGCAGGGTTATGCCTACATGCGGTATAAGTGCCGCCTGAATGACCTTCCCACTTTTCCTTACAACCTCTCTCACCCCTCCCTGAGGATCTCCGTGTAATGGTGGAGGAGGCTTGCATACTTCAATGACACAGTGGGTTATGTCAGTGAAGACTGTAATGGACATTATTGTCCATCAGTCTGTCTTCAGGGGTCTTACCTTGCTGAACCGGCGACTATAGAGGAGTCAGACTAAGGATCCTCACACCTGTGTGTTGAGTACCACTGTACGGGTTGCTGATTATGTTCACCAGAGGTATCGCCTTGAAGGTTGAACTTGTTCTGGGGCTGATAGCGGTTCGCAGCGTGGGTCTTAGCATAGCCGTCGTCAAACTTCCATTCTTGACGTTGCACTGTTTTTAAAACAACCGTTGTAGCGTGGGGGGGGCTACCCTGAGGACAGTGTAAACTACCTAGTCTGGGGGCAACGACAATAACATGACTCCACTTCCCCAGGGGTACATGTTCTTTTAAAACAAATATTTATGGGTAAAAATAATAAAAACCTTTCCCAGAAACCCCAGGTTTCTGATCCACGTGCCACCAATGACTGAGATCTTGATTATGATACATTTTTAGTTTTAAAATCCAACAATGATACACCAATAAGTAAAGTAAGGCTGACATTTTCAATGTCTCTGACGACTTCATTACCAAATGTGGTGAACCTGCCCAAATGTGGCATAGGAATAATGGCTGACTTGTAGGGTCCTCTTAATTTGATCAGCATCAAAAAAACAAAGCACTAGATTCTCTTGCCTCTCTCAATATCTCCTCTTCACCCCATCCTACCTTTAACACCTGCAAGGGGTTTATCAGGTCCAGGGAGCTTATTAAATATAATGTGGACTGGCTTGTTGCTAAACTGATTTCTCAGAATGTAGTTGGTGCATACCGCTTCACTCGTACTGTTAATGGCACCAGAGTTCCTTCCGCTACTATCATATTAACTTTCAATAGGTTGGAACTCCCTAAGAATATCAAGGCTGGTTATCTGTGTATTCCCATGAAGCCATACGTAGAGAATCACCGTAGGTGCTTTCATTGTCAACGTTTTGGACATGTCAGTAAGCACTGCAGACAGGAGAGGGTATGTGTCAATTGTTCCTCTGATTTCCATGGAACACCGTGCCCTCGCCTCCCTTGTTGTGCCAACTGTGGTGGCGATCACCTAGCCACCTCTAAGCAGTGAACCTTTTTCTTGTATGAGAGAGAGGTTGTTGCTCTTTGGAATAAATTCCGAATCAGCATGAAGGATGCTAGAAGGAGAGCTAAAGAATTATAAATCCAACCAGGAGTGAGTTTTGTGGACGTTCTTAGATCGACCAGACCAGTCCGTAACAGAGAGCAGAGATCATTCAGACCTCCACTTTTACGGCCGCAGAATATCCATCAAGAAGCTCTAATAGAATCTCTGCCTCAGAATGATGCTCCTCCTCCCTCTCCAATCATCAGGAAGGTTCCTGCTTCTCCTCCATCATCATCTAACCAACCATTGACATGTCCTGAAGACATGGAGGCCGATTCTGAGGATGTTCGTGTGGTGTTCATTTCACCTTTGGACATCCACCCTCCCACTGAATCTGAGTCCATCAGTCACAACTAGCCAGCCTATTACATCCACAGCATCAGTAACATTAAAAGAAGCTGAATGGATTTTTTCTGATCTAGCTTTGGCTGTGGCCCTTTTGGAAGAGGAGAAACAGCCTTCTAGGGTGTCTTCACCCACCCCAGCTGACCCACCAACCACTTCTCTGAATGACTCGGTACCATCTCTCTCGACATTACTACCTACCAGTACAGAGGACCTAATATCTTCGGAGACATCTTTGCCAGCAAAAACCCCCCTCTCATATTCACAACTGAGAGATGGTTCTTTGCCATCTAATAAAAAAGCGATTCCCAAAACATTCAAACTACCAATGCCTCAAACGTTAATTACACCTAAAAATCAAAAAGCTTAAAAACCTCAATTACCTTCATCTGGTGCAAAGAAATATTTAATTACCCATAAACGATGAATATTTATCCAAATGGGAAGAATTCAAACTTCTGCTTCATGATTACAACCTTTGCTGAATAGCATTACAGCAGACCCAATTGGGTATTCGTCAATTACCCAATATCCCCCACTATGTGCCATATTTTAAGAATCCACCAGAACCCATTCATGGTTCGGCTATTTTTGTCTGTGACGACTGTTCTCACTTAGCAATCCTGTTGAGAACAGACCTTCAAGCAGTGACGATTCGTGTGTATAACAATCGCGTATACACAGTCTGCTCACTGTACCTCCCTCCTGGTGACGTAGTTGCTTCAGATTTGGCTAACAAATTAGCTAATCTCATCTCCTGTACCTCCCTCCTGGTGATGTAGTTGCTTCAGATTTGGCTAACAAATTAGCTAATCTCATCTCCCAAATCCCGACCCCATTCCTACTAGTTAAAGACTTTAATGCAAGACACCACCTTTGGGGAGACTATGATGACAACCTCAAGGGAAATCTGATTGTGAGACTTATGGAGACCTTGGATGTATCATTATTTAAGGATGGCACTCTAACATACTTTCTTGTCCAGACCAACAGCTCTACCTGTGTATATTTGTCACTTTGTTCCTCAGACTGTAGAACAGATTACAGCTGGTCAGTGGATCCTGATCTGAGAGGAAGCGATCACTTCCTAGTAGTTCTGACGTCATGCCTGGGTGGCCCTCCTTTCCCACCGGGCAATAAGTGGAACACCAGGAAAGCCAATTGGCTATAGTTTAAATATCTCTCCCACCATGCTGGACACTTTCCTCAGGGCGACATTGACATGGTCCTGGAGAACTTCCATGATCATGTCAACCAGGCGAAAAATTGTTCCATGTCCCTCTTCAAAACTGCTTACCACAAGAGCCATCCTCCTTTTTGGTCTGAGGAATGCAGCAAAGTGGTTACAGAGTGTAAGCAAGCTTGTCGTCGCTCCCATCGAAACCTTACTGCCATCAATAAGTATGCTCGTAGCCGAGCCAGCTCGCCGAATCTCCTTAAAAGGGTACATCAACCCTATCAACCACCAAACTCCACCAGACAAAGTCTGGAAAAGAGTGAAAAAGCTCATGTGCAGAGCAAGTGGTTTCTCTGCTCCCAATACAGTTGAAGCATGCGAGCTTTTGGGAGACTTGGCTAGAATTTAAATGTCCTGGCAAAGACATTTGCTGATATTTCCAGCCTTAACAACTATTCCTTAGAATTTTCACATGTCAGGAAAATACAAGAGCAGCGCCTCTTGAACTTCATGGCTTCCTGCATGGATAATGAACCATACAATAAGCTCTTTTCCATTCATGAACTTCGAAGTGCTCTTAAAAGATGTGGATCCACCACACCTGGTTCTGATGGTATCCCTTATATAATCAGGAATATGCATTCAACACTCATTTCACATCTTCTCAATATATTTATATCTGGATTAAGGGCTGTTTCCCTTTCAATTGGAGGGAAGCAATCATACTCCCCCTTCGTAAACTAGGAAAGGAAGGGACACTTCCGACCCACTATCGCCCAACTGCCCTTACTTGTTCCTCATGCAAGCTTTTTGAAAGGATGGTGAATGCCAGGTTGGTATGGTTCCTGGAGAAACACAACCCTATTTCTCCCTCACAGTTGGATTTTAGAAAAAAACAATGCACCACAGACCTGTTGGTCAGGATGGAGGATTGCATTCGACAAGCTTTCTCAGAGACACTCCATTGCTGTCTTTTTTTATATAGAAAAAGCATATGATATCACCTGGAGGTATGCTATCCTGAAGCAACTATATGACTGGGCTATCAAAGGCCATCTTCCTAGGTTCATACAGCAATTTCTTGTTGGATGCATGTTCCGTGTTAGGGTAGGAAATGTTGATCAGATAGAGGGCGTGCCACAGGGAAGCGTTTTGAGCGTCACCTGTTTCTGGGGGCTATCAACAGGTTTATTACTGATCTTCCTGCAGAGGTAATGACAACTCTTTATGTAGATGACTTGGCAACTTTATCAGCATCGCCTCGGATGCGATTTGTCATCCATAAATTTCAACTGGTCATTAACATCATTGCCAAGAATGCCGCTGCCAAAGGTTTCCGACTGTCACCTTCAAAAACAAAGGCAGTTCATTTCTATAATTTCAGGCAAGTTGACTGGGAACAGTCAACCTTATCTTTCTATGGCTCCCCCCCATCTCGTTTGAGCCTCATTGTAAATTTCTCAGGCTTATCTTTGACTCAAAGCTCTCCTGGATCCCCCATATAATTGCCTTGAAAAAATCCTGCTTGAAGAGAATGGATATCTTAAAACTTCTATCACATGTTTGGTGTGGAAGTGATCGCCGTACCTTGTGGCTTTTGTATACAACCTTGATCCAGTCTAACCTGCATTACCTCTTAGGCTGCAACAGCTCTCTCACTCACCTGTATATGAGTGCACCTATAATATTCACAGGGTAGCCTCATATGATGGGTTTCCTTCACTGACTCGCCCATTTGCCCTGCGTATGACTGTAGATGCAAGTCAACTGAGTGAATTATCAGTTATTCCATATCAGATCCCTAAAGTACCCCCATGGCTATTGCCACCTGTGAGGGTTTGCAAGGTGCTGGCAGGCGAACGGAAGACCATGTTCTTGCCTTCGGTTCTACGAAGCCTCTTTTATGAACACTCTTTGTGCCACAAATCAAGCACTTTTATCTACACAGATGGATCTAAATCCTCTGATGGGGTAGGAACTTCTGCTATCTTCCCCTCCCGTCATGTGTCTGTGTGCCTGCCCAATACAGCCTCTATCTTCACGGCTGAGCTTGTCGCGATACTGGCTGCACTGTATACAATCGCGTCTTCATCACTGGGATCTTATGCAATATTCTCTGATTCCCTCAGCTCTTTGGAGGCTTTAGTCTTTTTATTTCCAGATAACCCATTGGTTTCAAAGATCCAACAGTGGCTTTTATATTTATCCTCGTTCCACAAAGTTTTATTATGTTGGGTACCTAGCAACATAGGTATATAAGGAAATGAGAGAGCAGATGCTGTTGCCAAGGCAGCTGCACATCTAGGAACTTCCACCCCTGCTCCTCTTCCTTTCCTTGATGCCATGCCATACATCCGTGAGTCCGTGGTTGGCCAGTGGTAGAGGACTTGGGATAAACTCCCCCCAACTAAACTGCATGCCATCAAACAGTCAACCCGCCCCTGGCTACGCACTACTATCACCCGTACTCAGGATGTTATTCTATGCCGTCTGAGAATTGGGCATTGTCCTCTGACACGTAGCTTTCTGATGGAAAGACTTCAGCAGCCTCCAATGTGCACTCACTGTGGAGTACCAATGTCTGTACTCCACCTATTTGCTGAATGCCTACGATTCCATACTCTGAGGCAAAGGCTTTTTCCTTTTATTTGCCAAGGGATGCGTCCCCAGCAGGGTCTGAGGAGCATCTTTTCCGAACATGAGCGCACCTTAACATGTTTTAATGTTTTATCATTTTGAGAACCAAATAGAAATGTTGTGTCTTATGATTTTACAGCATTGTAGAGACATTAATTTGTCTACATTTTTACTACTCCCTCTCCCTTTGCTTATATATATTAATATATATATATATATATATATATATCTCTCTTTTAGAATGTTAACCATAGTCTATTTTTTTAAAGAACATTTGAAATTTTAATGAATCCTCTCTTTTTGAAAATGGCTGCGATCTTGCCCACCTGGACTTACGGAGCACCCGTCTGTTTTGTACCATTCATTCATTCCCTACAACCTCTCCCACAACTTTCTCTGGTCGGCCTCTATTTTCACAGGGTAGATGCTGACCTTCTCAGCCAACTATCCCGGATCGGGACTGAGGGGGGGGGGGGCAATGTTTCCTAACCCTTGAGCTCTGGTTTGAGATGGTTGGTTTTTAACAACCTGCTTCATCTCCACCCATACCTTCCTTACATCCCATTTCCTTTTCACTCTATCCTTTTTACGCCGTCCCCAAGGTGGAACCGTCATGCCGAAAGGCGGGAGGGGTGGCATACAATGGCAGCACCTGGCTCTGCCTGCCCCTTACATACCCCTTGCAGAGCGGGCTACTGTGAGGGGTGATTAGCGTCTGCATCCCGTAAAAAAATAGGGTCACCATGCCCAATGAAGACAAAACCAAATATCTCCCCACAATTTTCCCTCGGGCAGCTCCACTGAAAAATTGGAGGTCCCTGCCACCCTTGTGCTTTCACAGGGGAACCTCCAAAATCTTTGACCGGAGAGGAGGCTCACTCCTTCCTTTTGCTTACGGGTGTCAGGGACTCCCCCCTCACCCCTTGTCTTGAGGTGCCCTCGGGTGCCTCACTCTTTCCAGCGGCAGTCCTCCCTTTACTTTCCAGGGGACTGCCAAGAAAGCCAGCAGGCAGCCCATAACCGATTGCTCCCCATTGAAGCTGCTCGGTAGGAAAACAGGGCCCATCGGCTGCTTCCCTCCAGAGACCTGCTGGCTTGCATACTAACTTTAGCAAGGGTCTAAGCCTGTGCCTCCCCATACTCTACTCGTGACACTGATGCCAATGGGACCTGTGATGTCTTGGAGGGATGGCCACGTGGAGGCTCCCCTCCCCGCCGAGATAGACATGGTCCTTGATGCAACTCAGCTTCAGACGGTAGTACCATCCATGGGGGCGAATCTCTAATCGACGCCAAGCACTGAACCCGAGTCCGTCCCTATGCAAGGTCCTCCTCAAACGGCTCGCGTCTCTAAGGTAGTACAAGGAAGGGAATGATCTCCTCCTCGGGCCGGTGCCCCTGTGACAGAAAAGGCCTTCTCCATCTCTGAAAAGGACCTTGCTGAGGCCTGTCCATCTGGCCTGGGGACTCCTGCCGGTGGAGGGAAAAATCGGGTTCATTCCTCGCCTTCCTCTACCAAGAAGAAAAGAAACAAAAAAAAAGACTCGGGGCTCCTCTCCATCCGCGGGGGCTGCGGGGACGGATGGATCTGCTGCTTCGGTAAGCGATCAAGTCAAGATCGACACGTCCGGTCCCGCTGCCCTCCCGGGTGCAGAGTCCCTGACAAAGACCAAAGGTACAAATGCACAGAGCAGAGCCTCGATTACGTCGGGGCCTCTCATTCAGAGACTACCCGGTGTTTTCGAGCCCTGGCTTCAAACTCTTCCTGCTTATTCGCTCCACTGATGGCACCATATTGGCTAAGGGCAACATGATCCATCAGAGGAGAGCCTTAGCTAGTGTGATTGGTAGAGAGCTGAAGGTGACCCGTTTTGCGGACGAGAGTCTTTTGGCAAATGCGTTGAATCCCTCCGAGACGGCCATGATTAGTGCCTTTCGGACACTTGATGGCACTCCCGTGAGTGTGACGCAGCACTCTATCATGAACAACGTGAAAAGAGTAATTTATATGAGAAAACTCTATGACTACTCCATAGACGACATCACCTTAGAGCTAGCCGACCATGTAGCTGTCAAGGTCGAACTTGTGATGAAAAAACAGGGAGGATCAGGATCCTAGAGACCCAACTCTACACTCTTTGTCACGTTCGACTGTGACAAGCTTCCTGAGTCTGTGCGTGCCGGTTTAAATCGCTACCGCGTGAAGGCATTCGTAGCACTTCTGCGGAGGTACTATTACTGCCACCGCTTTGGCCATACTAATCGCTCTTGTCGACGTGCAAAGTCGGGGTTACCCGAAACCTGTGTAAATTGCTCCAAGGCCGCACACGATAAGTCCAAATCGTGTGTGGCCAAGTGTGTCAATTGCGGAGAGCCGCACCCCGCTTCTTCGAAGCAATGTGGTGCGTATCTCCTTGATAAGGAAATCCTGGCCGTTCAAGCTCAGGATCGTCTCTCATTTTGCGAGGTTAAGGACTTAGTCCTGGCGCGCCCGGCGCTTCCCGGGACGTCCTATGCCTCAATGTTAAAAAGACACCCTTTGCTCCTGGCCCCTCCAGGCCTACGAGTACGGTCGTTTCCGCACCTATTCGGAACCTTTCTGCGAGTTCTACCCACCCCGGACGATCACCTGGTAAAGCTGACGGCACAAAGGGTCCACACTCAACCCTGGCTAAAACTAGGGTGACCGTTTCCCGTAAGGCGAAACGGCCACACGCTCCTCCACCGAGTCGTTAGACTCACAGGAGGCCACACCCCTGAAGTTAGTCGCCAAGCCATCTTCCAGGGTTCCTAAAGCTTCCCCTCGAAAGGAGGACAGCACTAAAGGAACTTCAGCTCCTTCGCCCACGCCCAGTTGTGGACTGGGTGGCTTGGAGACAGTGGATTCTCGCAAATAGGGCCCTCCGAAGACGCCCCGCCCGCCTAAGGTTTCGAGGCGGAGGGAGGAAAAGACTTGCATGGCGAGCCCAACTTCCCCCAATTAGTCATCGAAAGCGACAGCGCCTTCAGCGCATTGTCTGGCCAACAGCGCTTTGAGTTATGCCCCGGGAAGCGTACGGCCATTTCCGTGAGGGTCTTCTCTTAGAGGAGGACCCCAGCATCTCCTCAGAGCTAGGCCGGGGGGGAGGCATATTCCTTCATTTGAATTGCTGCGGACCCCGGGCAAACTTGGATGAGTTGCGAAGGCTCGTTTCCTCCCGTTTCCCGTTAGCTATCTTTTTGCAGGAGACCATGCTTGGCGCATGCCCCCTGTCCACCCTCCCGGGATCTAAGGGTTTTGTAACCCCACCTCCACGGGATTGTTGCCGGGCGGGAGGATGTGCGATTCACGCCCAATTGATGTATCCGTACTTCTTTTCACTTTAGATACCTCCTTTCAAGCAGTAGCTGTGCAGCCTCACCTAGATAGGAATTATACTGTTATTTCTGCGTACATTCCACCGTCAGGCGACTTCAACCCGCTTGACATCTGCCGCGTCGTGTCACGGTTGCCGAAGTCCTTTTTCTTGCTCGGAGATCTAAACGGTAGACACCCCCTCTAGGGAGACTACTAGATTACTCCACGGGGTCAAGTCCTTGCCGACTGATTGACGAGCTTGAGATGGGTGTCCTAAATGTGGATGAGTTTACACATTACTGCCAGAGCCCGCCCCGATGGTGCTTGGCGCGGGTGCGGCGGTCTGCATTTCAGGAAATGACTGATTTCTCTATCTCAGTCGAGGAGTTTAGGTCGGTGTATGAGAGCGTTGAGTTCTACGGCAACTTTATCGCCGCGGGCCTAACTACTATTCCTAGAAGGTCTGGCCGTTTTGCATGCCAACGACTCCCGTGGTGGTCAGCCAAGTGTGAGACGGCCCTCAAGCTAAAGCGTTATGCCTACATGCGTTATAAGCGCCGCCCGAACGATTTCACTGTAGGTGAATTTCGTCGGGCTAGGGCTAGGTTCTGGAATATTTCGAAGCACACCCGCCGCTCTTCTTGGCGGGCATACGTGTCTTCACTTAACGGGAAGACCCCTCTATCAGAGGTGTTGGAAGCTAGTCAAAAGGGTTCGGGCTAAGTTCTCGCAGGACCCTCCCTCCCATTCTTCACGAGAATGGGACCGTAATCTCGGACCCCGCGTCCATGGTAGAATCCTTTGCGACTGCTTTCTCCACATTCTCTAGTCGGGATGCTGCTCCGCCAGCATTCAATGCACATCGTGATGTCACGGAAGGCCGCCGGCTGGACTTTACCTCAAGAGGCGGAGAACCCTTCAACGACAGGTTTACTTTGAGTGAGTGGCTTTCCGCTCTTGCTTCGTGCGCGCACATCGCCCATGGTCCGGACGATGTCCGTACGCCATGCTTCGACACCTGGGTGAGCGAGGCATGACCTTTCTGTTTGATTTGTTCAAAAGGATCTGGGTGGAGGGTCTTCTCCCGAATTCTTGGCGAATCGCTACTTTATTCGCCTTTCGCAAACCGTAAAGCGATCACTCTACCCCGGCCATTTTCTGCCTAATCTCTCTAACCTCTTGCGTGTGCAAGGTGATGGAGAAATTGGGAAATATTAGATTAGCCTTTTTCCTGGACAGCGGAGGCCATCTGTCTTATGCACAGTGCCGCTTCCGCAAGTTCCACTCCACGTCGGATGCTCGGCTTCGACTGGAAAATGCCGTCTGCGAGGCCTTCCTTCGTAGACAGCACTACGCCACGGTGTTTTTCGATCTGGAGAAGTCCTATAATACTGCATGACCATACGGTATCATGGAGACTCTCCACACGATGGGGGCGATGGGATGCTTCCCAATGTTTATATCTGGATTTTTGAGAGATCGTCGATTCTGCGTACAGGTGGAGGGAGCCCTATTCGGCAGAATGGAGCAGGAAGAGGGTGTTCTGCAGCGACGTGTCCTCATTGTCGCAATCTTTGCCCTGAGCATTAATGATATTACCTCGGTGCTGTCGGAAGACGTTCTCGCTACTCTCTACCTGGACTAATTTTCGATCTCTCTCTCTTAGCGCGGCCCAGATGCCAAATCTGGACCGTCGACTCCAACAGGCATTGAACCGCGTCTCTCGCTATGCCGAATCGCACAGGTTTCACCTTTCCCTGGTCAAGACTAAGGTATCTGCACTTCTGCTGCTATCCACACCTCGAACCTGACGCCTCGTTTCTAAATGGGGTGCGCCGAGAAGTGGTGCACTCGCACCATTTTCTTGGTCTTGTATTTGACCGACACCTCACATGGGGGTTCATACTCACAGCCTTATTCGCCTGTAAGCTCGACCCCGGTGCCTCCCTCAGTCGTCAACAGCTCTCACTGCATCCACAGCTGATCTCGACGGTTTATATGCTCCTGTGAGACGCTAGTCATATCACTAAGTCCTTGTGGTTTAGAGCTAGAAACTACATCGAGAGCTAAGTATAGCTCTGTGGAAGGTCTCCCCCTCCCCCTGTTTTACCCAGGACGCCATCCTTGACTATTTGTCGCCACTTCCCTGCTTCCAAAGCTGCCACAGCGTCGGGAGTATTGCATTCGATCTTTATGGAACACACATCGTGTCACGCTGGAACTGTGCCAGTGTATAAAGATGGCTCCAAGTCCCAAGAGCGGGTTTGTTTCCACGCTCTATCGCCTCAGCTTGAAGTCAGCGGGACTACCAGGCGTTGAGTCTGTCTTCATGGCCGAGTTGGGTGCAATACACCTCTCCGTACGGTAGATAATGCAACGTGCCCTGTTCGGAAACCGGAATGTGATTTATAGTGACTCACAAAGCGCCTTGACTGCTCTCGGGGCATTTGAAGCTCCTCATCCCTTGGTTCACGATATCCGTGATGCCACCGTTTTGGTGAGCCGGGCGGATCAAGAGATTATCTTTTGCTGGGTTTCTGGACATGTAGGAATTGCGGGGAATGAGGGCGCCAAAGAGTTAGCGACGACTCGGCAACCCGACTAGCGTTTCGCTTTTCCTCACACCGATTACATGGCAAGAATCCGGGCTGCTTGGCAAAGAAGATGGGAAACGGTCGAGGGCAACTTATAGTTGCTTGCCATTACACTGCGACTGTTCCCATGGACCTACCCTCCAATGCCACGATGGCTTCAGGTTGTTTTCTGTCGTCTCCGAATTGGACACACTCGGTTTTCTTGTTATTTTTTAGCCTTTGTCCTTTTTTATTGTTATTTTTTTTTTAATATAGCCTAGTAGTAGGCTGTGTCGTGTGCCCTGCCTTGTGCCCAAGTAGGCAGTAATGAGATGGGCTCCCCACCCACCCTAAAAGGCCGCATGTTTAACTTATTTCTAGTTTGTCCATTGAATTCTTAATTAATTTCTCTCCCATAGTTCTTCGATTTAACTTGGGTAGCCAAGTCTCAAAAGCCTCTCCATTTTTAAGAAATGTTCTCCTCGCGTGAAGCTGAGTGGTCTAAGGCATTGCTTAAACTAAGACCAAATCGGTGTTTGCCTCCTGAGTGTGTTTGATTTGATTCACTTTCCCAAACAAATTTTTTTGTGTATTAAGAAAGAACATTTTTTAGTAGAAAAATTATTATATTTATCTTGTTTCTCTACAGTATGACACTCTGTGTGAGGGCATTAGTAGCTGGGATCATTTGCTAGATCTTTTTATCTGTTTTACACCTTGATGAGGTTGTCATTCTCTAGTCAATCTCCCATCATCACATTTGACACCACTATTTAGCTGTTAGCATGCACACTTCTGCTATGTGCATACACTAATCTTTAAAATCTCATCTATCAGTGTTTATTTTCACCTGGAAGTGAACATATCTAATTCTCCAAAGTAAGCCATTAAAAACATGAATATAAATGTATGAAAAGAACACAACAGTGATTTTTGGATGCTCTGTAAGGAATTAAATTTTGTACTTCTTCAAGCAGGACTTTGGGGAGATTTCATTCAAGGATGAAGTTAGTGAAGAATTCTTTCATAGAGAGACGAGTTCTCCTGTTACTTTTGATGTATTGTGTGCAAAATCTGAAAACTCTCTACCAAACAATACCACTGACTCTTTGCAACAAGACCTCCATCAAGAAAAGGTAATGTTTGTTATTTTTAGTTTTGTGCTGAATTTATTTGTATAATGGCAAACATTATTTCATATTTTCTTCACACCAATGTTATCACTCAAGATTGCCATTTCTTAGTAATTAATAATAATAGTAGAGTTTATACAATTATCATGCCTGCTTGAATGTCCTTTTCATGGAGTGCTGTATAAAGAGTACCTCTCCCATTTATATGACTAGGGTATTTTACACCTCCCATCCTCGGATAGTGTTTGATTTTTTAAATCATTGGTGGCCTGGCTAGGTCCCTGAAGTGTGTCTACTAATTGGCATTTGTTTTGTTTTTACAAAATTTATTTTGTTTTGTATTTTGATTAGCTGTGTCATCATTGGTGCTTGCCAGAATGGATTATGAAGATTTAAGAGAAAATACTGACAAAGTTGAGCTATTTGGGGAAAAGATTGCATCAGGTCATCCCATAATTAAGACCCCAACTTTGGATAAGAGAAAAGGCTGAATCTCATTAGAATTGATTCATTAATGTAATCATTATCATTGACTTCCAATGATTCAAAAGCTTTTTAATATCATATTTTGGTTGGTAGGGAAATAATTTATAGATGTGGCCTTCCTCTGATGCCAGAGCGTGCTTCTTTCTTCTTCTTGTCTCTGTTCTCTCTATTCCTTTTTGCATTTTTGTTGTTTGTTTTTCTTTCTTTTAGGGGATTTTAAAGTTACAGTACTAGGCTAAAATCCTAATTGCCGTGACTTGTGCCCTGGTGTCAATTGGTAGATGTGTGTGATCTTACTCAATGACAGCCTCCGGGCAACTTTGAAACTGACCACAGACCATCATCACTATCTCCCATTTACGTCCCTTAAGGCCCCGGTAATCCTGTCTTCAGCTCATTCTTTTTGTTGCACCTAGATTTATTAGTCTCTTGTTCCATTGCACCCCATACATAGATGTCAGGCGAGTTGGGAGGTCAAAGGTCAGGTTCTGCATGATTGACATCCAGACCTGGATCTTCCAGTTGGTCTAGCAAGGTGTAGAGTCTTGCTGCCCCCTGTAAAGCCTCCCTACAGCTACCCGCTCGATTCAAGACCTCACCAGCTCACTTAGAACATCGCTTTAGCCACCGGTATTCAGCTTGAGCCACTCAGGGAAGAAGTGGGAAGGCATAAAATCACCTCGTTTGTGTTTGTGCATGAATCTGGACATGTCCTTAAGTGTTAAAAGCAACCTACCTGTTGTTCTGCGAGTTGATCTTGTGGTTTTAGCAGGAATTCTTGTCATTGGTGAATAACATTGTCATGTCTGGCTTCAATGGGTGTTTCAAGCTTCTCGGTGTGCTTGAATGACTTTGCCCCCATCACTATGGATAGAAATTGTCCCTTCCTCAATGTAGCCGATGTCCTCATGCACCACCGGCCTGATGAGCGTTTCATCCACACTTTTTCTTCCTTGCAATAGCATGCATCGACTCTTTGGGATCATTGTTGATGATGCTCTTTTTTTACCTTTTCCACCATCCTGCTGACATTGAAGAAGTCTGAAGTCTCCTTGTTTATCCTTCTGGTGCTGATTACAATGAGGAGGACTAGATGTGTCCACAAATTGCTGAGGATTAAAAATTTATTCTGGAAAAAAATAAAGCAAAAATGTGGTTGTTTTTAAGAAGTAAAAGACCTGTAATTAAGGTTGTAAAAATATGCATAAAATAAGCAGTTGAAAATTGCAAACAAATACATTCTGCACCTTGTACATCACAGGAATCAATCATATCAGCCCCTGGGCTGCCTGGCATAGAAAATAGAAAACAACTAAAGGGAACTTCAATTCGTGTGCCATGACTATTTCCTTGGACCTATCCCCTAATACCACAATGACTTAAGATCCTTTTCTGTCATCTTTGCATTTGGAAGTGGACAGTGTGCAAAGTGACCAACCATTCTAGAAATAGTAGTCAGGCCCACAGTAATGATGTTGCCAGACAGGAACTCAACGCCCTCATCCCCACACCTAAACCTGACTGGGACAGAGAATTGAGTAATTTCCTGAAATGTGGACCACTGTGACCAATCAAAACTCAATGGAGACAGTTTTTCAGGCAGCAGCAGCCCCCAAAATGATGGTTGAATGGGAAAGTGAACTCTACCATGGAGGTCATCGACCAGCTCCCAGCCAAATCAGCCAATTGTGCATCCTCTTGGCTGGCGCCAATTCTGTTGGGATGGGGCTGCAAAATACCTTATACTAGAGACAGTCTCAGGTAAACAGACATTTAACAGGTAATGAGAGGAGACAAGGCTCCACAACTTTCCCCAGTTGGCCCAGTCTGCCCAATCCCCCTCAATTCCATCGAAGGAATAAGCCCTCCATGCTTAGCTTGGAGATATGGAGGATTTCCTGAGGTAGAAAGCAGAGAGCTTCTGGCCATCAAAGATGCCGCGAAGGTGTTATTACTGTCACTGCTTCAGCCAATACTAATCGCTCCTGTAGACGTGCAAAGTTGTGTGTGTCAATTGCGCAGAGCCGCACTACGCTTTTTCGAAGCAATGTTGTTCGTATCTCCTTGAAAAGGAGATACGAGGCTAAGAACTTGGTCCTGGCGTGCCTGGTGTTGGCTGCGACGTCCTATGCCTCAATGTTAAGAAACACGCCCTCTGCCCCAGGTCTACGAGCAGGGCAGTTTCCACGCCCACCTGCAACCCTTTTGCGAGTTCTACCCACCCTGGGCGCTTCCCTGTTAAAGCTGGCTGCACAAAGAGTTCACACCCAGCGGCGGCTAAAACCAGGACTCCCCTCCCTTCCCTCAGCGTGACCATTTCTGTAAGGCAAAATGGCCAAGCACCTCAACCGAGTCGTTAGACTCACAGGAGGCAACACCCTTAAAGATGATCGTGAGGCCATCTTCCTGGGTCCCTTAAGCGGCCGTCGAAAGGAAGGAAGCACTAAAGGTGCTTCGGCTCCTTGGCTCACAGTCATTGCTAGACCTAGTGGCTCGGAGATGGTGTATCCCCCAAAAGAGGGACCCCGCCTACGAAGCTGTCTGTCTGGCCTAAGGTTTCGAGTTGGATGGAATTTACTCTCGCATGGCGAGCCCAGCTTTCCCCGATAAGTCCTTGAAGGCGAAAGCACCTCCTCCACATTTTCCGACCAAAAGCGCCCGGAGTTCTGCCTCCGGAAAGCGTACGGCCATTCCCGTGAGGGTCTTCTCTTCGAAGAGGGCCCCCGCACCTCCTCCGAGCTAGGCCTGGAGTGCATATTCTTTCAATGGAATTGCCACGCGCTCCAGGCCAACTGGGAGGAACTGCGGAGGCTCGTCTCCTCCCGTTTTTTCTTATTTAGCTTTTTGCCGGAGATCATGCTGGGCGCGTCCCCCCTTGCCCACCCTCCCGGGTTATAAGTTTTTTTACCTCAC
This sequence comes from Ceratothoa steindachneri, assembly GCA_963969495.1. Taxonomy (NCBI): domain Eukaryota; kingdom Metazoa; phylum Arthropoda; class Malacostraca; order Isopoda; family Cymothoidae; genus Ceratothoa; species Ceratothoa steindachneri. The sequence continues at coordinate 90,966,213 of OZ018333.1, forward strand.
CACGAGCTGATGGGCCCGGGCCGGACGATGTGCGATTTACACCCAGCATGATTTTCTCAGTTCTCTTCGATTTAGAACCTCCTTTCAGGCAGTAGCTGTGCAGCTTCACCTGGTATGAGGTCTACTGTTATTTCCGCGTACAGTCCACCGTCAGCCAACTTCGAGTGGGAGACTTCCACCGCGTTGTGGCGCGGTTGCCGACGTTCTTTCTCTTTCTCAGAGATCTGAACGGTAGACACCCCGTCTGGGGAGATTACTCTAACAATCACCGGGGTCAAGTCCTTGCATACCTGATCGACTACCTGGGGATGGGTGTCCTAAATGTCGATGAGTTTACGCTTCACTGCCCGAGAGCCGCTTCATTTTCCTTCCTCGATCTATGTTTGTGCTCTCCGGTGGCCTGATTGGGTGGAGAGTAGTTGATCACCTCCATGGTATTGATCACTTTCACATTTAAAATATTTTCTGGGCCGCTGCCACATGAGAGTCCGCCCCGGTGGTGCTTGGCCAGGGCGCGGTGGTCCACGTTTAAAGAAATGACTGATTTCTCTGTCTCAGTCAAGGAGTTTTGGCGGGTAGATGAGGTCTATGAGTTCTTCATCGGCAACCTCTTCACCGTGGTCCTAACTACTATTCCTAGAATGACTGGCCGTTTTGCACGCCGACCGCTTCCGTGGTGGTCAACCGAGTGTGAGAGGGCCCTCAAACAAAATCGTTTTGTCTACATCAACTTTAAGCGCCGCCCGAACGATTTCACTGTCGGTGAATTTCGTCGAGCTTGGGCTAGGTTCGGTATATTTCGAAAAACACCCGTCGCTCTTTTTGGTGGGAATACGTGTCTTCACCTAACTGGAAGACCCCCTCTAGCACATGTTTGAAAGTGAGTCAAAAGTATTCGTATTCGGGGCAAGTTCTCGCAGGACCCCCACTTCCCTTACGCCAGTAGAATACGACAGCAATATCGGACCCCGCGTCCGTGGCGGAATCCTTAGCCACCGCTTTCACCGCATTTTCTAGCTCTGATGTTGCTCCGCCAGCATTTAATGGGCTCCGTAATGTCGCGGAAGGGCGCGACTTGACCTCACCTCCAGAGGCGGAGAACCCTTCAACGATAGGTTTTCTTTCAATGAGATGCCTTCTGCACTAGCTTCATGCGCGGACACCGTCCCTGGTCCGGAGTCCGATGTCCTGTACGCCATGTGTCGACATCTGGGTGAGCGAGGCATGGGCTTTGTGTTAGATTTGTTCAACAAGATCTGGATACAGGGTATCCTCCCAGATTCCTGGCGAATCGCTACTGTGCACGTTTTTCGCAAAACGGGAGAGATTACTCTACCCCCGCCGGTCTCCCCCTAATCTCTCTAATCTCATGCGTGTTCACTTTGATGGGAAATTGGTAAATGTTAGATTAGCCTTTTTTTCTGGACAGCAGATGCTATCTCTTCTGCACAGTGCGGCTTGTGCAAGTTCCACTCCACGTCGGATGCTCTGCTCCGACTGGAAAATGCCGTCTGCGAGGCCTTCCTTCGTAGACAGCACTACGTCACGGTGTTTTTCGATCTGGAGAAGGCCTATGATACCGCATGGCGATACAATATCATGGAGACTCAGAACACGGTGGGGGCGAGGGGACGCCTCCCAATGTTTATATCTGAATTTTTGCGAGATTGTCGATTCCGCGTACGGGTGGGGGGAACCCTCTCCAGCCCAACGGAGCAGGAAGAGGGTGTCCCGCAGGGAAGTGTCCTCAATGCCGCACTCTTTGCCCTGGGCGTCAACGGCATCACCTCGGTGCTGCTGGAAGATTTTCTAGCTACGCTCTACGTGGACGACCTTTCGATCTCTTCTCTCTTCATACCCCCATTCATCAGCTCCTCACTCACAGCTCTCATCCAACTCAAGGTACACTCTTGCGAAACAGACAAATCATTAACATTCAATCTACTCTCAGCGGCTATACCAGAAACCCCTTCAACTGGTTCCCACTAGAAGCCAGAAAAGTCAGTCACCTACTGATTCTCCACATCGAACTCACCTCTACCCTTACCATTCGCAAAACCAGAAAAATCAGCCACAATAGGCTCATTCTGCCCAAACACACTTATCATTCATACTGTTTCCAAAACCAGAAAAATCCGCCACAGGCAGCTCATTCACTCGTCTACTTACATCAGCCAAATCACTCACCTACTTATACAAACACTCAATCTCTCTTTCAAGCTCCCCCATACCAGAAAGACTGCTCAGTCCAACTTTCATTCGTACTTGCATTCTTCGTTTAACTCTTATTTGCACGCTTTCTACTCCTCGAGACCAAGACAAGCTTTTTCCCAGACAGATCCATACTATCACACTCCATCTCATCATCATACACTTTATCTCCCTCTCTGCACAATTCTTACACCGGATGGATCACCAGGTAGTCAGAAGGTTCTCTTCACCTCCTCAACTGATTCTGATGAGCCCGCACGCTCTCAGTCACACCTTCATTCAAACTCTCCAAAACATACGTCACACCATTCTCCCAGACTCTCACAACCTTATACGGTCCTTCAAATTTTTCACTCATCCTTGACACATTCAATCTACCTTTTACTTATTTTACCTTCAATACTTTTGCACCAATTTCAAAGAACGAAACCTTTCATGCGCCTCACGCCATACACTCTGCTCACTTTCACTCAAACGAAACCTATCTTTAACTCACCTTTCAAAATTCATAACAAACTAACATGGGGACATCCCAGTTGCACTATGCACCGTCGAATTTTACGCCCATAACACTCTACTCAACCATTCATCCCAGTCATTCAAAGTCGTACTCATCATTCTCAACATCTCACACAAGGTCCTAATTGTACGTTCAACCAATCCATTCGGAGTAGTTCTTATATGCTCCACACCATTCTCTCTCAACATTCGCTCAAACACTTCACTCGCAAACGCAGGCCCATTATCACTCAGACATCTCCTAGGCTTCCATACTCACGTAGGAAAAAATAACTGCTCAACCACACGCGCAACAGTCACACTCCTTTTATCTCTCACAGGCGCCGCATACACAAACTTACTTTTATGCTCAACCATAACAACATTCCCAGCACTTGGACGCGGTAAAGACACACACTCATTCACTACGAATTAAAACGGCTCTTTCGCATCAACTTTCAACATCGGCGCATGTAGGAATTGCGTAGAATGAGCTCGCCGATGATGCCGCCAAAGGGTCCGCGAGGACTCTGCGACCGGACCAGCATTTTGCTCTTCCTCACACCGACTACATGGCAGGAATACGGGTAGCTCTTCGGGCTGCTTGGCAAAGAAGATGGGAGACGGTCGAAGAGAACTTAAAGTTGCGTGTCATTGCGCCGCGACTCTTCTCATGGACCTACCTCGCAATGCCGCGAAGGCTTTAGGTTGATTTCTGTCGTCTACGAATTGGACACACTCGCGGGACGCACCGCCATTTAACGGAGCGCTCGCCAGCGCCCTACTGGGAAGACTGCGTTGTCCCCCAGATTCTTCGGCACATTCTTATTGAATGTCCCAGTCTAGGCGATCTCCGCGCACGTTACTTGTCCCGGTACCGAGATGGGTGGGGTCGCTGCCGCCTGTCCCTTGTACTTGGGACGAGTTCGTGCACATTGACTGGTGGACTTATAGACTTTTGGGGGAGGCCGGCCTTCTCCCCTTTATTTAACTGGGTTTTGTCTCTTTGTTATTGTTGTTTTCTTTGTACGTCGCACGCTTCTGCGCCGATGGGAGGGGGACCTCGCCCCGATGCCGGAGCTTGCTTCCTAATTGTTGCCATCTTCCCGCAATCACGCTCCTCAACATCGTACATTCCTCTTCCTTCTGTCTCAGCTCCAGCCTCAGTCTCACAATTTCTTCATGGAGGCTCTGTTCCACAGAAGCCATCCTCCCACGTTAATAAGAAAGGACAAAAGAAGAAAAAAAAAACAATCACTAAGTCAAATCCCATGACGGACTGCAATCCAATCCTAACAATGCTCCCGGTTTCGAGATCCCGCGTCCCTATTCGGGCGCCAAATGTAGCGGGCTGAAAATGTATACTCTAACCTGCTTCGTACACTAAATTAGACGTAAAAACCCGAGGGAGAATGAAACGATTAAATTCACAGCCCTGTATTCACCAAAAAACTTTCAAGTATATTTACAAGAGATAATTAAATTTTCATATAAGAATTCAATAAAAAAAATGTGCGCACACAACAAAACAAGGCCAAAATTCCCCAATCAAAAAACAAAATACAAAAAAACATACGACGAGCGAAGAGTAAAAATTTGTACAAGAACATCAATCGGTACTGGGTCAAACGATGTGCGCGCAAAAAAAAGAAAAGCTGAACGGTACGATATATTCCAATTAACACCGTACGATACTTTAAAAAAAAAGGGTACGGGGGTATCACTCGCAAGTTAGGGCAAGGCTAGCCAAGGCCTATAGTTCTCGGTTCAAGACGAGGGGTGGGGAAACCAGGTGCAGTCGTGGTTTACAACGAGAGGTCGTGTAAACCCTCGTATCAGGGCGGGGGTAGAAGCTTTCTCGGCCTCTTTCCTACTTCCGCTAGAAGTTTGTTGACCCACGGTGGCGTCCACACGGTCTCCACTCACGCTCGCACAGAGGGAGGGAGAGGATATTGGAAAAAGGGTGGGAGAATGACCCTACAAACACTCACATTCCCTCCACCACAACCTCATCGCCGTGGTCCTAACTATTCCTATAACGTCTGGCCGTTTTGCACAACAACCGTTTATGAGAGGGTCCTCAAACAGAAGCGTTATCCCTACATCCTTTATAAGCGCCGCCAGAATGATTTCACCGTCGGTGAATTTCGTCGAGCTAGAGCTAGGTTCCGGTATATTTCGAAAAACGCCCGTCGCTCTTCTTGGAGGGCTTACGTGTCTTCACCTAACGGGAAGATCCCCTCTAGCAGAGGTTTGAAAGCGAGTCAAAAGGATTCGGGGCCAGTTCTCGCAGGACCCCCCTTCCCGTTCTCCAGGTGAATGGGACTGCAATCTCGGACATCGCGTACATAGCGGAATCATTCACGACCGCTTTCTTCGCATTTTATGTGCGCCGTGATGTCGGGGAACGGCGCGACTCGACTTTACCTCCATGATACCGTATCGCGGAGACTCGCCACACGATTTGGGCGAGGGGATGCCTCCCAATCTTTAGGAATTTTTGCGAGATCGTCGTTTCTGCGTACGGGGGTGGTGCGGAGACTTAACCGGACCAATGGAGCAGGAAGAGGTTGTAGCACAGAAAATTGTCTTCAGTGTCACACTCTGCCCTGAGCATTAACGGCATCACCTCGGTGCTGCCAGAAGATGTTCTCACTACGCTCTGCGTGGTCAATCTTTCGATGTCTTTAGGCGCGGCCCAGATGGTAACTTTGGAGCATCAACCCCAACAGGCATTAAACCACGTCTCTCACTTTTCCAAAACGCACAGACTTCAGTTTTCCTTGTCCAAGACTAAGCTGGTGCATTTCTGCCGTTATCCACGTTTCCACCCTCACCCAGACTTCTTCTAAATGTGGTGCGCTTGAAAGTGGTTGACTCGCACCGTTTCTTTGTTTTGTATTTGCCCGATGCCTCACCTGGGATATTCATATTAGCAGCCTTAGGGTCTCTCTTAACCGCACCATTGATTTTCTTCGTTCCGTGACATTCAACGCCTGGGACTCTGATAGGGCTACTGCCTTATTTTTTTACCGATCCTTTGTTCAAAGCTCGACTACGGATGCCAGTTTTACCCATCCGCAGTCAAGAGTGTATTGTGAATGGTGGACTCGATCCATCATACCGCCCGTCCCTCAATTATAGCCTACTTATCGATGCTGGGGAGATACCACTCTGCGCCGTGCACAGCGCATTATTCGCCTTTACGCCCGAGCCCGGTGCCTCTCAGTCGCCAACAGCTCCCAATACATCCGCAGCTGTTCTCGACCGTGCCTATACTGCCTAGAGAAGCACTCATACCAAAAGCCCTTGGAGTTAAGGTCTAGGAAACTCCTTCGAAAGTTCGTTATCCCTCACGGGCCGGTAGCGCCCCTAGTTCTGCTCAGGACGCCACCCTGGACAGACTATTTTTTACCATGGCTCTGCTGCCAAATCTTCTGCAGGTCCGGGAATTTTGCATTTGTCCTTTTTAGAGCCCACTCCGCGCAACGCTGCAACCGTGGCAGTGTATAGGCATGACTCCAAGTCCATAGAGGTGTTCGGTTTGCACGCCGTTTCCTCTCTGTTTGAAGTCAGCGGGGCGTTGCATCTGTCTTCACGGCCGAGCTGGTTGAAATACACTGCTCGGTAGGGTAGATATTGTGACGTGTCTTGTTTGGAGACCGGATTGTGATTTATCGCGACTCACAAAGCGCCTTCAGTGCTCTCAGGGCATTGGAATCTCCGCATCCCCTGGTTCGCGATATCCGTGACGTCGGGTTTTGGCGAACCGGGCGGATGTCGAGATTATCTTCTGCTGGATTCTGCACATATAGGAATTGCGAGGAGTGAGAGCGTCAGACAGTATGTGAGGATTGGGCGACTAAACCAGCGTTTCGCTATTTCCTACACTGATTGCATGGCTGGAATACAGGCTGTTTGGCAAAGAAGATGGGAGACGATTGAGGGGAACTTAAAGTTGCGTGTGAATGTCTCCATGGACCTACCACCCAATTCCGAGGCTGCTTAAGATTGCTTTCTGTCGTCTCCGAATTTGACCCACTCTCGGGACGGACCGTCATTTGATGGAGCGCTCCCCTGCGCCTTATTGTGACGACTTCGTTGTCCACAGACTTCGGCACATTCTTACTTAATGTCCCCGTCTGAGTGATCGCGCGCGTTACCCTTCCCGGCATTTGGACGAGCCCGGTTGCTACCCGTTGTCCCTTGTAATCGGGACTGGTTCGTACACACAGACTTGCGCGTCCTATACGACTTTTTGAATGAGGTTGGCCTCCATTTTATTTTACTATTGGTTGTAGGCCGCATGTTACTGCGCCGGGGTGAAGGCGGGCCTATCCGCGCCTCTGGAGCGCGTTTACTTGTTTCTTTTGTTTTTACTTGTTTTAGCTCTTGTCTTGCCCCTGTTACTCTCTTTTTTAATATAGCCTACGATTAGGCTTTCCGTTAAATACTGCAACCTTTTCCGTAGTAGCCAGCCGCGAGATGGTCTCTTTAACCCATTAGTCGCCCGGCTTTTTTGCTCGAATTCTCCCTCTGTAAAATTACAAATGGTACACGTTATCGAAAATAATTTAAATAAGATATTTAAATCCTTTTTTTTATAAATCAAATAATATATTTTAATTGAGAAGATTCATTCTATTGATATAATTAAAAAAATATCAATACCCTTCTTCCTATTTATAATTATAATTGATAATTCTCAGTTCTTACACAAATTTTCAACACCCATGGTTGTTTTATGCTTTTTAAATCAGTTACGCTTTAAATCCTATATCTAATTATAGAAAACAGTGCCGCCCTTCATGGGGTACTATTTTATATCTTAAATTTTATGAAAACTTTGCTAAGGGCCTATTTTTTACCTATAAAATTATTTTCCAGGCAAAATAGGCTTGCTGGTTTTGTGTGCTTTCAATAACATACTAACTTAAAGGCATTTCCTCGTTTTAATTGTATGAGAAATGAAAAACATAAGTGTATTTAACTAGAATAAATAAGGAAGAGTCATCAAACACAGCTTGTTTACACATATGTGAGTAATAAATCAGCCTCTTTTCGCGGTCATGTTGTGGTGAGGCCTAGAACGGAGTCAAGTCACTCTCATTCATAAATCTCGGTTTACAAACATAGAAGGCCTGACCTAAGCCATTTATGTATTTTAATTAGATGCTTAATCACTATCAAGAGTTTGAAACAAAAATCTACAAATTATCAGGGCAAATACGAGTCTATACGTGAAAGGTCACAAAAGGCCCTCGGGCGATTACTTAGCACTGAATCGAGGACTTATAAAACCCTCGGGCGACTGATGTGTTAAATTGAAAACCATAAAAAACATGCCCTCAGTGGCACCTGCCAACATAGTGCTCTTGAATTAAAAAAAAAAAACATTTTACCTAATCAATACAAAAGCATTAAAGTCGAGCTGCAATTTGGGTGCAGCAGCGGTGTATCACAATCATCTCTGCAGCTAAACTTCCTTAGGATATCCTCTATTTAGCTGTTAAATTATCACATACATATTCTCTTAAATTTCTGCCTTATTTTTACTTTTCACAATTTTATTATTTATACTGATTATATAACTTTTTGAATCACTACGTTCTTTCTTCTCTTTTTAGCCCCTTGTCCAAGAAATTTGTGGGTATCTGATGCAGAATGCCTCAAGATATAAGATCTTTTTATTGAGGTCATTGGCAGATGGCAGTCCTAAAGAATGAATTTGGGATGAGTGGGGTCCCTACCCTTTCTTCTTGCAAGAATGTTCTCTTGTACACCAGAAAGATTGTAAAATAACTAATTGTTTCTTTTTCAGGAGATGAAATTGCGTTCATCCAGTAACATTAAGGTTAGTCCACAAGTTAGTGGCATTTTATCATCGCCACCTCGATCCCTTGAGTATGACCCAAATTGGACTACTGGTATATATTCAAGATCTGAAAGCCCAGGAAAATGCACCGAAAACAACTCCAAACCCTCCCAGTCGACACAGACAAATTCACATGCGCTGCATCATGCAAGAAAGAATAAGAAAATCTATAAATGCTGTTCTTGTCCTTATCAGACTGCACAGAAGGGAGCTTTAAACATACATTTAAGAACCCATCCTGAGGATAAGCCATTCAAATGTAACTTTTGCCTTTATCAAACTGCAAGGAAAGATGAACTTAAAAGGCATTCATTTTCTCACTCTGGCGAAAAGCCTTTCAAATGCGATCTTTGCCCGTATCAAGGTGCAAGGAAACGTGAGTTTAAGGTGCATCTGCGCACTCACACTGGCGAAAGGCCTTTCAAATGCAACCTTTGCCCTTATCAGGCCGCAACGAAAGGTCGGCTTAAAAACCATTCATATACCCACACTGACGACAAGCCTTTCAAATGCAGCCTTTGCCTTTATCAGGCCGCAACGAAAGGTCGACTTAAAAACCATTCATATACACACACTGGCGAGAAGTCTTTCAAATGCAGCCTTTGCCCTTATCAGGCTGCAAGGAAACCTGACATTAAGGTGCATATGCATACTCACAGTGGCGAAAAACCTTTCAAATGCAGTCTTTGCCATTATCAGGCCGCAACGAAAGGTCTGCTTAAAAACCATTCATATACGCACACTGGTGAGAAGCCTTTCAAATGCGATCTATGCGCTCATCAGGCTTCAGGGAAAAGGGAAATTAAGCTGCATATGCTTACTCACACTGGCGAACGGCCTTTCAAATGTAGTGTCTGCCCTTATCAAGCTGCAAGAAAACCTGACATTAAACGGCATATGCGTACTCACACTGGCGAAAAGCCTTTCAAATGCAGCGTTTGCCCTTATCAGGCCGCAACGAAAGGTCGGCTTAAAAATCATTTATATACACACACTGGCGAGAAGTCTTTCAAATGCCACCTTTGCCCTTATCAGGCTGCAACGAAAGTTCAGCTTAAAAACCATTCATATACACACACTGGCGACAAGCCTTTTAAATGCGGCCTTTGCTCTTATCAGGCCCCAACCAAAGGTCGGCTGAAAAGCCATTCATATACTCACACTGGCGAGAAGTCTTTCAAATGCAGCGTTTGCTCTTATCAGGCTGCAAGGAAACCTGACATTAAGGTGCATATGCATACACACAGTGGCGAAAAGCCTTTTAAATGCAGTCTTTGCCATTATCAGGCCGCAACGAAAGGTCTGCTTAAAAACCATTCTTATACGCACACTGGTGATAAGCCTTTCAAATGTAGTGTTTGCCCTTATCAAGCTGCAAGGAAACCTGACATTAAGCTGCATATGCGTATTCACACTGGCGAAAAGCCTTTTAAATGCAGCCTGTGCCATTATCAGGCCGTAACGAAAGGTCAGCTTAAAAAACATTCATATACACACACTGGCCAGAAGCCTTTCCCCATATCAGGATGTAAGAAAAGATAATATTAAGGTGCATATGCACACTCACTGGCGAAAGGCCTTTCAAATGCAGCCTTTGCCCTTATCACACCGCAACGAAATGTCATCTTAACAACTATTCATACACGTACACTGGCAGAGAAGCCTTTCAAATGCAACGTTTGCCCTTACCAGGCTGCAACTAAATATAATAAGAAACATTCCATCTCTCACATAGGTGAGAAAACTTTCAATTGCAGCTTTGCCCTTATCAAACTTCAAAGAAAGGTCAGCCTAACAGCCATTCATGTACTCAGACAAGCGAGTAATCTTTCAAATACAGGGTGCCCTTATCTGGTGAATGAAATCCTGGCTATTTCGGGTGCAGATCGTCACTCATTATGCGATGCTCTAAGACTTGGTCATGGCGCTCCGTTGAAAATGCCGCGGTCTCCGTGCTAACTTTAAATAGCTCCGGGCCCTCTTATCGTCCCGTTAAGTATCTTTTTGCAGGAGACCATGTCAGGTTCGTTACCCCTTCTCACCCTCACAAGGTACAAGTTTTTGCAACCCGGCCACCACGCGAAGAAGGATGTGTTGCCGATGTCATATATTATATACTTGGGGCTTTGAATAGTAGCCACCACCTCCAGGAGACTATTCGATTCGGAAGTACCCATTCGGGTCTTGGCTTTCCTATCCTTAAGGTTGCTACTGACCTCCCATAGGGATTTGTTTACCTTTTTCAATTTTATTTGTCCTTTTGATAATCTCTCATTACTCTTTTTCCTTATTTGACTTCGTATTTTTACAAAATAAAAAGTGATGGATAGAGAAAAAAGGACTTTTAATTATCTTAGGCACCTAATGGACACCCCTCTACCTCCATCCACCACCACCACCACCACCAACG
>OZ018333.1:92887206-92932478 GCA_963969495.1 Ceratothoa steindachneri
CAACCACCCATTTTCTGTCCTTGACATACAGTTCCCTCCACACCCACACACCCACAGAACGGGTTTGCCAACCTTCTTCCTCATTTTCCTCCTTGGGTGAAATAAAGGAGTAGGTGGTCTACCCTTGATCCAAATTGGTAAATGAAATGGTATGGTTAGGGGAAGATAGAGTTAGGGTCTAACCCCTGTATTTTCCACTCAAACCTCATTCACCTTTCCGAAGTTAGATGTAGGTCTGTCATGCATGGACGAAGAGTACAATTTGTATTCATTTTGTTACTTTCTGTTCCCCCCCCCCAAACGCTTTATTTCTTTTTCAATGCTTTCATTTAGGCATAGTTTTGTTATAATTGACCCATTAGAAACGTTTAGGAAGGAAATAGGAGTAGTTATAGGTAGGCTTCTGAGATTCATTAAGAGAAATACAATGGTTATTCGTACGTGAGGTCCCACGTTGTTTTGTACACAGCCATGGATCTCACATTTTAGACATACGTACCAACCTGCTATAATGAGTGCAATAAAGATGATCCATTTCCTGAAGCCCCCGTCGAATATCCAAATGGATTGAGAGGGCTGTGAATCTGTTTTCCTTCGAAACGTGTATGAGAGCGAATGATTTTTTCCAACCTTTTTATATTCATTGTTATCTAGCCTATTTTGACGATGTAGGGTTTGTACGGTGAAGTTTGTTCTAGTAGACGATTGGCAGATTGGCTCTTAAAAAAAATCTTTTGTGCTTGATATTAGTCCGATAAGATTGTGGTCGGTGAACCCCCAAATATCCTCCGTGTATTTTCCACTCTAACCCAATCCACCTTCCGATGGTAGTTGTACTTTTCCTCCCAGGGGAGTTTAATAATGGACTAGATTTATGCATGGTTTGGTATTACATGAATTCTACCTATTATACTACTTTGGAATAGTTCCTTAAATTTAAAGAGGGTTCTACAAGTTAATAGTTTTTATAGTCTTGTGTTCCGGTGTCTAAATTGCACATATTTTAATATTGAGATAGTCTGTGGTAGTTGAGTGGTAAAGCTTTTGACGAGCTCTGAGCTTCGTCTATAATCTGGATACTATGATTTGGACGTAGTTTATGAAATGGATGGGATTATCTTAACTCATCAGAGGATGGAAAGGGCTTGGGAGCAGTAATAGCTAGGCCCCTGAGATTTTATGAGCTGTGTATTAAAGCAAAGAATAAGCAAATAGTGTTGGGATTCATTAAGAGAAATGCTAATTACAAAAGTTATTTTTCAAAGTCTATATATAACTCATATGCGAGGTCATACCATCTTTGGATTCCACATGGAATCAGTTGAATAATCACATCTAAGTAGCCAATATGCTCATCAGATCCACACACGCCCGACGTGGAACGGTCTGGGACGCGCAGCTTTCTTTCATATTGTTGGTGTAAAAAATCATTTATCTCTTCCCAAGGTGGCATGTCATTCTAATCTTTATACGCATTTCATTATCCGGTCGGTGTATATTGTCCACGATTGAAAAGGGACAGATAGCATACCCATTCACACACAAATGTATGAGCAATCTTACCCTTATTTTTGTTAGCATCCCTAAAGTCTTTATACCGTTTGGTTAGGATGTACGAAAAGGATACGATATGTATATATATTTTAGTTTGGGTGCAGAAGAACCTTGTGTCTCCAATCCTGAAGCATTCTCTCCTATAACCTCAACTGAGCTATTCCTGCACACAATTTTCAGTTTACTGAAAGTGTATCCCCTTTAAAATAAATTTATTCTCTAGAGAAAACGTTAATATCTCAACTTCAACTCATAGAAAACGTACTTTTACATTTTATGGTAGTGGTACTTCCGTCCGCCCTCGAGAGTTTAATAATGACTAGATTTATGCAAGGTTTGGTATGATCTAAATTATACTTATTATACTACTTTTAAATAGTTCTTTAAACTTTAAAAGGATTCTACAAGTTATTATTTTTTATAGTCTTGTCTTGGAGTCTAAATTGCACATATTTTAATATTTATTTTGTCTATTGTAGTTGAGTGGTAGAACTTTTTACGAGCCTTGAGCTTCGTCTATAATCTGGATACTATGATTTGGACGTAGTTTATGAAATGGATGGGATTATCTTAACTCGTCAGAGGATGCAGGCGCTCTTGGCTTCGTCCTCGCCTGTGTGTACTCGTATTTATGCACACGCATTGTAATCTTCTTCTGTCGGTCGTTTCGGACAGAGGGCGAGGGTTTCGAAATTCGATCAGATACGTTGGTCCTTTACCGGGATGAAGTAATCTTCATTCTAGGTATATTACACTCTGTGGTGTAGGGATAGTGCTGATCACCAAAACTAGCATATGATAGTATTCTCCTTTCAATGGGGACTTTCTTGGTTGTTTCTTTTTTTCTATTTGGCCTCGTAGATGTTATAATCTTTCGATTTCTGGCGTCGCCATACAAGCCTGCATAGGCGCGTTACGACAAGGCCACTGTATTATCTGGCTGAAAACATCCGTGCCTTGAATGGTGAGGCATGTGGGGTCTATATGGGACATTTCTGCGGTCTCTATCGAGTAGAGAGTGGGTGAGCTTGGATTTACTATTTGTAGTCTTTTGTCCTCCTGCCTAATCCTATATTCCTACCCAACTGCCTCTTGTTTGTGGTTCCCTTCTTCTTCAAAATGGTTCAAGGTATAACCATAGGTTCTCGCTAATAAGCCTAATTATGGGGGGAGGTGAACTTTTTTATTTTACAATATCCCATCAATTATTATATTAGCGACCAACATGCCTCAGTTACAGTTTATGATTTTATTAATTGTGATTTTGGGTGGGAGAGGGGCACGTTTTTGTGGTTTGGCCCTCCCCCCGCTCATCTGTTGCGGTTGGGAAGAAGAGATTATATACTCGAGCGAGTTCAAAGACCACAACAGATTCGATCAGGTCTTCGACCAGTGCTGTGGTGTTTTTGTGTGACGCATTTTCAGGCTATCACATTTTCAAATTAACTTTCCTCGTGTGAATTAACGGTAAGGTAATTGAGGCACTTTATTTTGTTTGTGTTTAATCTTGACTCGCGAATTAGTGGGAGAAAACTGGCTCACTTAAACGTAGTTAAATCATTCGGCGATTCTACAGAAGAAAAATATTTTGTGAACGTCGAGGGAATTAGGCTGAATTAGTTTTAAACGAGAGGGATATTGAGGTCCCTGTTAAATTTGAGGCTTCGACTACAAAATAAAATGAAGGAAATGTAACATAGGAATCGAATTTTAAAGCACTCAAATCCAAAGGTGCTTAAATAACCAACTACCTCTAACCCTTAATATACTAGTTTAATTAGGATCACCTTAATAGGTAGTTCTTGCAATACAAATATTTAATGTATTAAAAATACTAATTTGAAATGCTAATAACAAAAAAATAGTGCTTTACGCGGCTTATAAATAGCAAAAGACAATTCCGATAGTGTTACAGATTAGCTTTCGTTTTTGTTTTTTTTTCACACTGCAACGTTCACCGTTTTAATTTTAACACTTTCTTTTAAAAAATTCAACTAATAACTACAACTAACGCGAGATTTGGGAACTCTCTTTACCTATTATCATTTCTTGGATGCAATTGACTTGGAAAAACAAAGCCCCCATACATTGGAGGGAGTCGATGCTAACGATACTCGTGAGCTTTTGTGTTCGATTTCTTTACCCAATTTCATGAATTAAAGAGTAAGTTTAGGGGAAGTGACCCATATGTGGTATAATTCTCGGTTCCATTTAGATATCGAAATGATTTTGAGTTTTTGTGGGTCGTTTTTCTATCTACTCTGATCATGGTTTTATTTATTCTTGGTAGTTCCTCGTCTATTTCTTCGAAATTAGTGTTCTGTAGATCAGGTAAAGTGTAATCATTTAGGTCTGCCTCATTTGATTCGATTCCTATTAGGATGCTTACATGATCGGGTGTAGGTGGAAGTTTTACGGGGTTAGACGGTTTGTTAGAGAGATGTGCTATTTGGCTGATCATTCTGTGATGATTGTCTTGACCTGTCCGTAAGACGCTGGACGATGTTTGCGCCTGAAAAGATGTTTAAACGCCGTCCTCTCCCGTTGCTTGTCCGGTATCCTGATTCTTGGCATCTTGCATTGGATGGAGATGAAAGTGGGAATAGGCAAAACTTGCCTCTCTGGAGCTTGGCATCCAGTAGCTAACTAATATCATGCCCCCGAGCTCCATTTGATTCTTTATCGCCAAATACGATTCTTCCAGGTTTCTGATTTTCTTGTATGCCCTTTTTTCTTTGCGATTCCTGCCAAATGGCGTTCCTCCTATTTGTGGTTGGTCGGTATTAGCTTATAATTCCATATATTGATATCCTCGATGGTCATATTGAATCCGTTTAACTGATATGAGGATTACATCAGTCTTTTTCTCTAAACATGTTCCCAAAATTGTAACCTTTTCGTGGTTTAGCCGTTAGTGTTGATTTGCAGTATTCGCAAGTTTATTCTCTGAATGTTGATTCTCGGCCTTACAATTTGTATTTTTCATTGCGATTATTTATGTGGCGGATTTTCGTGGCCGCAATTCGAGTTTCTCAATTTTCGCTTCTAACTTGGTCTTGTGAACTTGTCTGATTAGTTGATTTTCTTTTCTTTGTTTTCCTGTTGTTATTTGGTTATCCTCCTCGGTCGTTTTCGGTAGTATCCTTCTTCCTCCAATGGTTGGATATGTAGTTTTGTTTTGTCCTCGTTTGTCTCTTCTATTTCCCTGGACTCTCATAGCAATTTCCAAGGTCTCGAATATGATCTTTAAGCCATGGTTGTGGTTTGTGAATTTAACCACAACTCTTATTTTAGCCCCAATCCGTTGAGACTCAATTTCCGTTTTTACTCCTGCTTGGCTGGGTTCTCCTCTACGGCTTTTTATTTGAGGGCATGTACCCGATATACCCGTTGCCATAGCAACAAGATCTATTCGGAGTTCTGGAGTTTTAGCCCAGAGTCGTCTGTTTCTTTCGAACTGACCTTAGGTCCCTCTAGTTGGAGGAGAGGTCCATGTCCCCGACCCAAGGTGGGCATATTTTCCTTCCTTCCTTGTTTTTCGCTGACTTTCTTTTTAATTTTTCTTTGAATTGATTTTCTGCTGAAAAATGACCGTTTGTCAAATTATTTAGGGGATTATTTGTTTCGTTATGACGTTCGCCCTCCTCATCTCTGGGTTTTGCCAGAATTATGGGTGGTACAGGTTGGGCCACTCCCGAGCGATGATTCGTGGGGTTTGGGGGTCCTGGCTGGCCCTCAGGGTCTGATTGCCACTCCCCCCCACCCTCAAGAGTTTATTCTTGGCCGAGTGGGCTTTTCTCCCCGAGGAATTGGAGGCCAGCGGAGCTTGAAAGTCTTGCAAGGATGCTGGATCTTTTGTTCTGGTTAATAATTTGAATGATTTCTTCGTTAATCTCTTGATTAATCAGTTCCTACATATTTCTAGTCCCTTCTTCGATGTAATCATTAATGGGACTAAGCCCCGTCTCCCAGTGCAAGCGCTCTTGGCTGGCGTCGTCCTCGCCTGTGTGTACTTGTATTTATGTACACGCATTGTGATCTTCTTCTGTCGGTCGCTTCGGACAGAGGGCGAGGGTTTCGAAATTCGATCATATACGTGGGTCCTTTACCGGGATGAAGTAATCTTCATTCTAGGTATATTACACTCCGTAGTGTAGGGATAGTGCTGATCACTAAAACTAGCATATGGTAGTATTCTCCTTTCAATGGGGACTATCTTGCATTTCCCTTGGTTAGTTCTTTTTTTTCCATTTGGCTTTGTAGATGTTTAGTCTTTCGATTTCTGGCGCCGCCATACAAGCCTGCATAGGCGCGTTGCGACAAAGACACTGTATTATCAGGCTAAAAACATCCGCACCTTGAATGGTGAGGCAAGTGGGGTGTACAGGGGCATGGGACATTTCTGCGGTCTCTATTGAGTAGAGTGGATGAGCTTGGATTTACTATTTGTAGTCTTTTGTCCTTGTGCTTGATCCTTTATTTCTACCCAACTGCCTCTCGTTTGTGGTTCCCTTCTTCTTCAAAATTCTTGCTAATAAACCTAATGGGATGGGGGGAGGGAGCGTTTGTATTTTACAATATCCCATAAATTATTACATTTGCTTCATCTTTCTATTGGCTATTAACGACCAACATGCCTCAGTTACAGTTTACGATGTTTAATTGTGATTTAGGGTGGGAGAGGGGCACGTTTTTGTGGTTTGGCCGTCCCCCGCTCATCTGTTGCGGTTGGGAAGAAGAGATTATATATTCGAGTGAGTTCAAAGACTACAACAGATTTGATCAGGTCTTCGACCAGTGCTGTGGTGTTTTTGTGTGACGCATTTTCAGGCGATCACATTTTCAAATTAACTTTCCTCGTGTGAATTAACGGTAAGGTAATTGAGGCACTTTATTTTGTTTGTGTTTAATCTTGACTCGCAAATTAGTGGGAGAAAACTGGCTCACCTCAAACGTAGTTAAATCATTAGGCGATTCTACAGAAGAAAAATAGATCATTTGTAGCAATCTTTAATTCCTAACTTGTTTTTAAAAACCAACATAATGGGGTTAGGTTGAGTATTTCTTTTTTTAGTTAGGTTAATTATATCGCTTAGTGTAGAATATTTTTAGTAAGATGTTAGCTACTCTGCTGTTTCGTGGGGAAAATAACTAATTGCCTAATCTTTAGTCAAAAATGACTGCTTTTTATGATGGTTGTTAAATAACTACTCGCATTCTCGCCTAAATATTATGATGGTTTCGAAGCTCTAATTCACTTGGTCATTAACACGGCCAATTCGAAAAGAATGTTTGTAAACGTCGAGGGAAGTAGGCTGAATTAGTTTTAACGAGAAGGATAAATTTGAGGCTTCGACTACAAAATAAAATGAAGGAAATTTAACATCGGAATCGAATTTTAAAACTCTCAAAACTAAAGGTGCTTAAATAACCTTCTTCTAACCCTCAATATACTAGTTTAATTAGCATCACCTTAATAGGTAGTTCTTAAATCGGTTCAATAAAACTCCTTCATCTATTGAAAATACTAATTTGAAATGATAATAATAAAAAAAAAATAGTGCTTTACGCGGCTTATAAATAGCAACAGACAATTCCGATACTGGTATAGAATAACTTTAGTTTCTTTTAATCCTTTATGTTCAATTTCACACTGCAAGGTTCACCCTTGTAATTTTAGCATTTTATTTCTGAATATTCAACTAATAACTACAACTAACGCTAACGCGAGATTTGGGAACTCTGTTATCATTTCTTGGATGCATTTGACTTGGAAAAACAAAGCATCCCCCATCCATTGGGGGAAGTCTATGCTAACGCTATTCGAGAGCTCTTGTGTAGGATTTCTTTACCCAATTTCATAAATTAAATAATATGTTTAAGGGAAGTAAAACCGTAGGAACTGCAAAACCTGACCACAATAGCGAAGAGACTTCTTGTGAAGTCGACGCTATAATACTCTTCTCTATGGTAAGGTTGTAATCCGTGTGTTTTCCACTCTAATCCAATCCACCTTCTGAGGGTAGTTGTACTTCCGTCCGCCCTCGCGAGTTTAATAATGGACTAGATTTATGCAAGGTTTGGTATGACCTAAATTATACTTATTATACTACTTTTGAATAGTTCTTTAAACTTAAAAGGATTCTACAAGTTATTAGTTTTTATAGTCTTGTCTCTGAGTCTAAATTGCACATTTTAATATTTATATTGTCTATTGTAGTTGATCGGTAGAGCTTTTGACGAGCCTTGAGCTTCGTCTATATTCTGGATACTATGATTTGGACGTAGTTTATGAAATGGATGGGATTATCTTAACCCATCAGAGGATGGAAAAGACTTGGGGGCAGTTATAGCTAGGCCCCTGAAATTTTATGAGCTGTGTATTAAAGCAAAAAATAAGCAAATAGTGTTGGGATTCATTAAGAGAAATGCTAATTACAAAAGTTATTTTTCAAAGTCTCTATATAACTCGTATGCGAGGTCATACCATCTTTGGATTCCACATGGAATCAGTTGAATAATCACATCTAAGTAGCCAATATGCTCATCAGATCCACACACGCCCGACGTGGAACGGTCTGGGACGCCTAGCTTTCTTTCATATTGTTGGTGTAAAAATTCATTCATCTCTTCACAAGGTGGCATGTCATTCTAATCTTTATACGCATTTCATTATCCGGTCGGTGTATATTGTCCACGATTGAAAAGGGACAGATAGCATACCCGTTCACACACAAATGTATGAGCAATCTTAAACTTATTTTTGTTAGCATCCCTAAAGTCTTTATACCGTTTGGTTAGGATATACAAAAAGGATACGATATATGTATATATATTTTAGTTTGGGTGCAGAAGAACCTTGTGTCTAGAATCCTGAAGCATTCTATCCTATAACCTCAACTGAGCTATTTTTGCACCCAAATTTTGAGTTTACTGAAAGGGTATCCCCTTTAAAATAAATTCATTCTCTAGAGAAAACGGTAATATCTCGACTTCAACTCATAGAAAACGTACTTTTACATTTTATGGGCTAACTTTTATAGTGACTACGATTTCAATATAAAAAATATCTTTTAAATCGAGGCTTTTGTTGCTTTCCATTGCAATGAACTCATTGCTTAGTAGTGTATTAGCATTCTTTGACACAAAGTATCTTTTGGTAGCGTTTCGAAAAATTTTCTTACTTTGTTCGAGCAATTTTGACTTGTGCCGCCACTCCAAATTGTAGCGAGACAATCACTTCTGTATATTGGTTTCTCGGTACTTTTCCGATAGACATGCAACACAGGGTTTCCTTACCCTCTCTCATCGATTCACTCGTTGGTTTCTCGGTACTTTTCCGATAGACATTCATAACAGGGTTCCTTTCTCCTGTCGCAAATTGATTCAATCGTTGGTTTTTCGATACTTTTCCGACCACAATAGCGAAGAGACTTCTTGTGAAGTCGACGCTATAATACTCTTCTCTATGGTAAGGTTGTAATCCGTGTGTTTTCCACTCTAATCCAATCCACCTTCTGAGGGTAGTTGTACTTCCGTCCGCCCTCGGATAGACATTCAACACAAGGTTCCCTTACCCTGTCTCATTGTTTCGCTCGTTGGTTTCTCCGTACTTTTCGGATAGACATTCAACACAAGGTTCCCTTACCCTCTCTCAAATTGATGCAGTCGTTGGTTTCTCGGTACTTTTCCGATAGACATTCAACACAGGGTTCACTTACCCTCTCTCAAATTGTTTCGCTCGTTGGTTTCTCGCTATTTTACCGATAGACATTCAACACAGGGTTCCCTTACCCTTTCTTAAATTGATTCACTCGTTGGTTTCTCGGTACTTTTCCGATAGGCATTCAACACAAGGTTCCCTTACCCTCTCTCAAATTGATTCAATCGTTGGTTTCTCGGTACTTTTCCGATAGACATTCAACACAGGGTTCACTCACCCTTTCTCAAATTGATGCAATCGTTGGTTTCTCGGTACTTTTCCGATGGACATTTAACACAGGGTTCCCCTACCATGTCTCAAATTGTTTCGCTCGTTGGTTTCTCGCTATTTTACCGGTAGACATTCAACACAGGGTTCCCTTAGCCTCTCTCAAATTGATTCAATCGTTGGTTTCTCGGTACTTTTCCGATAGACATTTAACACAGGGTTCCCATACCATGTCTCGCATTGTTTCCCGCGTTGGTTTCTCGGTACTTTTCCGATAGACATTCAACACAGGGTTACCTTACCCTCTCTCAAATTGATTAAATCGTTGGTTTCTCGGTACTTTTCCGATAGACATTCAACACAAGGTTCCCCTACCCTGTCTCAAATTGTTTCGCTCGTTGGTTTCTCGCTACTTTACCGATAGACTTTCAACACAGGGTTTCCTTACCCTCTCTCATTGTTTCGCTCGTTGGTTTCTCGCTACTTTACCGATAGACATTCAACACAGGGTTCCCTTAGCCTCTCTCAAATTGATTCAATCGTTGGTTTCTCGGTACTTTTCCGATAGACATTTAACACAGGGTTCCCTTACCCTCTCTTAAATTGATTAAATCGTTGGTTTCTAGGTACTTTTCCGATATAAATTCAACAACGGGTTCACTTACCCTCTCTCAAATTGATTCAATCGTTGATTTCTCGGTACTTTTCCGATAAACTTTCAACACAGGGTTTCCTTACCCTCTCTCATTGTTTCGCTCGTTGGTTTCTCGCTACTTTACCGATAGACATTCAACACAGGATTCCCTTAGCCTCTCTCAAATTGATTCACTCGTTGGTTTCTCGGTACTTTTCCGATATACATTTAACACAGGGTTCCCTTGCCCTCTCTTAAATTGTTTCAATCGTTGGTTTCTCAGTACTTTTCCGATAGACATTCAACACAGGGTTCCCTTACCCTCTCTCATTGATTAAATCGTTGATTTCTCGGTACTTTTCCGATATACATTCACACAGGGTTCCCTTAGCCTTTCGCAAATTGATTCACTCCTTGGTTACTCCGTACTTCTTTGATAGACATTCAACACTGGAGATAGTGTCTATTTCCCAAACTATCATAAGATAATATTCTCCTTCCAATGGTGACTATCTTGCATTTCCATTGGTTAATTATTATTTTCCATTTAGCCTCGAAGAGGTCATTTCTTTCGCTGTCTGGTGCCGCCATACAAGCCTGCATAGGCGCGTTACGCCATGGACACTGTATTATCTGACTATAAACATCTGCGCCTTGAATTGTAGGCAATTGCGCTGTACATGGGCATGGGACATTTCTGCTGTCTCTATCGATTAGAGAGTGGTTAAGCTTTTATTTGCTAGTTTTAGTATTTTTTTCGCGTGCCTGATCCTATATTTCTACTTAACTGTCTCTGGTTTGTGGTTCGTCTTTTTTTTTAAATGGTTTCAGATTTAACCATAGCTTGCCCCTAATAACCCTAATGGGGGGGGACTTTTGTATTTCACACTATCACATGAATTATTTTTGTTGCTTCATCTTTCCATTGTCAATGGCAGAAGAGCATGCTCTCAGCTCTTTCGGCGACGCCTTGAAAAAGCCTTAGGTACAGTTTATGATGTTAGGAATTGGGATTTGGAGCAGGATTGGCGTACATTTTTGAGATTTGGCCCTCCCCCGTTAAACTGTTGTGGTTGGAAAGAAGAGATTATATATTAGAGTGGGTTCAAAGACCCACAACAGATTTGATCAGGTGTGGTTTCTGTGTCGCACGCTTTCAAGCGATTATATTTCAAAGGTAATTGAGGCACTTTAGCAGAAAACTGGTTCACTTGCACTTAGTCATTCGGCGATTCTACCGAAGAAAAATAATGCTCTGTTCCAGGGTCAGGTCTATTTTCCTCTCTAACCCAATCCAGCTTCCGAGGGTAGTTGTAGTTACGTCCTTCTTCGAGAGTTTAATAATGGACCAGATTTATGCATGGCTTGGTATTACCTAAATTATACCTTTTATGCTACTTGGGAGTAGTTCCTTAAATTTAAATAAGATTCTAGAAGTTAATATTTTTTATAGTCTTGTCTTGGTGTCTAAATTGCACATATTTTAATATTGATATTGTCTATTGTAGTTGAGTGGTCTAGCTTTTGACGAGCCTTGAGCTTCGTCTATATTCTGGATACTATGATTTGAACGTAGTTCATTAAAAGGGATAGGATTATCTGAACCCATCAGAGGATGGAAAGCACTTGGGAGCAGTAATAGCATTTCTCATTAAGACAAATGTTAATTACAAAGGTTATCTTTCAAGGTCTATATATAACTCGTATGCGAGGTCACACCATGTTTTGTATACAGACATGGATTCCAGATGGAATCAGTTGAAAAATCACATCAAAGTAGCCGTTGCGCTCCTAAGATCCACACACGTCAGAAGTGGAACTATCTGGGACGCGAAGCTTTCTTTCCAATTGGTGGTGAAAGAATCATTCATCTCCTCCCATGGTGTCATTGTCATTCCAATCCTTATGCGCATTTCATTATCCGGTAGGGGCCGGCACATATTGGAGGCGTGGCCATCCTACCTCCCGTTGGGATTGTTGGGAGGGGGTGGGATTTATATATTATTAAAAGTTAAAAACAACCATAGATTCTGTCATGCGTTCGAACTGTGTGGTAGTTTTTGTGTTGATATTCTTTCAATGTCCATATTTCATTCCAAAGAATCCCTTCAAAATGATAGATAATACAATATGATCTGAAGCCAATTTACAATGTGACTGTAGTCCAGTCACATTGACAGCCATCTTGTCATCGATAGCTTCATTTGAACTACCTAAAAAATGGAGTTAGGTAGGTAGGTTATTTCTTTTTAGCTTGCTTTTAGGTTAGGTTAAGATGGGGGTTTGTTGTGATTTGTATCCTTTGGGATGATTTCATTTACAGGGCGTCTCGTTCAGGTTCTTCAATTTCATTCGGGTTCGTTTGACACTAGTTTTTCAAGTTTTCTGAGTTGGCATACATAGAAGAACGCTGCTTTGTTTCCATTTGCCTCGCTCTGATCCACCTTTCTTTGCTTTTCTAAGTGTTTTTATCTGTTCTAGTTCACGAGTCATTTAGCCTTGATCTGCTTTGGCTTTTCTGTTTTAGGACTAAATTAATAGGCTTTATGGTGCCTATTCGGAATTTTTCCTGCTTCTTTGTATTTAGCTGTAGTTGACTACATATTTTTACGTTCGTACTCGTTGCATTTGTAGTTTTGTTGTTTGCATATGCAATGGAGGATAAGGGAGGCGTATACATAGTAGAGTTGGTGGCACCATCGTCATTGTCTGGTTTGGTAAAGATTTCGGATATTTGTAGTGAGGTCTCAATGCTCAACAAACCATACAAACATTCTTCCATTATTGTTTACTTTGCACCCCAAAACTCAATTTACCATTTAAATAGAAAACCGAAATAGTATCCGCTATAAAAATAATATAGTCTCTAAAGAAATCGGTAATAACTAGACTTATAGAAAACGCACTCCTGCTGCTTAATGGCTAACTCTTTTATTTTGGGCGAATTCAATATTATTTCTTAAATCGAGTCTTTTAGGTGCTCTCCATTGCAAGTAATTCTTATTCCTAAATTTTATTATTATTTTTATTGTATTTTATTAATTTTATTTTGTATTATTTTTAAATATTAGTTTAAAATTATTGATATTATTTGAATATTATTAAGATTATTCTAATTATTAATATTATTATTAGTATTTTAATATTATTCTAATATTATTATTATTATTATTTTAATATTATTAGTAGTATTGTAATGATTATTTTTATTATAATATTTAATATCATTATTTTTCCGATAATTAATTTATGGTTTGATAAATATATTGGGGTCTGATTATTAAATTGGGGTCTGATTATTAAATTGGGGTCTGATTATTAAATTGGGGTCTGATTATTAAATTGGGGTCTGATAATTAAATTAGGCATTATTTTTAACTCGGGGTTATTTTACACTCTTTTTGTTTAGAAATTAGGACTTTGGGTTTGAATATTATTAAATGTGGTTTTGATTTCATGTATGGGTTTGATTTTAAATTAGGTGGCAGGAAACTATGGCTAGTCAAATCAATTTGTGTTTCCTTGATTCAAATTGGTATCGGAGAGGATGTGGATAGGGGAACAGATACTAGAATCTGTGGTAATCCGACCCTAATAGTGAGGAGACCACTCGGGGATTCTTGGCCAGATTAGCTCCGATCCAGGTTAGATTTCAATCGACATCGTTCGAACTGTCTGTGTATGTTCTCTTGTTTAAGGGTCTTTGTTATTTCAAGGTCTTTGTTATTTCAAGGTCTTTGTTATTTCAAGGTCTTTGTTATTTCAAGGTCTTTGTTATTTCAAGGTCTTTGTTATTTCAAGGTCGTTGTTATTTCAAGGTCGTTGTTATTTCAAGGTCGTTGTTATTTCAAGGTCGTTGTTATTTCAAGGTTGTTGTTATTTCAAGGTTGTTGTTATTACAAGGTTGTTGTTATTTCAAGGTTGTTGTTATTTCAAGGTTGTTGTTATTTCAAGGTTGTTGTTATTTCAAGGTTGTTGTTATTTCAAGGTTGTTGTTATATCAGGGTCTTGGTTATATCAGGGTCTTGGTTATATCAGGGTCTTGGTTATATCAGGGTCTTGGTTAGATCAGGGTCTTGGTTAGATCAGGGTCTTGGTTAGATCAGGGTCTTGGTTAGATCAGGGTCTTGTCTTTTCAGGGTCTTGTCTTTTCAGGGTCTTGTCTTTTCAGGGTCTTGTCTTTTCAGGGTCTTGTCTTTTCAGGGTCTTGTCTTTTCAGGGTCTTGTCTTTTCAGGGTCTTTTTATTTCAAGTCCTTAATCTTTCTGCCTTTTTTATTTGTCTTTTTTAGCTTTGTGTCTTTGTTAGCTTTGTGTTTTTTTATCGTTGTCTTTATTATTTAGTGACTTTATTTTATTGACTTTATTATTTTATTGACTTTATTATTTTATTGACTTTATTATTTTAGTGTCTTTATTATTTTAGTGTCTTTATTATTTTAGTGTCTTTATTATTTTAGTGTCTTTATTATTTTAGTGTCTTTATTATTTTAGTGTCTTTATTATTTTAGTGTCTTTATTATTTTAGTGTCTTTATTATTTTAGTGTCTTTATTATTTTAGTCTGTGTTATTTTAGAGTCTGTGTTATTTTAGAGTCTGTGTTATTTTAGAGTCTGTGTTATTTTAGAGTCTGTGTTATTTTAGAGTCTGTGTTATTTTAGAGTCTGTGTTATTTTAGAGTCTGTGTTATTTTAGAGTCTGTGTTATTTTAGAGTCTGTGTTATTTTAGAGTCTGTGTTATTTTAGAGTCTGTGTTATTTTAGAGTCTGTGTTATTTTAGAGTCTGTGTTATTTCAGAGTCTGTGTTATTTCAGAGTCTGTGTTATTTCAGAGTCTGTGTTATTTCAGAGTCTGTGTTATTTTAGAGTCTGTGTTATTTTAGAGTCTGTGTTATTTTAGAGTCTGTGTTATTTTAGAGTCTGTGTTATTTTAGAGTCTGTGTTATTTTAGAGTCTGTGTTATTTTAGAGTCTGTGTTATTTTAGAGTCTGTGTTATTTTAGAGTCTGTGTTATTTTAGAGTCTGTGTTATTTTAGAGTCTGTGTTATTTTAGAGTCTGTGTTATTTTAGAGACTGTGTTATTTTAGAGACTGTTATTTTAGTCTGTTTTTTGTGTGTTTTTTTTTAGAGTCTGTGTTTTTTTAGAGTCTGTGTTTTTTTAGAGTCTGTGTTTTTTTAGTGTCTGTGTTTTTTTAGTGTCTGTGTTATTTTAGTGTCTGGGTTATTTTAGTGTCTGGGTTATTTTAGTGTCTGGGTTATTTTAGTGTCTGGGTTATTTTAGTGTCTGGGTTATTTTAGTGTCTGGGTTATTTTAGTGTCTGGGTTATTTTAGTGTCTGGGTTATTTTAGTGTCTGGGTTATTTTAGTGTCTGGGTTATTTTAGTGTCTGGGTTATTTTAGTGTCTGGGTTATTTTAGTGTCTGGGTTATTTTAGTGTCTGGGTTATTTTAGTGTCTGGGTTATTTTAGTGTCTGGGTTATTTTAGTGTCTGGGTTATTTTAGTGTCTGGGTTATTTTAGTGTCTGGGTTATTTTAGTGTCTGGGTTATTTTAGTGTCTGGGTTATTTTAGTGTCTGGGTTATTTTAGTGTCTGGGTTATTTTAGTGTCTGGGTTATTTTAGTGTCTGGGTTATTTTAGTGTCTGGGTTATTTTAGTGTCTGGGTTATTTTAGTGTCTGGGTTATTTTAGTGTCTGGGTTATTTTAGTGTCTGGGTTATTTTAGTGTCTGGGTTATTTTAGTGTCTGGGTTATTTTAGTGTCTGGGTTATTTTAGTGTCTGGGTTATTTTAGTGTCTGTGTTAATGAATAGGGAGGTCGTATTCAATTAGTGCGGGTTATTGAATTGCTCTGTATTTTTAAATGTTGGATTAAATTAGGTATTCAATACTAAATTAAGGTTTTGTATTAAATTAGGGTTTGATACTAAGTTCGGGATTTGTTTGTAATTACTGGATTTGTTTGTATTTTCTAGAATAGGGAAGTGTTAATGAATAGGGAAGTGGTATTCAATTAGTATGTAATATTGAATTGCTTTTTTTTAAATTGTGGGTTAAATTAGAAATTGAATACTAATTTAGGGTTTTGTATTAAATCATGGTTTTATATTAAATTAGAGATAGATACTAATTTGTAGATTTGTTATTACGCTAGGCTTTGTTATGACATTAGGCTTTGTTGAGAAATTAGGCTTTATCAATCTAGGCTTTGTTGTGACATCAGGGGTTTTTATGACATTAGTCTTTGTTATGACATTAGGCTTTGTTATGACATTAGGCTTTGTTATGACATTAGGCTTTGTTATGACATTAGGTTTTGTTATGACATCAGGCTTTGTTATTACTCTAGGCTTTATCACTCTAGGCTTTGTTGTTACTCTAGGCTTTGTTGTTACTCTAGACTTGGTTCGTACTCTAGGCTTGGTTCGTACTCTAGGCTTTGTTATGAAATTAGGGCTCTAGGCTGTGTTATGACTCTAAGGCTCTGTTTTGACTCTAGGCTTTGTTATGACACTAGCCTTGTTATTACATTAGGCATTGTTAAGAAATTAGGCTTTATCAATCTAGGCTTTGTTATGACATCAGGGGTTGTTATGACATTAGTCTTTATATGACATTAGGCTTTGTTATGACATTAGTCTTTGTTATGACATTAGGTTTTGTTATCACTAGGTTTTGTTATCACTAGGTTTTGTTATCACTAGGCTTGGTTATCACTAGGCTTGGTTATCACTAGGCTTGGTTATTCTCTAGGCTTGGTTATTCTCTAGGCTTGGTTATTCTCTAGGCTTTGCAATTACTCTAGGCTTTGCTATTACTCTAGGCTTTGCTATTACTCTAGGCTTTGTTTTTACTCTAGGCTTTGTTTTTACTCTAGGCTTTGTTTTTACTCTAGGCTTTGTTTTTACTCTAGGCTTTGTTTTTACTCTAGGCTTTGTTATTACTCTAGGCTTTGTTATTACTCTAGGCTTTGTTATTACTCTAGGCTTTGTTATTACTCTAGGCTTTGTTATTACTCTAGGCTTTGTTATTACTCTAGGCTTTGTTATTACTCTAGGCTTTGTTATTACTCTGGGCTTTGTTATTACTCTAGGCTTTGTTATTACTCTAGGCTTTGTTATTACTCTAGGCTTTGTTATTACTCTAGGCTTTGTTATTACTCTAGGCTTTGTTATTACTGTAGACTTTGTTATGACATTAGGCTTTGTTATAACCTTAGGCTTTGTTATAACCTTAGGCTTTGTTATGACATTAGGCTGTGTTATTACTCTAGGCTGTGTTATTACTCTAGGCTTTGTTATTACTCAAGGCTTTGTTATTACTCTAGGCTTTGATAGTACTCTAGGCTTTGTTATTACTCTAGGCTCTGTTATTACTCTAGGCTCTGTTATTACTCTAGGCTCTGTTATTACTCTAGGCTCTGTTATTACTCTAGGCTCTGTTATTACTCTAGGCTCTGTTATTACTCTAGGCTATGTTATTACTCTAGGCTCTGTTATTACTCTAGGCTCTGTTATTACTCTAGGCTCTGTTATCACTAGAGGCTGTGTTATTACTCTAGGCTTTGTAATGACATTAGGCTGTGCAATGACATTAGTTTTTGTTATGACATTAGGTTTTGTTATGACATTAGGTTTTGTTATGACATTAGGTTTTGTTATTATTCTAGGCTTTGTTATGATTATTCTTTATGATTAGTCTTTATATGATTAGTCTTTGTTATGACATTAGGCTTTGTTATGACATTAGGCTTTGGTATGACATTAGGCTTTGGTATGACATTAGGCTTTGGTATGACATTAGGCTTTGGTATGACATTAGGCTTTGGTATGATATTAGGCTTTGGTATGACATTAGGTTTTGTTATGACATTAGGTTTTGTTATGACATTAGGTTTTGTTATGACATTAGGTTTTGTTATGACATTAGTTTTTGTTATTACTCTAGGCTTGGTTATTACACTAGGCTTGGTTATTACACTAGGCTTGGTTATTACACTAGGCTTGGTTATTACACTAGGCTCTATTACTCTAGGCTCTGTTATTATCCTAGGCTGTGTTATTATCCTAGGCTGTGTTATTATCCTAGGCTTTGTTATTATCCTAAGCTTTGTTATTATCCTAGGCTTTGTAATGACATTGGGCTGTGTAATGACATTGGGCTGTGTAATGACTTTAGGCTGTGTAATGATATTAGGATTTGTTATGACATTAGGCCTTGTTATGACATTAGGCTTTGTCATGACATTAGGCTTTGTATCATTCTAGGTTTTGTTATTCTAGGATTTGTTATCATTTTAGGTTTGGTTATCACTATGCTTTGTTTATTACTCTAGGCTTTGTTTATTACTCTAGGCTTTGTTATTACTCTAGGTTTTGTTATGACATTAAGCTTTTGTTATGACATTAAGCTTTTGTTATGACATTAAGCTTTTGTTATGACATTAAGGTGTTGTTATGACATTAAGGTGTTGTTATGACATTAAGGTGTTGTTATGACATTAAGGTGTTGTTATGACATTAGGTGTTGTTATGACATTAGGTGTTGTTATGACATTAGGTGTTGCTATGCCATAAGGTGTTGTTATGACATTAGGTGTTGTTATGACATTAGGTGTTGTTATGACATTAGTTGTTGTTATGACATTAGGTTTGTTATGACATTAGGTGTTGTTATGACTAGGATTTGTTATGACTAGGATTTGTTATGACTAGATTTTGTTATGACTAGGTTTTGTTATGACTAGGTTTTGTTATGACTAGGTTTTGTTATGACGGTTTTGTTATCTCTCTATGCTTTTTTATCTCTCTATTCTTTGTTATTAATCTAGGCTCTGTTATTACTCTAGGCTCTGTTACTACTTTATGCTTTGTTATTACTCTAGGCTTTGTTATTACTCTAGGCTTTGTTATGACATTAGGTGTTGTTATGACATTAGGTGTTGTTATGACATTAGGTGTTGTTATGGCATTAGGTGTTGTTATGACGAGTCTTTGTTATGATTAATCTTTGTTATGACATTAGGTGTTGTTGTGACATTAGGTGTTGTTGTGACATTAGGTGTTGTTGTGACATTAGGTGTTGTTGTGACATTAGGTGTTGTTGTGACATTAGGTGTTGTTGTGACATTAGGTGTTGTTGTGACATTAGGTGTTGTTGTGACATTAGGTGTTGTTATAACATTAGGTTTTTTTATGACATTAGGTTTTGTTATGACATTAGGTTTTGTTATGACATTAGGTTTTATTACTCTAGGTTTTGTCGTTACTCTAGGCTTCGTTATTACTCTAGGCTTCGTTATTACTCTAGGCTCAGTTACTACTCTAGGCTCGGTTACTACTCTAGGCTCGGTTACTACTCTAGGCTCAGTTACTACTCTAGGCTCAGTTACTACTCTAGGCTCAGTTACTACTCTAGGCTCAGTTACTACTCTAGGCTCAGTTACTACTCTAGGCTCAGTTACTACTCTAGGCTCAGTTACTACTCTAGGCTCAGTTACTAATCTAGGCTCAGTTACTACTCTAGGCTCAGTTACTACTCTAGGCTCAGTTACTACTCTAGGCTCAGTTACTACTCTAGGCTCAGTTACTACTCTAGGCTCAGTTACTACTCTAGGCTCAGTTACTACTCTAGGCTCAGTTACTACTCTAGGCTCAGTTACTACTCTAGGCTCTGTTATGACTCTAGGCTCTGTTATGACTCTAGGCTCTGTTATGACTCTAGGCTCTGTTATGACTCTAGGCTCTGTTATGACTCTAGGCTCTGTTATGACTCTAGGCTCTGTTATGACTCTAGGCTCTGTTTTGACTCTAGGCTCTGTTTTGACTCTAGGCTCTGTTTTGACTCTAGGCTCTGTTTTGACTCTAGGCTCTGTTTTGACTCTAGGCTCTGTTTTGACTCTAGGCTCTGTTTTGACTCTAGGCTCTGTTTTGACTCTAGGCTCTGTTTTGACTCTAGGCTCTGTTTTGACTCTAGGCTCTGTTTTGACTCTAGGCTCTGTTTTGACTCTAGGCTCTGTTTTGACTCTAGGCTCTGTTTTGACTCTAGGCTCTGTTTTGACTCTAGGCTCTGTTTTGACTCTAGGCTCTGTTATGACTCTAGGCTCTGTCATGACTCTAGGCTCTGTCATGACTCTAGGCTCTGTCATGACTCTAGGCTCTGTCATGACTCTAGGTTTTGTTATGACATTAGGTTTTGTTATGACATTAGGTTTTATTACTCTAGGCTTTGTTATTACTCTAGGCTTTGTTATTACTCTAGGCTTCGTTATTACTCTAGGCTTCGTTATTACTTTAGGCTCCGTTACTACTCTCGGCTCCGTTACTACTCTAGGCTCCGTTACTAATCTAGGCTCTATTACTACTCTAGGCTCAGTTACTACTCTAGGCTCAGTTACTACTCTAGGCTCAGTTACTACTCTGGGCTCAGTTACTACTCTAGGCTGTGTTATGACTCTAGGCTCTGTTATGACTCTAGGCTCTGTTATGACTCTGCTCTGTTATGACTCTGCTCTGTTATGACTCTGCTCTGTTATGACTCTAGGCTTTGTTATGACATTAGGTTTTGTTATGACATTAGGTTTTTTTATGACATTAGGTTTTGTTATGACATTAGGTTTTGTTATGACATTAGGTTTTGTTATGACATTAGGTTTTGTTATCACTCTAGGTTTTGTTATCACTCTAGGTTTTGTTATCACTCTAGGTTTTGTTATCACTCTAGGTTTTGTTATCACTCTAGGTTTTGTTATCACAAGGTTTTTTAAGGACTCTAGACTCTGTTATGACTCTAGGCTCTGTTTTGTCTCTAGGCTCTGTTTTGACTCTAGGCTCTGTCATGACTCTAGGCTCTGTCATGACTCTAGGCTCTGTCATGACTCTAGGCTCTGTCATGATATTAGGTTTTGTTATGATATTAGGTTTTTCTTATGATATTAGGTTTTGTTATGACATTAGGTTTTATTACTCTAGGCTTCGTTATTACTCTAGGCTCCGTTACTACTCTCGGCTCCGTTACTAATCTAGGCTCCGTTACTAATCTAGGCTCCGTTACTAATCTAGGCTCTATTACTACTCTAGGCTCTATTACTACTCTAGGCTCTGTTATGACTAGGCTGTGTTATGACTCTAGGCTCTGTTTTGACTCTAGGCTCTGTTTTGACTCTAGGCTCTGTTTTGACTCTAGGCTCTGTTTTGACTCTAGGCTCTGTTTTGACTCTAGGCTCTGTTTTGACTCTAGGCTCTGTTTTGACTAGGCTCTGTTTTGACTCTAGGCTCTGTTTTGACTCTAGGCTCTGTCATGACTCTAGGCTCTGTCATGACTCTAGGCTCTGTTTTGACTCTAGGCTCTGTTTTGACTCTAGGCTCTGTTTTGACTCTAGGCTCTGTTTTGACTCTAGGCTCTGTTTTGACTCTAGGCTCTGTTTTGACTCTAGGCTCTGTTTTGACTCTAGGCTCTGTTATGAATCTAGGCTCTTATGAATCTAGACTCTGTTATGATTCTAGGCTCTGTTATGATTCTAGGCTTTGTTATGACATTAGGTTTTGTTATGACATTAGGTTTTGTTATGACATTAGGTTTTGTTATCACTCTAGGATTTGTTATCACTCTAGGATTTGTTATCACTCTAGGTTTTGTTATCACTCTAGGTTTTGTTATCACTCTAGGTTTTGTTATCACTCTAGGTTTTGTTATCACTCTAGGTTTTGTTATCACTCTAGGTTTTGTTATCACTCTAGGTTTTGTTATCACTAGGTTTTTTAAGGACTCTAGACTCTTATGACTCTAGGCTCTGTTTTGACTCTAGGCTTTGTTATGACATTAGGTTTTGTTATGACATTAGGTTTTGTTATGACATTAGGTTTTGTTATGACATTAGGTTTTGTTATGACATTAGGTTTTGTTATGACATTAGGTTTTGTTATGACATTAGGTTTTGTTATGACATTAGGTTTTGTTATGACATTAGGTTTTGTTATGACATTAGGTTTTGTTATGACATTAGGTTTTGTTATGACATTAGGTTTTGTTATGACATTAGGTTTTGTTATGACATTAGGTTTTGTTATGACATTAGGTCTTGTTATGACATTAGGTCTTGTTATGACATTAGGTCTTGTTATGACATTAGGTCATGTTATGACATTAGGTCTTGTTATGACATTAGGTCTTGTTATGACATTAGGTCTTGTTATGACATTAGGTCTTGTTATGACATTAGGTCTTGTTATGACATTAGGTCTTGTTATGACATTAGGTCTTGTTATGACTCTAGGCTCTGTTATGACATTAGGTTTTTTGTTATGACATTAGGTATTTTGTTATGACATTAGGTTTTGTTTTAACTCTAGGATTTGTTTTAACTCTAGGATTTGTTTCAACTCCGTTTTGTTTTAACTCTACGTTTTGTTTTAACTCTACGTTTACTTTTAACTCTACGTTTTGTTTTAACTCTACGTTTTGTTTTAACTCTACGTTTTGTTTTAACTCTACGTTTTGTTTTAACTCTACGTTTTGTTTTAACTCTACGTTTTGTTTTAACTCTACGTTTTGTTTTAACTCTACGTTTTGTTTTAACTCTACGTTTTGTTTTAACTCTACGTTTTGTTTTAACTCTACGTTTTGTTTTAACTCTACGTTTTGTTATCACTCTATGAGTGGTTATTACTCTAGGCTTTGTTATGAGATGAGGTGTTGTTATGATGAGTCTTTGTTTTGACGAGTCTTTGTTTTGACGAGTCTTTGTTTTGACGAGTCTTTGTTTTGACGAGTCTTTGTTTTGACGAGTCTTTGTTTTGACGAGTCTTTGTTATGACGAGTCTTTGTTGTTGGGTGTTGTTATGACATTAGGTGTTGTTGTGACATTAGGTGTTGTTGTGACATTAGGTGTTGTTGTGACTAGGTTTTTTTATGACTAGGTTTGGTTAAGACAAGGTTTTGTTATCTCTCTAGGCTCTGTTATGACAGTAGGTGTTGCTTTGACGTCTTTGTTATGATTAGTCTTTGTTATGATTAGTCTTTGTTATGAATAGTCTTTGTTATGACATTAGGTGTTGTTATGACATTAGGTTTTGTTATGACATTAGGTGTTGTTATGACATTAGGTGTTGTTATGACATTAGGTGTTGTTATGACTTTAGGTGTTGTTATGACATTAGGTGTTGTTATGACATTAGGTGTTGTTATGACATTAGGTGTTGTTATGACATTAGGTGTTGTTATGACATTAGGTGTTGTTATGACATTAGGTTTTGTTATGACATTAGGTTTTGTTATGACATTAGGTTTTGTTATGACATTAGGTTTTGTTATGACATTAGGTTTTATTACTCTAGGTTTTGTCGTTACTCTAGGCTCCGTTACTACTCTAGGCTCCGTTACTACTCTAGGCTCCGTTACTACTCTAGGCTCCGTTACTACTCTAGGCTCTTTTATTACTCTAGGCTCTGTTATTACTCTAGGCTCTGTTATTACTCTAGGCTCTGTTATTACTCTAGTCTCTGTTATTACTCTAGTCTCTGTTATTACTCTAGTCTCTGTTATTACTCTAGTCTCTGTTATGACTCTAGGCTCTGTTTTGACTCTAGGCTCTGTCATGACTCTAGGCTCTGTCATGACTCTAGGCTCTGTCATGACTGTAGGCTCTGTCATGACTGTAGGCTCTGTCATGACATTAGGTTTTGTCATGACATTAGGTTTTGTTATGACATTAGGTTTTGTTATGACATTAGGTTTTGTTATGACATTAGGTTTTGTTATGACATTAGGTTTTGTTATGACATTAGGTTTTGTTTTAACTCTAGGTTTTGTTTTAACTCTAGGTTTTGTTTTAACTCTAGGTGTTGTTTTAACTTTAGGTGTTGTTTTAACTTTAGGTTTTGTTTTAACTTTAGGTTTTGTTTTAACTCTAGGTTTTGTTTTAACTCTGTGTGGTTATTATATAGGTCTTGTTATTACTCTAGGTGTCGTTATGACATGGTGTCGTTATTACACTAGGCTTTGTTATGACATGAGATGTTGTTATGACATGAGGTGTTGTTATGACCAGTTTTTGTTATGATTAGTCTTTGTTATGGCATTAGTCTTTGTTATGACTTTAGGGTTTGTTATGACTTTAGGGTTTGTTATGACATTAGGGTTTGTTATGACATTAGGGTTTGTTATGACTTTAGGGTTTGTTATGACATTAGACTTTGTTATCATTCTAGCTTTTGTTATCACTAGGCTTTGTTATGACATTAAGGTTTTGTTATCATTCTAGGCTCTGTTATAACTAAGCTCTGTTATAATTAGGCTGTTATTACTAGGCTTTGTTATCACTAGGCTTTGTAATCACTAGGCTTTGTATTACTAGGCTTTGTATTACTAGGCTTTGTATTACTAGGCTTTGTATTACTAGGCTTTATCATTAGTCTGTGTTATCATTAGTCTGTGTTATTGCTCTAGGCTTTGTAATAACTAGGTTTTGTTATGATTAGGTTTTGTTATGACATGAGGCGTTGTTATGACATGAGGCGTTGTTATGACATGAGGCGTTGTTATGACATGAGGCTTTGTTATGACATGAGGCTTTGTTATGACATTACGTTTTGTTATCATTCTAGGATTTGTTATTAATCTAGGCTGTCATGACTGTAGGCTCTGTCATGACATTAGGTTTTGTTATGACATTAGGTTTTGTTATGACATTAGGTTTTGTTATGACATTAGGTTTTGTTATGACATTAGGTTTTGTTATGACATTAGGTTTTGTTATGACATTAGGTTTTGTTATGACATTAGGTTTTGTTATGACATTAGGTTTTGTTATGACATTAGGTTTTGTTATGACATTAGGTTTTGTTATGACATTAGGTTTTGTTATGACATTAGGTTTTGTTATGACATTAGGTTTTGTTTTAACTCTAGGTTTTGTTTTAACTCTAGGTGTTGTTTTAACTCTAGGTGTTGTTTTAACTCTAGGTGTTGTTTTAACTTTAGGTGTTGTTTTAACTCTAGGTTTTGTTTTAACTCTAGGTTTTGTTTTAACTCTAGGTGTGGTTATTACTCTAGGTGTTGTTTTAACTTTAGGTGTTGTTTTAACTTTAGGTTTTGTTTTAACTTTAGGTTTTGTTTTAACTCTAGGTTTTGTTTTAACTCTATGTGTGGTTATTATATAGGTGTTGTTATTACTCTAGGTGTCGTTATGACATGGTGTCGTTATTACACTAGGCTTTGTTATGACATGAGGTGTTGTTATGACATGAGGTGTTGTTATGACTAGTTTTTGTTATGATTAGTCTTTGTTATGGCATTAGGTTTTTTTATGACTTTAGGGTTTGTTATGACTTTAGGGTTTGTTATGACTTTAGGGTTTGTTATGACTTTAGGGGTTGTTATGAATTTAGGGTTTGTTATGACATTAGGGTTTGTTATGACTTTAGGGTTTGTTATGACTTTAGGGTTTGTTATGACATTAGACTTTGTTATCATTCTAGCTTTTGTTATCACTAGGCTTTGTTATGACATTAAGGTTTTGTTATCATTCTAGGCTCTGTTATAACTAAGCTCTGTTATAATTAGGCTGTTATTACTAGGCTTTGTTATCACTAGGCTTTGTATTACTAGGCTTTGTATTACTAGGCTTTGTATTACTAGGCTTTGTATTACTAGGCTTTGTATTACTAGGCTTTGTTATCATTAGTCTGTGTTATCATTAGTCTGTGTTATTGCTCTAGGCTTTGTAATAACTAGGTTTTGTTATGATTAGGTTTTATTATGACATGAGGCTTTGTTATGACATGAGGCGTTGTTATGACATGAGGCGTTGTTATGACATGAGGCGTTGTTATGACATGAGGCGTTGTTATGACATGAGGCGTTGTTATGACATGAGGCGTTGTTATGACATGAGGCGTTGTTATGACATGAGGCTTTGTTTATGACATTACGTTTTGTTATCATTCTAGGATTTGTTATTAATCTAGGCTGTCATGACTAGGCTCTGTCATGACATTAGGTTTTGTTATGACATTAGGTTTTGTTATGACATTAGGTTTTGTTATGACATTAGGTTTTGTTATGACATTAGGTTTTGTTATGACATTAGGTTTTGTTATGACATTAGGTTTTGTTATGACATTAGGTTTTGTTATGACATTAGGTTTTGTTTTAACTCTAGGTTTTGTTTTAACTCTAGGTTTTGTTTTAACTCTAGGTGTTGTTTTAACTTTAGGTGTTGTTTTAACTCTAGGTTTTGTTTTAACTCTAGGTTTTGTTTTAACTCTAGGTTTTGTTTTAACTCTAGGTGTGGTTATTACTCTAGGTGTGGTTATTACTCTAGGTGTTGTTTTAACTTTAGGTGTTGTTTTAACTTTAGGTTTTGTTTTAACTTTAGGTTTTGTTTTAACTCTAGGTTTTGTTTTAACTCTATGTGTGGTTATTATATAGGTGTTGTTATTACTCTAGGTGTCGTTATGACATGGTGTCGTTATTACACTAGGCTTTGTTATGACATGAGGTGTTGTTATGACATGAGGTGTTGTTATGACTAGTTTTTGTTATGATTAGTCTTTGTTATGGCATTAGTCTTTGTTATGACTTTAGGGTTTGTTATGACTTTAGGGTTTGTTATGACTTTAGGGTTTGTTATGACATTAGGGGTTGTTATGAATTTAGGGTTTGTTATGACATTAGGGTTTGTTTTGACTTTAGGGTTTGTTATGACATTAGACTTTGTTATCATTCTAGCTTTTGTTATCACTAGGCTTTGTTATGACATTAAGGTTTTGTTATCATTCTAGGCTCTGTTATAACTAAGCTCTGTTATAATTAGGCTGTTATTACTAGGCTTTGTTATCACTAGGCTTTGTATTACTAGGCTTTGTATTACTAGGCTTTGTATTACTAGGCTTTGTTATCATTAGTCTGTGTTATCATTAGTCTGTGTTATTGCTCTAGGCTTTGTAATAACTAGGTTTTGTTATGATTAGGTTTTATTATGACATGAGGCTTTGTTATGACATGAGGCGTTGTTATGACATGAGGCGTTGTTATGACATGAGGCGTTGTTATGACATGAGGCTTTGTTATGACATTACGTTTTGTTATCATTCTAGGATTTGTTATTAATCTAGGCTGCCATGACTGTAGGGTCTGTCATGACATTAGGTTTTGTTATGACATTAGGTTTTGTTATGACATTAGGTTTTGTTATGACATTAGGTTTTGTTATGACATTAGGTTTTGTTATGACATTAGGTTTTGTTATGACATTAGGTTTTGTTATGACATTAGGTTTTGTTATGACATTAGGTTTTGTTTTAACTCTAGGTGTTGTTTTAACTCTAGGTGTTGTTTTAACTTTAGGTGTTGTTTTAACTTTAGGTGTTGTTTTAACTCTAGGTGTTGTTTTAACTCTAGGTTTTGTTTTAACTCTAGGTTTTGTTTTAACTCTAGGTGTGGTTATTATATAGGTGTTGTTATTACTCTAGGTGTCGTTATGACATGGTGTCGTTATTACACTAGGCTTTGTTATGACATGAGGTGTTGTTATGACTAGTTTTTGTTATGATTAGTCTTTGATATGATTAGTCTTTGTTATGGCATTAGTCTTTGTTATGACTTTAGGGTTTGTTGTGACATTAGGGTTTGTTGTGACATTAGGGTTTGTTATGAATTTAGGGTTTGTTATGAATTTAGGGTTTGTTATGACTTTAGGGTTTGTTATGACTTTAGGGTTTGTTATGACTTTAGGGTTTGTTATGACTTTAGGGTTTGTTATGACATTAGACTTTGTTATCACTAGGCTTTGTTATGACATTAAGGTTTTGTTATCATTCTAGGCTCTGTTATAACTAGGCTCTGTTATAATTAGGCTGTTATTACTAGGCTTTGTTATCACTAGGCTTTGTTATCACTAGGCTTTGTATTACTAGGCTTTGTTATCATTAGTCTTTGTTATCATTAGTCTGTGTTATTGCTCTAGGCTTTGTAATAACTAGGTTTTGTTATGATTAGGTTTTGTTATGACATGAGGCTTTGTTATGACATGAGGCTTTGTTATGACATGAGGCGTTATGACATGAGGCGTTATGACATGAGGCGTTGTTATGACATGAGGCGTTGTTATGACATGAGGCGTTGTTATGACATGAGGCTTTGTTATGACATGAGGCTTTGTTATGACATTACGTTTTGTTATCATTCTAGGATTTGTTATTAATCTAGGCTCTGTTATGACTCTAGGCTCTGTTATGACTCTAGGCTCTGTTTTGACTCTAGGCTCTGTTTTGACTCTAGGCTCTGTTTTGACTCTAGGTTCTGTATTACTAGGCTTTGTTATGAAATTAGGTTTTGCTATGACATTAGGTGTTGTTATGACATTAGGTGTTGTTGTGACATTAGGTGTTGTTGTGACATTAGGGGTTGTTGTGACATTAGGGGTTGTTGTGACATTAGGGGTTGTTGTGACATTAGGGGTTGTTGTGACATTAGGGATTGTTGTGACATTAGGGGTTGTTGTGACATTAGGGGTTGTTGTGACATTAGGGGTTGTTGTGACATTAGGAGTTGTTGTGACATTAGGAGTTGTTGTGACATTAGGAGTTGTTGTGACATTAGGAGTTGTTGTGACATTAGGAGTTGTTGTGACATTAGGAGTTGTTATGACATTAGGGGTTTTTATGACTAGGTGTTGTAATCAAGGTTTTTTATGACTAGGTTTTGTTATGACTTGGTTTTGTTATCTCTCTATTCTTGGTTATTACTCTATGCTTGGTTATTACTCTAGGCTCTGTTACTACTCTAGGCTCTGTTACTACTCTAGGCTCTGTTACTACTCTAGGCTCTGTTACTACTCTAGGCTCTGTTACTACTCTAGGCTCTGTTACTACTCTAGGCTCTGTTACTATCACTCTAGGTTTTGTTATGACTAGGTGTTGTTATGACTAGGTGTTGTTATGACTAGGTGTTGTTATGACTAGTTTTTGTTATGATTAGTCTTTGTTATGGCATTAGTCTTTGTTATGACATTAGACTTTGTTATAATTCTAGCTTTTGTTATCGCTAGGCTTTGTTATGACATTAAGGTTTTGTTATCATTCTAGGCTCTGTTATAACTAGGCTCTGTTATAATTAGGCTGTTATAACTAGGCTGTTATAACCAGGATCTGTTATTACTAGGCTTTGTTATCACTAGGCTTTGTATTACTAGGCTTTGTTATCATTAGTCTGTGTTATCATTAGTCTGTGTTATTGCTCTAGGCTTTGTAATAACTAGGTTTTGTTATGATTAGGTTTTGTTATGATTAGGTTTTGTTATGATTAGGTTTTGTTATGATTAGGTTTTGTTATGACATGAGGCTTTGTTATGACATGAGGCTTTGTTATGACATGAGGCTTTGTTATGACATGAGGCTTTGTTATGACATGAGGCGTTGTTATGACATGAGGCGTTGTTATGACATGAGGCTTTGTTATGATATGAGGCTTTGTTATGACATTACGTTTTGTTATCATTCTAGGATTTGTTATTAATCTAGGCTCTGTTATGACTCTAGGCTCTGTTATGACTCTAGGCTCTGTTATGACTCTAGGCTCTGTTATGACTCTAGGCTCTGTTATGACTCTAGGCTCTGTTATGACTCTAGGCTCTGTTATGACTCTAGGCTCTGTTATGACTCTAGGTTCTGTATTACTAGGCTTTGTTATGAAATTAGGTTTTGCTATGAAATTTGGTTTTGCTATGAAATTTGGTTTTGTTATGACATTAGGTGTTGTTATGACATTAGGTGTTGTTATGACATTGTGTTGTTATGACATTGTGTTGTTATGACATTGTGTTGTTATGACATTGTGTTGTTATGACATTGTGTTGTTGTGACATTGTGTTGTTGTGACATTAGGTGTTGTTGTGACATTAGGTGTTGTTGTGACATTAGGTGTTGTTGTGACATTAGGGGTTGTTGTGACATTAGGGGTTGTTATGACATTAGGGGTTGTTATGACATTAGGGGTTGTTATGACTCTAGGTGTTGTTATGACTCTAGGTGTTGTTATGACTCTAGGTGTTGTTATGACTCTAGGTTTTGTTATGATTCTAGGTTTTGTTATGACTCTAGGTTTTGTTATGACTCTAGGCTCTTTTCGACTCTAGGCTCTGTTATGACTCTAGGCTCTGTCATGACTCTAGGCTCTGTCATGACTCTAGGCTCTGTCATGACTCTAGGCTCTGTCATGACTCTAGGCTCTGTCATGACTCTAGGCTCTGTCATGACTAGGCTTTTGTTATGATATTAGGTTTTGTTATGACATTAGGTTTTGTTATGACATTAGGTTTTGTTATGACATTAGGTTTTGTTATGACATTAGGTTTTGTTATGACATTAGGTTTTGTTATGACATTAGGTTTTGTTATGACATTAGGTTTTGTTATGACATTAGGTTTTGTTATGACATTAGGTTTTGTTATGACATTAGGTTTTGTTATGACATTAGGTTTTGTTATGACATTAGGTTTTGTTATGACATTAGGTTTTGTTTTAACTCTAGGTTTTGTTTTAACTCTAGGTTTTGTTTTAACTCTAGGTTTTGTTTTAACTCTAGGTTTTGTTTTAACTTTAGGTTTTGTTTTAACTCTAGGTTTTGTTTTAACTCTAGGTTTTGTTTTAACTCTAGGTTTTGTTTTAACTAGGTTTTGTTTTAACTCTAGGTTTTGTTTTAACTCTAGGTTTTGTTTTAACTCTAGTTTTTGTTTTAACTCTAGGTTTTGTTTTAACTCTAGGTTTTGTTTTAACTCCTGTTTTTGTTTTAACTCCTGTTTTTGTTTTAACTCCTGTTTTTGTTTTAACTCCTGTTTTTGTTTTAACTCTAGGTGTGGGTATTACTCTAGGTGTGGTTATTACACCAGGCTTTATGACACTAGGCTTTGTTATGACATGAGGTGTTGTTATGACATGAGGTGTTGTTATGATTAGTCTTTGTAATGACGAGTCTTTGTTATGACGAGTCTTTGTTATGACGAGTCTTTGTTATGACATTATTCTTTGTTATGACATTATTCTTTGTTATGACATTATTCTTTGTTATGACATTATTCTTTGTTATGACTTAGGGTTTGTTATGATATTAGGCTTTGTTATGACATTAGGCTTTGTTATTGCTCTAGGCTTTGGTATGAAATTAAGGCTTTGTTATCATTCTAGGCTCTGTTATAACTAGGCTATGTTATAATTAGGATGTTGTTACTAGGCTCTGTTATTACTAGGTTTTGTTATGAAATTAGGTTTTGTTATGAAATTAGGTTTTGTTATGAAATTAGGTTTTGTTATGAAATTAGGTTTTGTTATGAAATTAGGTTTTGTTATGAAATTAGGTTTTGTCATGAAATTAGGTTTGTTATGAAATTAGGTTTGTTATGAAATTAGGTTTGTTATGACATTAGCTTTTGTGATGACATTAGCTTTTGTGATGACATTAGCTTTTGTGATGACATTAGTTTTTTTTTTAACTCTAGGATTTGTTTTAACTCTAGGATTTGTTTTAACTCTAGGATTTGTTTTAACTCTAGGATTTGTTTTAACTCTAGGATTTGTTTTAACTCTAGGATTTGTTTTAACTCTAGGATTTGTTTTAACTCTACGTTTTGTTTTAACTCTACGTTTTGTTTTAACTCTACGTTTTGTTTTAACTCTACGTTTTGTTTTAACTCTACGTTTTGTTATCACTCTAGGTGTGGTTATTACTCTAGGTTTCGTTATGACATGGTGTCGTAATGACATCAGGTGTTGTTATTACTCTAGGCTTTGTTATGACTTGAGGTTTTGTTATGATTAGTCTTTGTAATGACGAGTCTTTGTTATGACGAGTCTTTGTTATGACGAGTCTTTATTATGACGAGTCTTTGTTATGACATTAGTCTTTGTTATGATATTAGTCTTTGTTATGACTTAGGGTTTGTTATGACTTAGGGTTTGTTATGACATTAGGCTTTGTTATCATTCTAGGTTTGGTTATCACTAGGCTTTGTTATGTCTCTAGGCTTTGGTATCATTCTAGGCTCTGTTATATCTAGGCTATGTTATAATTAGGCTGTTATTACTAGGTTTTGTTATGAAATTAGGTTTTATTATGAAATTAGGTTTTGTTATGAAATTAGGTTTTATTATGAAATTAGGTTTTGTTATGACATTAGCTTTTGTTATGACATTAGCTTTTGTGATGACATTAGTTTTTGTTTTAACTCTAGGATTTGTTTTAACTCTAGGATTTGTTTTAACTCTAGGATTTGTTTTAACTCTACGTTTTGTTTTAACTCTACGTTTTGTTTTAACTCTACGTTTTGTTTTAACTCTACGTTTTGTTTTAACTCTACGTTTTGTTTTAACTCTACGTTTTGTTTTAACTCTACGTTTTGTTATCACTCTAGGTGTGGTTATTACTCTAGTTGTTGTTATTACTCTAGGTTTCGTTATGACATGGTG
Organism: Ceratothoa steindachneri; assembly: GCA_963969495.1. NCBI lineage: Eukaryota > Metazoa > Arthropoda > Malacostraca > Isopoda > Cymothoidae > Ceratothoa > Ceratothoa steindachneri. The sequence continues at coordinate 92,919,780 of OZ018333.1, forward strand.
TCGTTATGAATTGGTGTCGTTATGACATCAGGTGTTGTTATTACTCTAGGCTTTGTTATGACTTGAGGTGTTGTTATGATTAGTGTTTGTTATGATTAGTCTTTGTAATGACGAGTCTTTGTAATGACGAGTCTATGTAATGACGAGTCTATGTAATGACGAGTCTTTGTTATGACGAGTCTTTGTTATGACGAGTCTTTGTTATGACGAGTCTTTGTTGTGAAATTAGTCTTTGTTACGGCATTAGTCTTTGTTACGGCATTAGTCTTTGTTAAGACATTAGTCTTTGTTACGAAATTAGTTTTTATGACATTAGGGTTTGTTATGACATTAGGGTTTGTTATGACATTAGGGTTTGTTATGACATTTGGGTTTGTTATGACATTTGGGTTTGTTATGACATTTGGATTTGTTATGACATTTGGATTTGTTATGACATTAGGCTTTGTAATAATTCTAGGTGTCGTTATGACATGAGGTGTCGTTATTACTCTAGGTTTTGTTATGACATGAGGTGTTGTTATGACTACGTTTTGTTTAGACATTAGATTTTGTTATCATTCTAGGCTTTGTTATGACATTAGGTGTTATGACGAGTCTTTGTTATGACATTAGGTGTTGTTATGACATTAGGTGCTGTTATGACATTACGGTGTTGTTATGACATTAGGTGTTATGACATTAGGATTGGGAATGACATTAGGTTTTGTTATGACATTAGGTTTTGTTATGACATTAGGTTTTGTTATGACATTAGGTTTTGTTAGGACATTAGGTTTTGTTAGGACATTAGGTTTTGTTAGGACATTAGGTTTTGTTAGGACATTAGCTGTTGTTATGACATTAGCTGTTGTTATGACATTAGCTGTTGTTATGACATTAGGTGTTGTTGTGACATTAGGTGTTGCTATGACATTAGCTGTTGTTATGACATTAGGTGTTGTTGTGACATTAGGTGTTGTTGTGACATTAGGTGTTGCTATGACATTAGGTGTTGCTATGACATTAGGTGTTGCTATGACATTAGGTGTTGCTATGACATTAGGTGTTGCTATGACATTAGGTGTTGCTATGACATTAGGTTTTGTTATGACATTAGGTTTTGTTATGACATTAGGTTTTGTTATGACATTAGGTTTTGTTATGACATTAGGTTTTGTTATGACATTAGGTTTTGTTATGACATTAGGTTTTGTTATAACATTAGTTTTTGTTATGACATTAGGTTTTGTTATGACATTAGGTTTTGTTATGACATTAGGTTTTATTACTCTAGGCTTCGTTATTACTCTAGGCTCCGTTACTACTCTAGGCTCCGTTACTACTCTAGGCTCCGTTACTACTCTAGGCTCCGTTACTAATCTAGGCTCTATTACTAATCTAGGCTCTATTACTACTCTAGGCTCTATTACTACTCTAGGCTCAATTACTACTCTAGGCTCTGTTATGACTCTAGGCTCTGTTATGACTCTAGGCTCTGTTATGACTCTAGGCTGTGTTATGACTCTAGGCTGTGTTATGACTCTAGGCTGTGTTATGACTCTAGGCTCTGTTTTGACTCTAGGCTCTGTTTTGACTCTAGGCTCTGTTTTGACTCTAGGCTCTGTTTTGACTCTAGGCTCTGTTATGACTCTAGGCTCTGTTATGACTCTAGGCTCTGTCATGACTCTAGGCTCTGTCATGACTCTAGGCTCTGTTATGATGCTAGGCTCTGTTATGATTCTAGGCTCTGTTATGATTCTAGGCTCTGTTATGACATTAGGTTTGGTTATGGCCTTAGGTTTTGTTATGGCCTTAGGTTTTGTTATGACATTAGGTTTTGTTATGACATTAGGTTTTGTTATGACATTGGGTTTTGTTATGACATTAGGATTTGTTTTAACTCTGGGTTTTGTTTTAACTCTAGGTTTTGTTTTAACTCTAGGCTTTGTTTTAACTCTAGGTGTCGTTATTAATAGGTGTGGTTATTACTCTAGGTTTTGTTTTAACTCTAGGTGTTGTTTTAACTCTAGGTGTTGTTTTAACTCTAGGTTTTGTTTTAACTCTAGGTTTTGTTTTAACTCTAGGTGTGGTTATTATATAGGTGTGGTTATTACTCTAGGTGTTGTTATTACTCTAGGTGTTGTTATTACTCTAGGTGTCGTTATGACATGGTGTCGTTATTACACTAGGCTTTGTTATGACATGAGGTGTTGTTATGACATGAGGTGTTGTTATGACTAGTTTTTGTTATGATTAGTCTCTGTTATAACATTAGTCTTTGTTGTGGCATTAGTCCTTGTTGTGGCATTAGTCTTTGTTGTGGCATTAGTCTTTGTTGTAGCATTAGTCTTTGTTGTGGCATTAGTCTTTGTTGTGGCATTAGGGTTTGTTATGACATTAGGTTTTGTTATGACATTAGGTTTTGTTATGACATTAGGTTTTGTTATGACATTAGGTTTTGTTAGGACTCTAGACTTTGTTATGACATTAGGTTTTGTTATGATATTAGGTTTTGTTATGACATTAGGTTTTGTTATCACTCTAGGATTTGTTATCACTAGGTTTTGTTATCACTCTAGGTTTTGTTATCACTCTAGGTTTTGTTATCACTCTAGGTTTTGTTATCACTCTAGGTTTTGTTATCACTCTAGGTTTTGTTATCACTCTAGGTTTTGTTATCACTCTAGGTTTTGTTATCACTCTAGGTTTTGTTATCACTAGGTTTTGTAAGGACTCTAGACTCTGTTATGACTCTAGACTCTGTTATGACTCTAGGCTCTGTTTTGACTCTAGGCTCTGTTTTGACTCTGTTATGACATTAGGTTTTGTTATGACATTAGGTTTTGTTATGACATTAGGTGTTGTTGTGACATTAGGTGTTGTTGTGACATTAGGTGTTGCTATGACATTAGGTGTTGCTATGACATTAGGTGTTGCTATGACATTAGGTGTTGCTATGACATTAGGTGTTGTTATGACATTAGGTGTTGTTATGACATTAGGTGTTGTTATGACATTAGGTGCTGTTATGACATTAGGTGCTGTTATGACATTACGGTGTTGTTATGACATTACGGTGTTGTTATGACATTAGGTTTTGTTATGACATTAGGTTTTGTTAGGATATTAGCTGTTGTTATGACATTAGCTGTTGTTATGACATTAGCTGTTGTTATGAAATTAGCTGTTGTTGTGACATTAGGTGTTGCTATGACATTAGGTGTTGTTGTGACATTAGGTGTTGTTGTGACATTAGGTGTTGCTATGACATTAGGTGTTGCTATGACATTAGGTGTTGCTATGACATTAGGTGTTGCTATGACATTAGATTTTGTTATGACATTAGATTTTGTTATGACATTAGATTTTGTTATGACCTTAGGTTTTGTTATGACATTAGGTTTTGTTATGACATTAGGTTTTGTTATGACATTAGGTTTTGTTATGACATTAGGTTTTGTTATGACATTAGGTTTTATTACTCTAGGCTTCGTTATTACTCTAGGCTTCGTTATTACTCTAGGCTTCGTTATTACTCTAGGCTTCGTTACTACTCTCGGCTCCGTTACTACTCTCGGCTCCGTTACTACTCTAGGCTCAGTTACTACTCTAGGCTCAGTTACTACTCTAGGCTCAGTTACTACTCTAGGCTCAGTTACTACTCTAGGCTCAGTTACTACTCTAGGCTCAGTTACTACTCTAGGCTCAGTTACTACTCTAGGCTCAGTTACTACTCTAGGCTCAGTTACGACTCTAGGCTCTGTTATGACTCTAGGCTCTGTTTTGACTCTAGGCTCTGTTTTGACTCTAGGCTCTGTTTTGACTCTAGGCTCTGTTTTGACTCTAGGCTCTGTTTTGACTCTAGGCTCTGTTTTGACTCTAGGCTCTGTTTTGACTCTAGGCTCTGTTTTGACTCTAGGCTCTGTTTTGACTCTAGGCTCTGTTTTGACTCTAGGCTCTGTTTTGACTCTAGGCTCTGTTTTGACTCTAGGCTCTGTTTTGACTCTAGGCTCTGTTTTGACTCTAGGCTCTGTTTTGACTCTAGGCTCTGTTTTGACTCTAGGCTCTGTTATGACTCTAGGCTCTGTCATGACTCTAGGCTCTGTCATGACTCTAGGCTCTGTCATGACTCTAGGTTTTGTTATGACATTAGGTTTTGTTATGACATTAGGTTTTATTACTCTAGGCTTCGTTATTACTCTAGGCTTCGTTATTACTCTAGGCTTCGTTATTACTTTAGGCTCCGTTACTACTCTCGGCTCCGTTACTACTCTAGGCTCCGTTACTAATCTAGGCTCTATTACTACTCTAGGCTCAGTTACTACTCTAGGCTCAGTTACTACTCTAGGCTCAGTTACTACTCTAGGCTCAGTTACTACTCTAGGCTCAGTTACTACTCTAGGCTCAGTTACTACTCTAGGCTGTGTTATGACTCTAGGCTCTGTTATGACTCTGCTCTGTTATGACTCTGCTCTGTTATGACTCTGCTCTGTTATGACTCTGCTTTGTTATGACTCTAGGCTTTGTTATGACATTAGGTTTTGTTATGACATTAGGTTTTGTTATGACATTAGGTTTTGTTATGACATTAGGTTTTGTTATCACTCTAGGTTTTGTTATCACTCTAGGTTTTGTTATCACTCTAGGTTTTGTTATCACTCTAGGTTTTGTTATCACAAGGTTTTTTAAGGACTCTATACTCTGTTATGACTCTAGGCTCTGTTTTGTCTCTAGGCTCTGTTTTGACTTTAGGCTCTGTCATGACTCTAGGCTCTGTCATGACTCTAGGCTCTGTCATGACTCTAGGCTCTGTCATGATATTAGGTTTTGTTATGATATTAGGTTTTTCTTATGATATTAGGTTTTGTTATGACATTAGGTTTTATTACTCTAGGCTTCGTTATTACTCTAGGCTCCGTTACTACTCTCGGCTCCGTTACTAATCTAGGCTCCGTTACTAATCTAGGCTCCGTTACTAATCTAGGCTCCGTTACTAATCTAGGCTCTATTACTACTCTAGGCTCTATTACTACTCTAGGCTCTGTTATGACTAGGCTGTGTTATGACTCTAGGCTCTGTTTTGACTCTAGGCTCTGTTTTGACTCTAGGCTCTGTTTTGACTCTAGGCTCTGTTTTGACTCTAGGCTCTGTTTTGACTCTAGGCTCTGTTTTGACTCTAGGCTCTGTTTTGACTCTAGGCTCTGTCATGACTCTAGGCTCTGTTTTGACTCTAGGCTCTGTTTTGACTCTAGGCTCTGTTTTGACTCTAGGCTCTGTTTTGACTCTAGGCTCTGTTTTGACTCTAGGCTCTGTTTTGACTCTAGGCTCTGTTTTGACTCTAGGCTCTTATGAATCTAGACTCTGTTATGACTCTAGGCTCTGTTATGATTCTAGGCTTTGTTATGACATTAGGTTTTGTTATGACATTAGGTTTTGTTATGACATTAGGTTTTGTTATCACTCTAGGATTTGTTATCACTCTAGGTTTTGTTATCACTCTAGGTTTTGTTATCACTCTAGGTTTTGTTATCACTCTAGGTTTTGTTATCACTCTAGGTTTTGTTATCACTCTAGGTTTTGTTATCACTCTAGGTTTTGTTATCACTCTAGGTTTTGTTATCACTAGGTTTTTTAAGGACTCTAGACTCTTATGACTCTAGGCTCTGTTTTGACTCTAGGCTTTGTTATGACATTAGGTTTTGTTATGACATTAGGTTTTGTTATGACATTAGGTTTTGTTATGACATTAGGTTTTGTTATGACATTAGGTTTTGTTATGACATTAGGTTTTGTTATGACATTAGGTTTTGTTATGACATTAGGTTTTGTTATGACATTAGGTTTTGTTATGACATTAGGTTTTGTTATGACATTAGGTTTTGTTATGACATTAGGTTTTGTTATGACATTAGGTTTTGTTATGACATTAGGTCTTGTTATGACATTAGGTGTTGTTATGACATTAGGTGTTGTTATGACTTTAGGTGTTGTTATGACATTAGGTGTTGTTATGACATTAGGTGTTGTTATGACATTAGGTTTTGTTATGACATTAGGTTTTGTTATGACATTAGGTTTTGTTATGGCATTAGGTTTTGTTATGACATTAGGTTTTGTTATGACATTAGGTTTTGTTATGACATTAGGTTTTATTACTCTAGGTTTTGTCGTTACTCTAGGCTCCGTTACTACTCTAGGCTCCGTTACTACTCTAGGCTCCGTTACTACTCTAGGCTCCGTTACTACTCTAGGCTCCGTTACTACTCTAGGCTCCGTTACTACTCTAGGCTCTTTTATTACTCTAGGCTCTTTTATTACTCTAGGCTCTGTTATTACTCTAGTCTCTGTTATTACTCTAGTCTCTGTTATTACTCTAGTCTCTGTTATTACTCTAGTCTCTGTTATTACTCTAGGCTCTGTTTTGACTCTAGGCTCTGTTTTGACTCTAGGCTCTGTCATGACTCTAGGCTCTGTCATGACTCTAGGCTCTGTCATGACTCTAGGCTCTGTCATGACTGTAGTCTCTGTCATGACTGTAGTCTCTGTCATGACATTAGGTTTTGTCATGACATTAGGTTTTGTTATGACATTAGGTTTTGTTATGACATTAGGTTTTGTTATGACATTAGGTTTTGTTATGACATTAGGTTTTGTTATGACATTAGGTTTTGTTATGACATTAGGTTTTGTTTTAACTCTAGGTTTTGTTTTAACTCTAGGTGTTGTTTTAACTTTAGGTGTTGTTTTAACTTTAGGTTTTGTTTTAACTTTAGGTTTTGTTTTAACTCTATGTGTGGTTATTATATAGGTCTTGTTATTACTCTAGGTGTCGTTATGACATGGTGTCGTTATTACACTAGGCTTTGTTATGACATGAGGTGTTGTTATGACATGAGGTGTTGTTATGACTAGTTTTTGTTATGATTAGTCTTTGTTATGGCATTAGTCTTTGTTATGACTTTAGGGTTTGTTATGACTTTAGGGTTTGTTATGACATTCGGGTTTGTTATGACATTAGGGTTTGTTATGACTTTAGGGTTTGTTATGACATTAGACTTTGTTATCATTCTAGCTTTTGTTATCACTAGGCTTTGTTATGACATTAAGGTTTTGTTATCATTCTAGGCTCTGTTATAACTAAGCTCTGTTATAATTAGGCTGTTATTACTAGGCTTTGTTATCACTAGGCTTTGTAATCACTAGGCTTTGTATTACTAGGCTTTGTATTACTAGGCTTTGTATTACTAGGCTTTGTATTACTATGCTTTATCATTAGTCTGTGTTATCATTAGTCTGTGTTATTGCTCTAGGCTTTGTAATAACTAGGTTTTGTTATGATTAGGTTTTGTTATTACATGAGGCGTTGTTATGACATGAGGCGTTGTTATGACATGAGGCGTTGTTATGACATGAGGCGTTGTTATGACATGAGGCTTTGTTATGACATGAGGCTTTGTTATGACATTACGTTTTGTTATCTTTCTAGGATTTGTTATTAATCTAGGCTGTCATGACTGTAGGCTCTGTCATGACATTAGGTTTTGTTATGACATTAGGTTTTGTTATGACATTAGGTTTTGTTATGACATTAGGTTTTGTTATGACATTAGGTTTTGTTATGACATTAGGTTTTGTTATGACATTAGGTTTTGTTATGACATTAGGTTTTGTTATGACATTAGGTTTTGTTATGACATGAGGCGTTGTTATGACATGAGGCGTTGTTATGACATGAGGCTTTGTTATGACATGAGGCTTTGTTATGACATTACGTTTTGTTATCATTCTAGGATTTGTTATTAATCTAGGCTGTCATGACTGTAGGCTCTGTTATGACTCTAGGCTCTGTTATGACTCTAGGCTCTGTTATGACTCTAGGCTCTGTTATGACTCTAGGCTCTGTTATGACTCTAGGCTCTGTTATGACTCTAGGTTCTGTATTACTAGGCTTTGTTATGAAATTAGGTTTTGCTATGAAATTTGGTTTTGCTATGAAATTTGGTTTTGTTATGACATTAGGTGTTGTTATGACATTGTGTTGTTATGACATTGTGTTGTTATGACATTGTGTTGTTATGACATTGTGTTGTTATGACATTGTGTTGTTGTGACATTAGGTGTTGTTGTGACATTAGGTGTTGTTGTGACATTAGGTGTTGTTGTGACATTAGGTGTTGTTGTGACATTAGGTGTTGTTGTGACATTAGGTGTTGTTGTGACATTAGGTGTTGTTGTGACATTAGGTGTTGTTGTGACATTAGGGGTTGTTGTGACATTAGGGGTTGTTATGACATTAGGGGTTGTTATGACTCTAGGTGTTGTTATGACTCTAGGTTTTGTTATGACTCTAGGTTTTGTTATGACTCTAGGTTTTGTTATGACTCTAGGTTTTGTTATGACTCTAGGTTTTGTTATGACTCTAGGTTTTGTTATGACTCTAGGTTTTGTTATGACTCTAGGTTTTTCTATCATTCTAGGTTTTTCTATCATTCTAGGTTTTTCTATCATTCTAGGTTTTTCTATCATTCTAGGTTTTTCTATCATTCTAGGTTTTTCTATCATTCTAGGTTTTTCTATCATTCTAGGTTTTTCTATCATTCTAGGTTTTTCTATCATTCTAGGTTTTTCTATCATTCTAGGTTTTTCTATCATTCTAGGTTTTTCTATCACTCTAGGTTTTTCTATCACTCTAGGTTTTTCTATCACTCTAGGTTTTGTTATCACTCTAGGTTTTGTTATCACTCTAGGTTTTGTTATCACTCTAGGTTTTGTTATCACTCTAGGTTTTGTTATCACTCTAGGTTTTGTTATCACTCTAGGTTTTGTTATCACTCTAGGTTTTGTTATCACTCTAGGTTTTGTTATCACTCTAGGTTTTGTTATCACTCTAGGTTTTGTTATCACTCTAGGTTTTGTTATCACTCTAGGTTTTGTTATCACTCTAGGTTTTGTTATCACTCTAGGTTTTGTTATCACTCTAGGTTTTGTTATCACTCTAGGTTTTGTTATCACTCTAGGTTTTGTTATCACTCTAGGTTTTGTTATCACTCTAGGTTTTTTAAGGACTCTAGACTCTTATGACTCTAGGCTCTGTTTTGACTCTAGGCTTTGTTATGACATTAGGTTTTGTTATGACATTAGGTTTTGTTATGACATTAGGTTTTGTTATGACATTAGGTTTTGTTATCACTCTAGGTTTTGTTATCACTCTAGGTTTTGTTATCCCTCTAGGTTTTGTTATCACTCTAGGTTTTGTTATCCCTCTAGGTTTTGTTATCCCTCTAGGTTTTGTTATCCCTCTAGGTTTTGTTATCCCTCTAGGTTTTGTTATCCCTCTAGGTTTTGTTATCCCTCTAGGTTTTGTTATCCCTCTAGGTTTTGTTATCCCTCTAGGTTTTGTTATCACTCTAGGTTTTGTTATCACTCTAGGTTTTGTTATCACTCTAGGTTTTGTTATCACTCTAGGTTTTGTTATCACTCTAGGTTTTGTTATCACTCTAGGTTTTGTTATCACTCTAGGTTTTGTTATCACTCTAGGTTTTGTTATCACTCTAGGTTTTGTTATCACTCTAGGTTTTGTTATCGCTCTAGGTTTTGTTTATCGCTCTAGGTTTTGTTTATCGCTCTAGGTTTCGTTATCGCTCTAGGTTTCGTTATCGCTCTAGGTTTCGTTATCGCTCTAGGTTTCGTTATCGCTCTAGGTTTCGTTATCGCTCTAGGTTTCGTTATCGCTCTAGGTTTCGTTATCGCTCTAGGTTTCGTTATCGCTCTAGGTTTCGTTATCGCTCTAGGTTTCGTTATCGCTCTAGGTTTCGTTATCGCTCTAGGTTTCGTTATCGCTCTAGGTTTCGTTATCGCTCTAGGTTTCGTTATCGCTCTAGGTTTCGTTATCGCTCTAGGTTTCGTTATCGCTCTAGGTTTCGTTATCGCTCTAGGTTTCGTTATCGCTCTAGGTTTCGTTATCGCTCTAGGTTTCGTTATCCCTCTAGGTTTCGTTATCCCTCTAGGTTTCGTTTATCCCTCTAGGTTTCGTTTATCCCTCTAGGTTTCGTTTATCCCTCTAGGTTTCGTTTATCCCTCTAGGTTTTGTTTATCCCTCTAGGTTTTGTTTATCGCTCTAGGTTTCGTTATCGCTCTAGGTTTCGTTATCGCTCTAGGTTTCGTTATCGCTCTAGGTTTCGTTATCGCTCTAGGTTTCGTTATCGCTCTAGGTTTCGTTATCGCTCTAGGTTTCGTTATCGCTCTAGGTTTCGTTATCGCTCTAGGTTTCGTTATCGCTCTAGGTTCGTTATCGCTCTAGGTTTCGTTATCGCTCTAGGTTTCGTTATCGCTCTAGGTTTCGTTATCGCTCTAGGTTTCGTTATCGCTCTAGGTTTCGTTATCGCTCTAGGTTTCGTTATCGCTCTAGGTTTCGTTATCGCTCTAGGTTTCGTTATCGCTCTAGGTTTTTTTATCCCTCTAGGTTTTTTTATCCCTCTAGGTTTTTTTATCCCTCTAGGGTTTTGTTATAGCTCTAGGTTTTGTTATAGCTCTAGGTTTTGTTATAGCTCTAGGTTTTGTTATAGCTCTAGGTTTTGTTATAGCTCTAGGTTTCGTTATCGCTCTAGGTTTCGTTATCGCTCTAGGTTTCGTTATCGCTCTAGGTTTCGTTATCGCTCTAGGTTTCGTTATCGCTCTAGGTTTCGTTATCGCTCTAGGTTTCGTTATCGCTCTAGGTTTCGTTATCGCTCTAGGTTTCGTTATCGCTCTAGGTTTCGTTATCGCTCTAGGTTTCGTTATCGCTCTAAGTTTCGTTATCGCTCTAAGTTTCGTTATCGCTCTAGGTTTCGTTATCGCTCTAGGTTTCGTTATCGCTCTAGGTTTCGTTATCGCTCTAGGTTTCGTTATCGCTCTAGGTTTCGTTATCGCTCTAGGTTTCGTTATCGCTCTAGGTTTCGTTATCGCTCTAGGTTTCGTTATCGCTCTAGGTTTCGTTATCGCTCTAGGTTTCGTTATCGCTCTAGGTTTCGTTATCACTCTAGGTTTCGTTATCACTCTAGGTTTCGTTATCACTCTAGGTTTCGTTATCACTCTAGGTTTCGTTATCACTCTAGGTTTCGTTATCACTCTAGGTTTCGTTATCACTCTAGGTTTCGTTATCACTCTAGGTTTCGTTATCACTCTAGGTTTCGTTATCACTCTAGGTTTCGTTATCACTCTAGGTTTCGTTATCACTCTCGGTTTCGTTATGTTAAATTAGGATTGTTTTGGGGGTTTTAAATTAGGAGTGTGTTTTTTGGTTTTAAATTAGGACTGGTCGTTGTGATAATAGGGTTTGCTATCAAATTAGGCTTTCTTATCACAGCTGAAGCTTTAAATAAATTGGTCTTGATTACTATCTTTTAATGGACTAGTTTATGCGAATATTCTAGGTTATATCAATATGATGGTGATTGTTCATAAGTCAAGATCTATTAAACCGGTTACCAGTTAAATGGATATTATCTGGTAGGTCTATGGCTTTTATATGTATCCGAAAGCTGGAGAAAACGAACTACTTATTAACCAAATAAACGTTTGGAGAAGTCCTTTTGAACCTTGACAGAGATGGTTTCCTATTAAATTAGTGTATCTGATTAAATTATGGTTTATTTTTTATAAAATTAGTGTTTATATTGTTGTTGAATAGGTATAGGATATGAAATTAGGATTTGTTGTGAAATTAGAACTTGTCGTTGTGAAATTAGAACTTATCGTTGTGAAAGTATGACTTGTCGTTGTGAAAGTAGGACTTGTCGTTTTGAAAACAAGACTTGTCGTTTTGAAAACAAGACTTGTCGTTTTGAAAACAAGACTTGTCGTTTTGAAAACAAGACTTGTCGTTTTGAAAACAAGACTTGTCGTTTTGAAAGCAAGACTTGTCGTTGTGAAATCAAGACTTGTCGTTTTGAAAATAGGACTTGTCGTTTTGAAAATAGGACTTGTCGTTTTGAAAATAGGACTTGTCGTTTTGAAAATAGGACTTGTCGTTGTGACAATAGGACTTGTCGTTGTGACAATAGGACTTGTCGTTGTGACAATAGGACTTGTCGTTGTGAAAATAGGACTTGTCGTTGTGAAAGCAAGACTTGTCGTTGTGAAAGCAAGACTTGTCGTTGTGAAAGCAAGACTTGTCGTTGTGAAAGCAAGACTTTTCGTTGTGAAAGCAAGACTTTTCGTTGTGAAAGCAAGACTTTTCGTTGTGAAAGCACGACTTGTCGTTGTGAAAGCACGACTTGTCGTTGTGAAAGGAGGGGTTTTTAATGTGAAAGGTGGGGTTACTCAGATCTATAATCTATAATAAGGTCACGTTATGTATTTAACGATTAGAAATGGGTATTATTTTCTAGGCGCATAGCCATTAGGGCTTGTCACTATATAATGGGGTCTTGTCCCTTTATGATTAGAGCTTGTCACTATATGATTAGGGCTTGTCACTATATAATAGGGGCTTGTCACTATATGATTAGGGCTTGTCACTTTATGATTAGGGCTTGTCACTTTATGATTAGGACTTGTCACTATATGATTAGGGCTTGTCACTATATAATTAGGGCTTGTCACTATATAATTAGGGCTTGCCACTATATAATTAGGGCTTGCCACTATATGATTAGGGCTTGTCACTATATAATTAGGACTTGTCACTATCTAATTAGGACTTGTCACTATCTAATTAGGACTTGTCACTATCTAATT